>OY796662.1:42267053-42845917 GCA_963680705.1 Rhagium mordax
CTAAAAGTCAACAATTGACAGCTAAAAGTCAACAATTACACACCTCGAAAGTGTGAAAACAAATATTTCTCATGTTTATCCTTGAATATCTCGACCGATTTTGATCTAAACTCAAGGGAGTTATACATTTTTGAAATCAGCTCAAAGAGTACTACAAACCTGTTAAGAAATATATATATAAATTCCATTTAAAAAAATCAAGTTTTTTTTCACCATCCTGTATGTATTGGCGCTAGGTAATTTTGAATATTATATTTGAAAAATTCGGTAAATGTCTGATAAGGCTACATTTTAAAATTTTAAAAAATATCTTCACAAATAAGGAAATAGAGGGGGGGCGGGGGCAAAATTAGAGTTGACACCCTGTACGTTTGTAAATTATTATTATTATTTTTTTAACCAAGATCAGTGCCTATACAATTTCCATTTTTTTTTAAATTGACTTTATCTTAATTAGTCTGTAGTTAGTTTTGTCACTTATTGGTCAAAATTGATTGTACTATTTATTATTTAAATCGATTATGTCAATTCCTATTATCCTGGTTAAGGTTAAGTAGAGAAGTCATGGGCTATACTTCGCTTCCAAGTAAATAAAGCCGTATTATTATTAATATTTTCATTATTTATTGAATTAAGTAAAATAAAAAAAAGCAATTTATAAGGGAAGGCTTCTGTTATTTAATTTATTTATCTACTCTTATTAGGTTATATATTAATTAATGAACTGGTTTTGAACAATAATTAATAGTATCCGTAAACAAAGAGCGTTGAGTTATAGTCGTAAAAAGTCACCGGTGAATCTTTGTTTGCACCAACCTACTTTAGCTCATCCCTAGCCTGTCCAATAGAATAGTTATTTACCTAACAAGTGCGAAAAGTGATGACACTTTACCGCACGCGACGGGAGTTGACCGAACGCCACTTCGTGTCGTTCGGTCAAGCCGTCAAGGACGGTAAAGGCACTTTCTGCACGTGTTAGGTACAAAATTTTACCTATGAGCATCTACATATACCTCTTGTTCGTTTGTAAAAAATAAATATAGAAACAGAAAATCTTAAATTTGGTTTGTATTTCTAAAAGAAAAAAAGATTTTTTTATTATAAATACTAAAGTCTACTTTACCGCACACTATGGGATAAAGTGCTACTTACCGCATCAAGAAGTATGCGGTAAAGTATACTTTACCGCAAGCTCGTAGGTAAATTCTTTTTCGATACGGTGATATAGAATGGTCCATTAATATTGAGGGGAGGAAAGTGATTTGACGTTTGAATAGTTTTGACGTTTAATTAAGTTAAGTAATAACTGTGCCAAAAATGAAGAATTCGGTCTTGCAAAGGTTAGTATTAATTGTTATAATCGTATATAAAGTATAGTATTCAACTCATGGTAATACTAAATTTAAACTCACTGAATGAATTACAGATTACAGCTCTCGCCTTCGGTTCGCGCTGCAAAATTCATCGGCGTGAGAAAAATTCAGTTTGGATATATAACTTCTTAAATTTACCCATTATATACTGTCCAAGAGTGGTTATCTCGTTTATAGTAAGAGATATAAATTTGCTTAAATGGGGAAAAAGTTACGAAATTAAAGGCCTAAAATCTTTGATATGACTTTTCGTTTTTGAGTTATTGTAGAAAAACTACATTAATTCCATTTTTTTGTCGTTAATAATAAAGCTATAGCAAAACTAACAAAACTTATTTTAAGCAAGTTTTTAAGAGCTTAAAGTTTACTTTACCGATTTTTATATTCGACGTTTTGTCAAACAACCTTAATTTTTTTGAATACGGTCCTGATTATCTGATATCAAGAAGCCTCTTTATTTATTCTAAATTCAACAATGTAAAACGCATTATGGTTCAACTACGATTCGCGTCTTTGGCCACCACCAAGAAATTTTTAATGAGTGGTGAATCATCTTTTACATTTAACATAATGAGATAAGATGTTATTTTACTAATTTAGTTTTACAATTTCTTGCTATTATAAAGTTAGATGGTAAAATATTCGAATGTTAACATAAAAAATGCAAACAAAGGTTGAAGTACAGGGTGTTTCCGTTAAAATTATACCCCCCCCCTTATTTCGGTCAATTATTATCGATTTAAATTTATACCCCTCGTATGCCCTTGAAGGAAAAAAAGTAAAAGCATATTATATAAAATCTACGAAAAATTCTACGTAAGTTTAGTTTTTGAAAAATGTATATCGGTAATAATTGACCGATATAAGGGGGGGGGGGGGGTAGTTTTAAAGGAAACACCCTGTACATAATTTTCGATTCATCATTTTACATTATTTTTACATTTTTTAAGAAAATACATCGAAATGTGTGACTGACAAAATGATGTTCTTTTCATATAATATGACTGGAAATAATTTAAATTTCTATAACCCTATGAAACGTTTAATAGTACACCTATATTACATATAAGTGTTTTGATTTTTTCGGCATAAAACAAACAAATTTTGAATAGTAGAAAAAATGTCAAAATTGTTTATTTGCTCCGATCCACTCTGCCTGTTGCGTTTTAAGCGCTTCATGTGTGTGTCATTATTACAAGAAGAAAAATGAGATTTCTTTCCAAAAGAAACTATCGAGGAAATTCAAGAGGAAACAGAAACCGTCGATAACTATGAAGAATGTGATGATTAACAATGTTTAATATTGTATTATTTTAATTATTCTTTTTTATTATTTAGAAAATAAAGAAATTAACAATTTTTATTATTATCTTTAGAAATAACAGACATTGGACATTGTTTAACGAATCACTAAAGGTATTTACGCAATGAGCTGTTTTGTTCATTATTACAACAATTTTCAGGTTGAAGTCGCTTCGTTACCCCTGCAAATTTACTTTTTTCATTACATACAAATCTATTCTATGATTAGTGTTAAATAATGGTTGGGCAATAAATACCAGACATTTCCATATTCAATATTTTCTTTAAACATACGTATAATTATTAACGTTTTCATTTGTGTTCTTTGATAATAATTCTTTTTTACATTTTTTATTAATAAATTATTGATTGTGAAAGCTATACCATAAAATTTAGGTATTGTACACGAACTTTTTTTTTGATTAACCAAGACATTAAAGCTATGTTCTTCTCTCAAGGTGACACATTTATGAAGAGAAAATATAAAATCCAACACCTAATCATGAAGTTTTTAATTCAGTGCAAAAAGAAGTATGGTGGAGTGAATTTCTTTGATTCGGTGGAGAGCAATAGAGTAACATTGTAACATAGCATTTGCATCAATATCAAATATTAGAACTGATTATGTGTTCTTAGAAGTGTTATTTTACCACCCTAAGTATCTATTTTCTTTTCATATTGTACTACTGACACTGAAGATCGCCTATATGGATGTCGGAAAAATATATACTATTAACTGAAGCTTTGGTAGGTATTTAACTAAAATAAATAAACTAAACTAATGCAGCAAATGATAAAATGCGCTCTGTGATGGAAAGTTTTACCTTCTTACATGGCTGTTACTGATATGGTATGAATAAAATATTTCATCTTAGGGCTAAATATTTACACTAATCCTGAGGCAAAATAAACGAAAAAAAAAACAGACAAAATAATCCCCAATTAAAATGATTACTAATTTAAGAACTTCAAAAAAAAAAACAAATAAAAAATCATAGATAATTTAAGGTTATAAGGTTTTGAATGTGATTTGTCGATTTAGTCTGTTAACATATCTAAGCAAGAAATATACAGTGAGCATCATTAAGTGTTGGTAATTTTTAAAGTAATAAAAACTCAAAATAATAATATAATAAAAATATCTACACTTCACTTGTAGATTCTGTGGTAGTTTATTTTAAAGAAGTAGATTTTGGGGCTATTTAAAATTTTTTAAGCTGACGATTTGTACAAAAGTTTTCAGGTTCTCTTTCGCATTGATTATTTTGAATGCTTGTCGTTTCGACTATTCTGCCGTGGTCTTCTTTTGAAGTTTCGTTCAAATCGTTTTACAATATCACGATAAAATAGTGGAGACATAAAACTTCTGTTTTCGTTTGTAATGTTTCATAATTGACAGTTTCCAAAATTGAACTTTGTAGCTTGCAGCAATACGTTTGTTGTGTAGAACGTTTAGTAAAATTAATTACACTAATAATTTCTTCTTCGCGATGCACTATTTCGTGTTGGATAAGATTATTGCAAAGTAATGGATTAAGTCTAAATAAAGAACAACTGGTTTTCGTGCAATTCAGAAAACAAAGTACAGACAATACAAGCAATATTCAAAACCCGAAACGATCATTTATGCATTAAATTTATATGAGCCCGGTACTAGATGGGTTTTACCCCTATCGCCGGTTCCGCATACATTAACAGTGCGTGATAAGCAAGATCGTATTGAGTTTAGTTGAATATTTTTGGAATAAACAATGAGATTCAGCTATTGAACAGAAATTATGCATAAGCGGCAAAGCACATTTAACTGAGACTCCTTACAATAATTAGTCAACAACAATAACAAATTGAATAAATTAAAATGAAGCGGTTTGATGACAAATATTCAATACATAGAAGATTTGGCTCTTTCACTATTACTACTATTACTAGTATTTGCGCTCATGTCTTTCATATCATCGTAAATTTGCTAAAATCAATTTCTTAGTAAGCAGACGTGTTGGTTATGCCTATTCGACGGATACACAAAAGGACTAAACAACTAGTATTTAATACTAAATATTTTACATATCTTTTTTGCTTTTAATTATATACGATATAGATTAATTAAATGAGCTCACGTATCTCAATTGATTATAATTTTAGTTGCCATCAATATTATTATTAACTAATTTGTCATAGTAAAATCTTCAAAATGTCTTTGAAAAAATAAATAAAAGTAAAGATTTCATTTCTACTGTTACGTTACGAAAAATAAGTGCTTCCTTCCTGCAGTGTGCATGATTTCTTGTCGGTCCTCAGATCGTTCATCGAACCCATGAAATAATAGATAGAAACCCACACGTAATTTTGCCGCTATACTTTAAAACTAAGCACGTGTTACTAAAGAACAACAAACTTTAACAAGTGTAGCGTGTAGCAATAATAGTTGATTTTATCAAAAAAATTATTCTACTTACATTTTTGATTTTTTCACAAGAAACAGCTTCTTTTACGCACACTTTGTCGCGTTTGTAACAATATTTACACCAACTAGTTTTACCAAGCATTAGTTTAAAGATACTGTTTACTTTTTCACGGTCATGACGAGGGATATGACAGCTCCGGCTCCGCGGGATCGCAACAGGTGAAACCACAATAACCACATTCAGCTTTCTAGCAGAGTGCGCCTCCACTGTGACTGCTCACATTCGGTCACTAATAATTTTGCATTCTTTATTATCTTATTAAAACCTAATTGAAATGGAAAGGACAAACGAATGCAGCAATGGGCGTTTAGTTTTTATTCAAATTGATGTAGGCGGTTGAGTTTTTATGCAATACACTGAAGATCTTTTAAGTTCCGCCGAATCGCGTAACATTAGAGGAATGCCGTCCTCTTCTTATTTAACGTGACTCATGAGGAATTTCCAGCTGTACTGTCGCGTTTTCTAAGCTTACCGGTACTGATATACCTAGTGTAAAATTTCGTAAAAGGGATTTAGATTAGGATTATTTTTAATTAGATAACATTGCGACTAGACAGGCACGTATCAACAATAAAAAGGTATCTCTTAACTGGACTATTATCTTCTCGGTACGAATCGACTAATAGCAATACAGATCAATCACATAAAATATTTCTGTATGACATGGCTCTTCACAGGTCGCCGGCTTTAAAAATTAATATTAGTAGTAGTAGTACTAATTGCATTTTGGCTTTGATTTTCATAAAAAAAAAAATTAATATTGATTGAATTAATAATGATAACAATAGAATAACGGGATTTGAGATTTTATATGTTTTTTCGTCAATATCTAGAAAATTATGCAAAATTGGGCAACAATTATACGTTCCTCTCTGGTAGAGCAATAAAATCTTCAACAATAATGGTGATTAAAAAAATAAACGATACAGTTGAAGTTGATGGTTAAGTTTGTACCAGTAGTTAAAGTATCAAAAATGGGGTAATTTCTTGATAATACTCTTTCGATTCTTGTCAGTCTTTTATTTGTGTACCTCAAAAAATACTTCCTCCGCAGTTCCTACCCGCACCAAAGTCCGAAGCAAATCAAAAATAAATTTTAATTTGCTGCAGAATGGAATCGAACCATTGAAGCTGGGATGTCTTGCATCCGCATGCAAGCCAGTCTCTGTACAATATCTTTGCATATTTCCCTCCAGATGTTGGTTCCAGATTAACTTCGATCATAATAACTGTAAGATATTTTCCTTCTCTTGATATCCTCTAATAATAATTATGATGTCTATAGCCGTAGAGGTTCCATAACAACGGGAAAAAAATACCCTCTGAGGACATCCACTTTGCAATTATGGACACTCCTATAATATAGCCAATCGTTGTTGTCACCACTGTTTAGTTCAAAGAATATTATAACAAGACTTTGTTAATAATAAATATTTTAATATTATTCGCATACATTTCTCAGTTTCTCTTTCGTGATGATTTGACAACTTTATTATTTTTTATTTAGATATTATCCAATCTATTGCCTCTTTTTATTGCTCATGTTTTTATATAATTGATCCCTCGCTGTAATTTGTTTCTGTATTTCTTTATCCCGCCATTAAAATTAAAATTAAATATATCACTATTAATTCAAATTCCAGATAGCAATATTAATTTTTATATTTTTGGCTAATATAACATTTTGAATCGTTTTTAGTGATTCACAGTCACTATTCGAACATAAATTATTTGTACTTTAGTTTAAATTGTTAATTTTATTTGCAGTTATGCAATTTATGCATTTCAATTCAGACCCCTCTTTATTATAAATTTTTCCAGCATGATTTTCAGAACACTGTATTATTTTTTAGTTTGTTAATAAATAATGTTCAAAACTTTGACACTTTATGGGAAATTTTCGTTTGCGGTCGTTTGAAATTTATCTTTAAAAATTTTATTAGTTTAATTTTTCAAAAACTCCGCCGTCATTTTTGTAATTTTTTAACACCAACCTGCAATTGTTGCAAATTAATATTTTAGAATTAATATTACAAATTAAAATGTCTCTCTAAGTTGAACGTCGGTACTGGACAGTTGTATGGTATGTAAAAATGTATGTACCTTTTAAAAAGTTATGTGAGAGGCGGAAAAGAACATCCAGAAAATAAAGCTTTGGTAATATGGAAAAATAAAATAATTAGGATTTTTTACTTAGAATTAATAAAAAATGTATAAAAAAGGCATCAAAAGATTAAGAAATAAAATTTTAACACAGTATATAAAAAAACCGGTAAAGTACCAGTCAAATTAACAAAAATGCGTTTGCGTCCTGATTTATGGAATAGGTGCATGCAAGTGGACAAACAAGTTTATAACTGTGCCAAATTTCAAGTCGATATCATATGTAGTTCCTAAAAAAATCGACTCTAACGTACAGACAGACAAACAACGAAGTCTGACCATAAGGATTCCTTTTGTACTTTTTAAAATACGGAACCCTAAAAACTAAAACAGTGCACTTTTTCTCTACAATTAAAATTTAAATAATCATTTATAATATTTATGTCATACCTTTTATAACAGCAACTCAATTATTACAAAATGGCGTTTCGTCTCTATTTCTTTGAAATTTTTTTAAAACAAAATGGAAACAAAATTAAAAATACTAATATAATATCAAAAAAAATAATTTAACTTTCGCATTTTAAAATGCAGTCAGAAAATAATAAATAATTAAACATATGTACATATTTACATAATATTATGTTGACTTGGTAGTAAGCTTTTTCGCTCTTTTTATACTTTGTTTCAATTTTTTTCTCCTTTTTAAATCTTTAGGAACGCTAATAAATGTTTTAGTAGGTATTTTCATAGTGCTTTGACACTCGGGACAATATTTATAATTTCTTTTTGCTTAGCCATTGTGGATAAAAACTCGTGAAAATAGTTCAAAAAAAGCAAAGTCTATCACTTGAGTTTTAACGCACATTGTGCTTATACTACTTACTGATTTGTAATAACAGTAATAAATAACACGCTATTAAAGCAGGCAGGCTGGGTAGCCGGTACATATCCGATGTCGTCACGCCGAAGAATCGACAAAGCGAGCGCGGCCCATGTTTATGGTTTAGACGATTTATAGGTCTCACAGAATTCTGCTCTTTTGTGGAGGATCTTAGAATTTCAAGATCTTTCCGATGATCTAACAAAAAAAAAAGTGAGAAATGAGCTCAATATATCATAAAATTTTCTCTTACTCGTTTTAAAACAATTTTATTCCACGGTCAGTTGTTCCAAAATTACAGCCGCTGTAAATGAAATTATGAAATTATTTGAAATGTAACGATTTTTCAATGATCCCATATGGTGCATTTCAATGATCATACCCTGGGATCATTGAAATGCACCATATGGGATCCTATTATCGATTAACTTTTCTACCTGTTACCATTACGGAAGGTTCTATTCTCTCAATTTTACTATGACTTGTATCATGTAAAAATGTAAAAAAAGTGGGGCATAGCTTATGAATGTAGGAAAATTAGATTAAAACAATCCATTTTATGTAAATGTTGCAGAGGAATAACATAGGAAAATGTTTCAGAGATACTCCAAATGATCTTCTATTGATGAAGAAGAGAAATGTGTGTTTACTTGGATGCCGTGTTACAAGTACAAGCAGCATTGATTGAAACTATCTACGATGATGCTGAGGAAGACGTTGCACCTATCGATAATTGTGGAAATTACGATGGAATTAATCGATAATTGCGATAAGGAATGTACGATTGTAGTTAATAATAATAATAACCTTTATTTAGCTTTCGCTATAATTTATACAATACATACTGATTTACATACACAATTTAGATTCTAAGTATAGTTTTCAAATACATATGCAGCTAATTGTTTTGTAAATCTCGAGTAATTATTACATTTTTTGATGTTATCATCTAATTGGTTAAATACAAGGATATCTTTATAAAATATCGTTTTAGCTAATCTGTTTGATCTAGGAGTATCTACATAAGTCACTAACATTTCTTGTGTTATAATTGTGATTATCTCTAGCATATTTAATTTTATTGTAAGTAAGTAATTTGGTGGTCACTTTATTTTTTTTTATAAATCATATCTAAAGTTTTAAAAAGAATTCTCTGTTTAACACTCATAAAATGAAGTACTTCATACAATGCATGCAATTTATTGGTGTATATTTATTAGATTTTAAAATTATTTTCATAGCTTTGTTCTGTATAGTTTCTTTATTTAATTTTGATTCAGGTTAAACAGAATTGTTGCACAAAATTCAATATGAGGACTAATAATTATGCTTTTAAAAGTAACATTCTCGTAGACATGTTTAGACAGTTTCCCACTCTGCTTAATAAATATACTTTTCTGACATTTTGTTTCTAATATAATTAATTACAATGGTTTTTGAAGGTAAGATGTTCCTCAATAACAATTCCCAAATACTTAATTTCATTTACTCTGTCAAGTACTTTACTCATAATTTCGACCTTTGAATTAGAATATACAAGATTATGTGTTGATAATTTAAACTTGCTACCTATTAATATATATTTAGACTTACTTATATTTAGACTTAGGCTGTTGTCACAAAACCTTTTACTTATTGCAGAGAGATCATCGTTCATTAAATTATACATTGATCGTACATTATTACCCGCAATATACTTGTGTCGTCAGCAAACATAGATATTTTACAGTATTTTAGATATTTCACAATATCGTTGATGCATAAATTAAAAAGAATCGGCCCAAGAACCGTTCCTTGAGGTATTATCAGACAAAATATTTTTAAATTTAACTTTTTGTGTTCTAGAGTTTAAATACGTGTTAAACCAGTTTAAGACATTACCTGTAAGACCATTTTTTTCCAACTTATATAATAATAAATCTTGGTTTATAGTTTCAAATGCCCTTCGGAAATTCAAAAACACTGCTAATATTACATCACCATTTTCTAAGGACTTATACCACTCATCGGAAATATTTAACATTACAGCCTCGCAAGAATGATTTTTACGAAAACCTGATTGATTAGGCACAGAATTGCAATAGTTGTTCCTTGACTTCAATTTCTAATATCTTTTCATACACTGGAACAGTATTTATCGGTCTATGATCTTCACAGAATATTGAGTTTGTTACTTTTGGCACTGGTATGAAACATATGATGTTTTCCACCCTTCCGGAAATTCGCCATATTCTAGCGACAAATTTACTACATCAAGAAATTGATTTCCTATGACATAGAACGCGTCCTGTACTATTTTTGTTGTTAACATATCTTCACAGTCTATAGTGTTTTTAAGTGAGGAATTATATCACGAAGTTTTCTCATAGGTATTATTTGAAATTTCTGGAAGCTTCCCTTCTTCTCAATATTATTTAGTATTTGGTCGAAATTATTGGAAGTTAATATTGGTAATTTTATCAATACTTGTAAGGAAAAAGGAATTAAACTTTTGAGCAATTATAATTTCGTTTTCTTCTAGTTTATGAAATAACTGCATGCGCCTGTAAATAGTTGAATTTTTATCTGTTAATAATTATTGTTTTAGTTGTTTCCATAGTGTTTTGCCATTAGGGGAGTTGCAAGTAATTAAATTATTTTATCCACGACTATTGTATAATGTACCCATTATACGTCTGTTTGCTCGACCTTAATAATACCCATTAATCACGGCAGTGATTAATGAGTCATTAATCACTACTGTCAGTGATTTTATCCACGACTATTGTATAATGTACCCATTATACGTCTACCCATTAATCACGGCAGTGATTAATGAGTTATTAATCACTACTGTCAGATGCTTCCTTGATTTAGCTATAACATTATATTGTTCTGCTACAAACAACAAAAATATTTAGTAGTCATGGATAAAGTATAGTATTCTACTCCCGTATAATGGCTATTATCCACTCGGTGATTTAGGCCACTCGCCTGCGGCTCGTGGCCGTAAACTTCACCTCGTGATTAATACCCATCATTATACGGTCGTTGAATAATATATTAATAATATTTTTCTTTACACGATTTTATCATTTTATTAGCTTTGTTTCTTTTCTGTCGATATTTTCATTTGTAAATACTGCTCTCTTATACTGTATATTTCGTCTCATATTTTCCATAATATCTTCATTAATTCATTTATTTTCACGGTGTTTAGATGGTATTTTAATTTCTTTTATTGGACATATTTCATCTAGTGAACTAGTTATTTACTAGTAAAGACGCTAATGTGCCTACATTAGTATTGTTATTGTTCCATATTTTATTTAGTATTGTAGCTTATTCTGAAATATTTCTTGATTATAATTTTTAAATAACCGTTCCTTTACGATATATTTATTTTCATGATTTTCTTGTAATTGATTTTCATCTACTGATATAATATTATGATCATTAATTTTTGGTCCCCGTTTATTACTGGTTTTCCTTTAAAGTCTATATTTTCAACAAAATTTTCAAAATATACTGTAAATAAATTATCTTTAGTTTGTGTGGGATGAAAATAAATTGTTGTTATTTGAAAATTTTCTAATTCTATTTTTATTTCAATCCCTAAAATCCAGATAAAGTTATCAACAACTTCATTCAATATTATCTTATAATTATATTCTTCATTGATATTGTATAGAGATACTCCAAGTCCTTCTGCTTTTCTGTCACACAATTTTCTACTTTATAATTACCTATCTTCAATTCTTTTATTTTTACATCATCAATATGCGTTTCTGCTAAACATAATACTATTGGCTTCCAATTTTGTGCTAGCATACAAAGTTTCTTTTTATTATTTAAGAAACCTTGACAATTGAAGTACGTTATTTTATTTCCTGTATTTTTTGGTTGCTATGCCGGATATTTCGTTTCATTGCATTGTCTTTCAACATGTCTTTTATTAGGCCAGTAGAATTAGACGGGAATCTGTAACTAATTCGTTTCAGATAGCCGTAGGTAAAAACAGGTGTATTTAATTATAAGGACTATACCTCTGCGATTCCTCCCAAATCAAATATACAGAACATTGTTTATAAGTCACTTGTATGTGAAAAAATCATGAAATTTGGAGTTTTTAAAAAATTGCAGTAAGACTGCAGTAGATTAATTTTTTTGAATGCTTCTGTTTACTAGGTAATTCCAAACCGGTTAATTTAATCCCCGGTTGATTTCATTTCATTGATTATTTATTTAAATAATTGCCGAAAACCATCGAAATTTTCGAAAATTTCAAGCATTTTTTACTCTGAAAGGAAAAATGCTAGACTCTTGAAACTTTGGTGGAATATGTGTCTCATTACCCTCAACTTACACAAAAAATTTCGTTTCAAAATGTTTATTAGTTTTTGAGAAATTCTATTTGTTTATTAAAAACGTCCCAAATGTTTAATGAAAAATTGACCTATTAACGTTATCAAAAATAATTCAACCACAGCTCATTTTTTTCGTCAAGACGTCAATTTTACGAATCTGTTATGGGCGTATCGATTTTCAATAATTTTGACCGTCAAAATGGCGTTAACAATATTTCTACTTTTCGGAGCAGCGTTTTTTGCAAATAACTTTACAACAAATTAACGTATCTGCACAAATCTTTGATATTTGAGTTGCTGGTATTTTTCTACAAATTTATAAAAAAAATTGTTGCTCTGGGACATGTAGGAGCCGAGATAATTTTTTAAATTGTTTAATGCGCCAAACGTTTATTTATTAATATTTATGGCCAAAATTGAAACTGGTTGTTAATAAGATCTTGAATTTTGTGAATTCATCAAGTCCTATTGAAAACGAGCCCTTTTTGAGGTCAAAATATAATTTTTAATAATTAGTGATTTTAGAGCGTCTTCAATTTGTTTGGCTCAAGGGACAGGGGAATTTTTTATCAAACGATTTTCAAATTGGGGTAGCGAGAAAAATTCGTCATATCTCCGTTATTTTCCGGCCAATTTCGCCGTTTTTTTTTAATTTGGGGTAGCTCACGAAAATAATAACAATGGGCACATTTGCAATATCCAAATAATAAACAGATAATTGTTATAAACAATTTATTATTATTTTTTTAAATTTTTTCTTTTTTGGGCTTATGCAACTTATAATGTGCTAATGTATTAAATATAAATTTATAAAGATTATATAATGGTAACAATGTATGCACAAACTATTTCTCCATCAAACAATATACGATGTTACAGCATTGTTACCATTATATAATCTTTATAAATTTATGTTTAATACATTAGCACATTATAAGTTGCATAAGCCCAAAAAATAAAAAATTAAAAAAAAAATAATAAATTGTTTATAACAATTATTTGTTTATTATTCGGATATTGCAAATGTGCCCATGTGCAGCTGTTTTAAACGATTGACCGAGCAAGAAAGTTGTTTAAATAAAGTTTAGGTCTCTACAGACAAATATGACCTTTTTGGCCGATGTAAATTATTAAATATTAACAATGATGAAAAATTGTTTAAACAAAAGTAACTTTTTTACCTATAAAATTCGTTACTAATTTTGTGGTGGAACTAACAGAAAAGGATATAATTGAAAAAAAATATATGTTCTCTGGATTAATGATTGCGACACACCCCCTAAAATATGTATAAAACATAAAAGCATTTCTGAAATTAGTAAACTTACAAAGGTACCTATCACCAAACTATCACTAAAATTAGGAACGTATATTTTTTTAATTTTTATCCTATTAGTTTTATTATGCCTACGAGTATTTAAGAAAGGATACTTACATCAACAATTTGTTTACGCCTCAGGCTGTACTGAATTTGCATTATATTTCCAGATACTGGTTTATGTCATCTTTTAAAAACAATACTGGCTGGCGCTCCTACGTGGGGTGTGGATGAGTATAAACAGGGATTAATGAGAAAGGTTATAAACTGATTATGTATATTTAAAGATTATAAAAAAGTTTGCTCACAAATAATGACTTATATGAACATAGTGACGTAACTGCAAATTTCGGGTTCTTTAAACTTCTGGTACAGTCTCTTTTTTCTGAAAATCTTCTAAAATGTGACAGAAAATATTTAGAAAAGAGAAATCAATATTATTTTGTTTTTGTTTAAATTTTTTAAAGAAATTTTTGACTATAGTGAAGACTTTTTATATAGGATGGTCCAAAGATTAAAATTTCAAATTTCGAGGAGTTTATAAAGTGACTTAAAGTAAATGGAAAAATTTGCTAACAAAGTTTTGAAATACTGTGAGAAAAACGATTATTTTAACATTCGAAAACTGCGAACACTATTAACGTGCCCTTTATACAGGGTGAATCTTTATGTGTGGGTCATATTTTTATAGGTAATAGTACTGTACGTTAAGAATATGAATCCGATTTCTTGTTGTTGCAAAATGGCCGAGTTATGAGTTTTTTTTTAAAATTTACGGTTCAAATACTATTCCGACGCCGCTGGGCAAGCTTTTGGCGCACTTACGTCTGACCGGTCGACAGTGTTGTCATTTTTATTAAAGCTTAGAGGATATAAAACCAATGCGATGTATGCAATTAATTAAAAGGCATTTCAGCTTCATTTAAGGTGGATTTATGCAGTCTACTTTTTTATGTTCACTTACACTTACATCTTCACTTTTCATTAACAATCCAGAGATACCCAATCAAGAGAGAGGTAAGGGTGTGAAAATTTATTTATTTATTTATTTATTTATTATACGGCTAAGCCATTTTGCAATTTACAAATAAGTAGATAGAACAAATTACATAAATCAGAAACAAGATAACAGCTAAAATATTACAATAAAATTAAAATAAAATTAAGTTATAAGATTAGTTTATATATATTATATAACATGAGATTTGACATGAGATTTTACTTGGTTTTTAAATGAATACGGTGAGGAGTCAAAGAGCTCTATATTTTTATGGAATGAGTTTGCTGTTCGTAGTAATCTGCTAATAGGCTCATTTTGACCATAATTTGTTTGATGAAACGGTATTTTAAAGAGTTCTGAGTTTCTTGTTCTACGATCGTTTAGATTAAAGTTAATCAATTGAAGTATCTCAGGGCAGTTCATATTACCATTAATCAATTTATGTAAAAAGCATAAGTCAAGGACTACCCCTTCTATGCTCTAGTGAAAGAAGGTTTAACTCGCGCAAGATATCACTATGGCAATATTCGCCCCTCAGATCACCCATCTTAAATGCACATTGTCTAAGAAATTTTGATTGAACTTTCTCAATGGATATTTTATCAACAACATAAACAGGATTCCATATCACACTGCCATACTCGAGTATACTCCTTACCAATGAAGAATAGAGTAATTTATATATATCGATAGAGAAGAAAGAGGAGTCCCTATTGATACAACCTAGTACTTTTAGTGCTTGTGATGTGATTTTTGAGATATGGGGTTTGAATGACATGTTGTTGTCAAATATTACACCTAAATCTTTTATAGAATTTACGTATCGTTGTTAATATGGTAATCAAATATTATCGGATTATTACCTCTCGAGAAAGAAATTTGATTACACTTAGCTGGGTTAAGTTTTAGAAGGTTAGTGTCACACCATCGAGACAAATTATTGAGATCACTTTGCAATAGAGAAACATAGGTGTTGCCAATGATTCTGAAAAGTTTCAAATCATCAGCAAACATTAAGTAACTACAGTTAATGAGAGACTCGGTAATATCGTTGACAAACAGGTTGAACAATATTGGACCAATGTGCGATCCCTGAGGAACGCCTGAGGTAACTAAAATAGAAGATGATACAGCACCTGAGTATCTGACAAACTGTGTTCGATTGTGTAAATAACTACGAATCCATTCAAGCATGCAACCCTCAACACCCAAAGCCCTAAGTTTTGCTATGAGTAATACATGATCAACACGGTCAAATGCTTTCGTGAAATCAGTGTAGATTGAATCCACCTGCGAGTGACGTTCAAAAGCGTTAAGTATAAAATGTTGATAAAGAAGTAGATTAGTTGAGGTACTTTTCATTCGCATGAAACCGTGTTGCTCACTGTTAATAATGTGTGCGGTATCCCATGATATTCTCGTAGTCACCAAGCAATCAAAAAGTTTAGGTATCTCAGACTGAATACAAATGGCTCGATAGTTCTTAATTTCATCTCTCGGACCGGATTTGTGGATCGGTGTTAAAAAGCTGTTTTTCCAGAACTCTGGAAAAATGCCGGTGTGAAGTGATAAAGTAAATATTCTATGTAGTGGTATGGCTAATGTAAATACACATTTCTTTAGGACATAAAGCGGAATGCCATCAGGTCCGACGGATAATTTATAAGGTGCATGAAGTAGTTTATCTATTATTTCAGTCACGGGAATTGAATAACAGGTAACATCTACGCGATTACGTAAGTGACTGTATTCAGGAATTTGGTTTACTCTCTCGGAGCTATAAACTGAGGAGAAAAATGATGCAAATAAATCAACAATATCGTTTGTATTATTAGCAGATACATTATCGTAATGCATAACTGTAGGTAGATTATATTGATTCCTTTTATTTTTAAAGTAGTTCCAGAAATATTTAGGGTTACTAACGAGACTGCTTTCAGTTCTGGCTATATAGTTATCGAAACAAATTTTTTTTAATCTAGTGCACTCTGTTCTTAAGTGACAAAAATGATCATAGTGGTCAATGTCACCAGTGGATTTAAACAGTCTATGAGCTCTCTTTTTTTTACTAATAGTTTTTTTGAGTTCATGAGAAATTAATTTACTTGTGTAAACAGGTTTAATGAAATACGCAGTTTTAACTTTCATAATGAAAATTGTAATGGAAAAGAAAATTAAAAAGTCAGCTGCATAAATCCGTCATTAGTTAATAATTAATTATTATAACACAAAATGAAACATATTATTATGTAATACGTGTCCCTAGCTGCACCAGTTTCGTTTCGAGGTATATGGTACGATTATATTTCTTATTTATATTATTTAACACCGCTAAACATTACTCTTTTATTCACTTGTATACAATAAAAATAAAAGAAGAGTTTAAGAAGGAAAGATACTGCATCTTTGGAATGTTGCAATAAACAAATGCAAGAGTGTATTTAGAAAGTTGAAGAAAATATTGGTAAAGGAGAAATTGAAGAGGAACGTTTCAAATTTAATATCAATTTCAAGTCAACAGCTTTCATAGTTTCCGAATTATTAAAATATTTTTCACATAACTTGAACACCCCTGTATCTTTAAAATATCTAATATCAGAACTAAGTAGTTTATTTTTGCTTTTATGTATCTTGTTGTTCCCTTGGTGAAGTGGTAGAACAGCATAGCGACAATTCTATATCAGAATGCACTATATGAAAATAAATATTGGTACGATAGTATTTACTACACTATATCAATAATAATTCAAAATTCCTGATAAAACGAAAGAGATTAATCAGTAATCTATTGATTGATCGATGTTTAGAATTCAATGTTTTGGTATGTAAAGTTTATTGAATCTATTATAAATTTTAGTACTTATTTCACGAACAAAAATGATTTAGATAAATTATCTTGTCAACTGAATGAAGAGTAATGTGACTGCAGTATTAATATTGGTCCAACGTCAAATTAGATACAATAAATGAAAATTAATGCTCTTCTAATAAGATTCAATTTATTAACATATTTTTATGGTTTAAGCTAATTTCTTGCATACTTTCCTCATTAATATGATAGGATTGCTATTTCATTAAAAACTACCGAGCCTAATATATCGCAGAAACGATAGCCCAATATAATAAATATTCCTAGATCATTGCGATGCGTATGTTATAGAAACGTTATAATCGTATAATCATTTTGTAAACAATATTAAACTGTGTGCTTGCTCCTTTCAAATATTAAAGTGTGTATTATAACAATTAATTTGCAGGGGTGCTGGTCATCAGTCTGATGTTAAGTTAACAAATCCTTGATTTGTTTACATTATTCGCCTACTTGCTTTAATGGGATAAATGAGAGTGAAACAGTCCTGACCATAGACATGATACTCGAAAATGTACACAAATTTAAATTACTTATGGCTTCTTTATTTATTTATCGTAGTTGAACAGGGCAGATGCACAGAAATACTAGAAAACCGAATAATTAAAAACAAAAATGTCAGAGCTATCCAGTCACTAAACGCCCATTATAAACCGATATTTATCTAACATCTCAACTGACTAAGAAGATTTATTTAATGAAGAAAACTATGATACGTTTTATTTACTAATATTTTGATACTTCTTTCTAGTTTTACATATCTAAGATTAAGAATTTAGACATAAAACGTATAAAACTGAAAAATATTTAGATTGTCTTATTTTAAACCTAATTCGACTTACCCATTAATATCATTTCGAGTAACCGACGCGCGACGAGTTGGTACAGAAAGTTTCGAATAAGAATAAAAAGTGAGCGGTTACAAAGAAAATTTGATATCCGTAGATATACAGCTGAAGTAACAAGCCAAAATATGGCAAATTTATTTCATTATATCGGATCATTGAATTGCTTGTCCTGAGATAAATATTGAAGTTAAAAGAACGTCGCTCCTTGACTGATTCAAAAGAAAGAGATAAAGCTCTAACGAAAAATAAAACTGATCAAAATTGGAATTTTTCTTTACCTTTATTAAGCATGAAATGGGGGCACGAAAAATATGTGGATAACTTTAAAGTTAACGAATGTTCAATTCAAACAAAACCAGAATTATCAGATAACCTATGTTATGATTGATAGTCATTGTTTATCCCCTTTCAATCAAAACGGGTAACTACATCAGAATTTTTAAATTATTATAAGAATACAGTAATAATAATTCATAGATTATGTAATATGTAACCCACATAAGGTAAAAAAAAGCCCGATTGAATATAATAACTTAAAACCAGTTTGTTATTGGTATCAAGAAATATACTTGAAAAGGTAATATACATAAATAGAATTTCAGATCTATATTACTAACAGCATTATCTAATTTATATGATGACATTTTAAAGGTATTGATGATAAGTTGGCTACAGTGCTAGTATTATTGGATTTTTCCAAAGCATTCGACATCATAAACCATTCACTCTTGTGTGCCAAGTTAAGTTCCTGTGGTCCAGAAAATGTAGCTATTAATTTCTTCACTTCCTACAAAGTTTGTACTAAACGCGGATTCTTTCCTGATGGATATGTTTCATCAGGAGTTCCACAAGGCCCTATTTTGGAGCCTTTGTTGTTTTTAATAAACATAGCAGATCTTAAAGGTCATATAGCTTTCCACAAGTCAATATTATGCAGATGGCAAGCAGATAATATACAGTTTCAGGCTTTAAAGATATTAACAAGCAATCACATAAATAGTGATCTGACTAATTTAACTATTCTAAGAGTCATGCTTTAAAATTAAATCGTTGAAAAAATATGATTATGTTAGTGACAAAATTCGTGACCTCAGGTGGTTAAAATTATTCTTTTAGTACACGCAAATTAGGAAAAGTAGAAGAAAAAATTTATAGCCCAATTATATTTTCAGGATTGATTGTTTATAGGAGTAACATTAAAGAGTTCCCACCACCCAGGGCAGGCAGGAAAATTAAAAATCTTCAAACTTCTTCAGAAAGAAATGCAGTTGGTTAATGTAGTGAGAACTTTCAATGACAAGAATTCAAACCCCTCATAAGTAAAACAGGCTGGTGAAACTCTTTTCCTCTGCAAAAACAAAAATCAAAATTGGAATTATTACCACCAACGTCAGAATCAATATTGCAACTTATCTCCTGCAAACGCAACAGAAGAGCAGGTTTAAGAGTACAATGTCTAAATTCATACATGGATAAAATTATCGAGGATCTAAACGACGCAGAAGATTTAGATGCAATCGACGAGAACGCGGAAACTAATTTGGGAGATATCGTCCAGGAGACGGATGCTACCGATTGCGATCTTCTTTAGTTAGAAAGTATGTTCCATTCAATATGTATAATATAATATTTTAATCTACTCGAAAATCATCACTTATACAATGATTATGTATTTTTTCATTTTGCAGATAGACAAGCAGAAAATGACGGAAACAAACGTAAAATTGGGAATAAAATTTTAATAAAGAAGTCAAAAATTAATATTTCTTTATAAATGAAAATATAATAATATATCGGGTGGTCCAAAAAAAACCGGAATTTTCATTTTACCTTATAACTTTTTTATTTTTTCAGCGATTTTCAACTTTTTGGATTCGTTCGACAGCTAAAGCTTTCAGCTAAACGATTCTCTGCCAGAAGCTGATATTATGATCATAAATGTCAAGGCACACGTATTTAAACTTGAGCAATTTTTAATAACTGCTGGAATTTTGTTGAAATGCCGAATTTACAAACGGTTTGTTTCATCATCTTGACTGGTCTTGTGGCAATACTTTGATGGGTAGTTTTAAAAAATCGGTCAAAGAACTACGGAGCTGTACCAAAAAATGTAGAGGCGTGTTATCAACGTCTCGGCAGCAATGGTAAAAACAGAAATTTTTATTCTCCTTCATAACTTTTTTGATTCCTTACCGATTTTAATTTTTTTTGAATCATATAAAACCCAAAGCCTTCCACTACAATATTGAATGGCAGAAATTGACATGAATCATAAATCCAATATGGCGGAAGTGGTCAAATTTACCTAATATTTAAAAGCCGCTGGGATTTTTTTTAAATGGCGAATTAAATGGCTATTCTTTTTATCTGGAAGCCTTATCTTCTAAAAACATTTTCACGCATAGATCACGAAAATCGGTTAAGAACTTACAAAGATGTAGTTCATAACGTAATCATGTGTCCCATAACAACAGTATTAAATTAATTCTTAACAGAGTTACCTATACACTTATCGTCATGGTTACAAAACAAAAACAAATGAACATTGACACTTAACTGTCACTTCGGCTGTTTTTAAAGAGTGTTTTGTGGTACCTAGTTTTGTCAAATGAAGACAAGATTTTCATTAAGAATTTATTGATTCGCGGCTATAAAGTTTCGGAAATAATACAACAATTTCCAGACAATAACTTTTAAAAAAGTACTATTTACGACTTTGCACGAAAGTTTTCAGAAACTGGAACGATTTAAAGACGTCGAGGAAGTGGTAGGCCGAGATCAGTAAGAGTAGAAGTAAGTATTTATTGTAACATTGTGTAATTAGTGTCAACGTAGAGGCAATATAGAGTAACTTAATTCTAATATTTTTGAATATTTTTTAGAACATTGAACAGGTCGCCAATTTGGCAATTAGCCCTGTAAGGACACCGCATTCCAGTTTTAGTGTGAGTCAAATTGCTCAACTAACTGAAACGTCTAGCCGCGAATCAATAAATTTTTAATGAAAATCTTGTTTTCATTTGACAACACCATTTTAACAAAACTAGGTACCACAAAACACTTTTTAAAAACAGCGGAAGTGGCAGTTAAGTATCAATGTTCATTTGTTTTGTAACCATGACGATAAGTGTATCGGTAACTCTGTTTTAATCTAATACTGTTGTTATGGGGCACATGATTACGTTATCAACTACATCTTTGTAAATTCTTAACCGATTTTCATGATCTATGCGTGAAAATGTTTTTAGAAGATAAGGCTTCCAGATAAAAAGAATAGCCATTTAATTCGCCATTTAAAAAAAATCCCAGCGGCTTTTAAATATTAGGTAAATTTGACTACTTCCGCCATATTGGATTTATGCTTCATGTCAATTTCTGCCATTCAATATTGTAGTGGAAGGCTTTGGGTTTTATATGATCCAAAAAAAATTAAAATCGGTAAGGAATCAAAAAAGTTATGAAGGAGAATAAAAATTTCTGTTTTTACCATTGCTGCCGAGACGTTGATAACACGCCTCTACATTTTTTGGTACAGCTCCGTAGTTCTTTGACCGATTTTTTAAAACTACCCATCAAAATATTGCCACAAGACCAGTCATGATGATGAAACAAACCGTTTGTAAATTCGGCATTTCAACAAAATTCCAGCAGTTATTAAAAATTGCTCAAGTTTAAATACGTGTGCCTTGACATTTATGATCATAATATCAGCTTCTGACAGAGAATCGTTTAGATGAAAGCTTTAGCTGTCGAACGAATCCAAAAAGTTGAAAATCGCTGAAAAAATAAAAAAGTTATAAGGTAAAATGAAAATTCCGGTTTTTTTTGGACCACCCGATATAATAATAATATAATAAGTCATTCTTATTTTTTGAAAATTTCCAAGCAACTCAGTTTCGTTAGAAATAAATCGACAGACTTATCGCGAAAATTCAATCTCTTGTGGTATTACTACTGGAAATCTAATTCATCCCACGTTGGTGGCTCCGACACACCCCTTACGGTTCGGGATTCTTCAGTTTCTTGAAATACATGTATTTTTAAACGTATATGTCAAGTCTCAACAAATTCGCTACGTTTTTTGTTTATTTTGGTGGTCGGTACTTTGTCGGCTCTTTAAAAATATAAAATCGCTTGAAAAAAAGTGTTTCAATTGACTTTGGATAAACTATACTATTAGCTGCTTTTAATAGTTTGCGATTAATCGATATCGGTATTCGTAATTATTATTTTAGTTTTAACATTAAAAATGTTTGTTAGTGAAATAAATTTGTATAATACTATTTTAGTTTTAATTGTGAAAATGTTTTTGTTAATAAAATACCTTTTTATTTTCATTTCTAAATAAAAATCCTGATAATACGATTTTACTTTTTGAAAAAACTGTTTTGTGTTAATGAAATAACTATTTACTACTTTGCAACAAATTTTCATTTTTATCACATCCGAAATTTCACAAGATTTGCGTTCTACTTCGTCATTTCCAATGTCTCCCCTAGCTACATCTTTGCAAAGCACTGTGAATTTTTCTCTTATGAACTGATTTTCGCCTTATCTATTACAGTTGCTCTATTATTCAGCCTCAATAAATAGTTGATTATTTTCAAGCGGCATTCCTTAGACCTTAGATAGCTTTAACACTTTACCATTAAACCATGATTTATATCTCTTGTATATGAGAATTGTTTTAAGGAAATTGCAACGAAAATTTGGTGTCTTTGGAAAAGAAGACACATATGAATAAAGTCAACGAAATTTTGTGTCTTTGAAAAAGAAGTAATTGGATATGAATAAAGACAACGTCCAATTATATATATTATATTTTCCATAATTTTGTATTTCTTCACTTTAGAGACATTAAATAATATCTTGTTATCAATTTATAAATGTTCTCCAAAATATCGTTACGTAGTGATCTAAATAATTCGGCAATAAATACCACCACATAATTTAATATTACTCTTAACTATTAGCATTCTTATCTAATGATTATGTTGATAAAACTGTAAAATATATGTAGTATTAATCTGTTGAGTCGGTTATTTAGAAACTAATCATGATGAAAATGCATTCAAAAGTGGGTAGATAGGAACTATATTTATTAGTAACGGACATTAAGGTTGTGTGATTTTAAAATTGTATCCAATTCGTGCATATCAATATAAATAATTTTTCGCACCTTGTTTCCTACTAGTTTAATTCCTCCATCTTATTGGCCGTTATCTCATTGAGCATCTTTTATTGTTTCATCAACAATTGTAAATTACGGATTAATTAACTGGATTAATCTTTCCATGAAATAAATCAAATTATTAAAAATTTTATTGCTGAGATTTAAAAGATATGTCTTATACACCATACGTAAGGTAAGAGATTAATTTTGATAAAAATAACTGTTTTTATAAATAACACAAACAATATGTTTGATACCGTTTTTAATAATGCATTTTCTTTCAGAAGATAGATTTTGGCACTTGGGTAACATACATAAAATTATTTTTATATTTATTGATTTTTTACTAAAATATTAAAAATTCAATACATTGACAACGGGTACATACACATACTGCCCTCTACAGAGTCTTATAAGTATCTGCCAGATTTCGAGTTTTATTAAATTCAATTATAGCAACTGTTCGCGGTTGCTTGTGGCCACAATAAATGTTCATGATACAACACTAAGAATTAGTTTAAATGTCCAGTTTGACGGGGTAACCTTACCTTGTTGTCTCACCGTAAAATCTTATCGCCACTGGGTTAAAACATAAACACGTTACAGAACTAATCTTCAGCTACATTTCAAGTTTTAAATTAAAGCTCTACGAATCACGACTCGCTTTAACAATTGTGATTTTATTTATGGCCCTTGTCTAGATGCTACCGGTAATTGGAATTAAAGGACTAAAAATTCGTGAGGTCGTCTCAATCATGAAGCACGAACACGCTTCTCAAAAATATATCATAGTAACTGGCCGAGAACGGATAATAATAGGACACATTTGGGTAACTTTTATTCGGCTTATTTTAACTGATCCTCCCACTCTAATACGTACATTTTTTACAAGTTTCACACGAGATACGATAGACAAAGGAATACAATTGCATTTGCTGCGATGGGCGTGCCAGGGTTTATAATTCCATAACAACTACTGCTTTCGAGATAATTTCATTGAAAACTATATATTTTGACGTATAATGGCGCGTCCTTAAAACCTGGCGGATATCCAAACCTGAAATGAATGAATTCGGAAGGGATATGTGGTAAATGAGTTAAATCTTCCAGAAATACTATAAACCAAACCGTTTTTGAGAAAAATACGTATGAAATTTAGTTATTCAAGTATTTGAATAACAATTTTCTTTTTGAACGAATTTAGGCTTTTTTAAACATACACATATTATGGTATCCCGTATCCATTCTAATAATATATATTAGATGCAAAAAACGCAGAGGCAAAAACGGAAAGAGGCGAGAGGCAAAATAAGTATAAAGCTACTGACTTGAAGGACCCAAACAAGCTGAGCAACGGCCCACCAATATTAGTACTAGTTTAACAGAAATCCTCCAGAATGACATAGAACCCTTCGAAATCAATGACGAGTGGAATAAGATAAAAGACAAGATACAAGCTGCAGCAGAGGAAGTTATCGGTACGGGGCGGAATGGCACAAGAAGTTAGTGGTATGACGCAGTATGCTCAAGCAACAAGGACGAAGAATGACGCATACAAAAAAATGCAGACAAGAAGAACAAGAGAGAAGACGGGTAGAGAAACGGATCCGTAGGGCCAAAAATGAACATTCTACGACCAGTAGTTTTAGGACTACTAAGACCTAAATAGAGAGAATGAAAGCAGAAACTTCTATAATAAAGTCAATGCTATGGGAAGAGGTTTTAAATCAAGAACAACACAATGCAGAAGTAGAGAAGGAGACCCTAATAACATCACAGGAAGGGGCGTTCAACCACTGGATAAAAAAACACTTCAGAGCATGGCTAAATCCAGAAAGAGAAACAGAGACCATCGAGAAAGAAGACAGATGGCCAAATATACAAGAGCAGGAGGAAAATGAAGAAAGAACACCACCTACACTGCTAGACGTCAAACAAACCATCTAGAAGCCAATAATAAATCACCCGGAACTGACAACCTCTCGGCGGAAATATTTAAAAATGGTGGAGAAAACCTAATCAGATGCATACATACACTTACCGCAGAAATCTAGACACAATGAACTCTACCTTATGACTGGAAATCAACTCTACCTTATGACTGGAAATCTGGTATAATGTGCGCTATCCGTAAGAAGGGTGATATAATGGAATGCTCGAACTATAGAGGGATTAGGGCATACCGCGTTACCTGATAACACTTAACAAAGATAACGATAGAAAAAGTAGAAGTACGTATCCAGAGTAATCTATCCCCAGTATTTAAAACTAGTCGCGGACTAAGTCAGGGTGATGCTCTTTCATATGTATATTGTACAACCTAGCCCTAGAAAAAGTGATCTGGTCAAATCAAAACATCGGGAAAAATTTTAAACAAAGGCACCTAAATTATCGCTTTTGCAGATGATATAGATTTCATTGGTAGATCAGAGGCGGACGTTAAAAGAACATACGGGGAACTTAGTCGCCTGATGAGGTGGGTTGGACACGTATTCAGAATGAAGCCGAAAGACCCTGCAGAAATAAGTATGCTCCAAAGTCCAATATGGCTACTATACCTAGATGACGTGGACATAAGAAGTATTGAGGATGAAGAAGAAAAGCAATGGATAAGGACGAAAGGAAGGAGGAGGAAGGAGGCCAAAACATCAACGGCTGTAGTGCCAATATGATGATGATGATCCATTCTAATAAGCATGAAAGTCGTGAAAAGTGAACTTTGGCCTCCTCCTTTGTTATTAGCATGAGAACTTCTTTGTCACAACAACCAAATAACACAAAACCCTAGTAGATTATCATAAATATTCAATGTGTCCTTCCTTATGCTGAAGACATGTTTACTTCCATCGTTCATAAGTAATCAGCATCGCACGAATTTGTTCATAAACATTTTTGCTACTGTAATTGGAATGTATCATTGACTGAGGTGGAGGTGGAATATACCTTTGTTTTGAGACATTTCCAAGAAAATAATCTTTGAAGTCCAATTTTCGTCATATGCTTGGTTCAGGTGATACCTTACAATTCGAATTTAATAAAGCAGAGAAGCCTATACCACATTCTACATCTTTGAATTGGAGGATCATCTTCTAGGAGGACAAATACCGATTAATCTGTCTCCCAAGATTCTTATCCGAACATCAATAACAAACCTATGCTGGCTTCTGGTTTTAAATTGATGTTCTTTATTGTAGTTAAATATGCCATGCTTGGTGTATCTGCCTTCATGTGTGGACAGTATGTCAGTTGTCTTTGGCTTCCATTCACAGTATTATCGGCGACTAGGGTAGCCACATAAGAGATTTTACATTCCGTTTGTAGGGCATAACAGTTGTTCATGTAAGATTTCCCAAATGACTGCAATTATCCTTAGGCTGATTCCAGGATTTTTTAATCTTTCAAATATGCGTTCCTTCACTTCAGAACTTCGGACAATTCTTTGATTACTACAATTATCCGCTCATAGTTGAATTTTGCCTTATGGGCTGGGGACGTTTAGCGAATATGAAATTGCTCCATGGAGCAAGTCAGAGGTAATTATATTTTTTTTCATCCAACAAAACTTTTAATTGATAATTCTTTAGTAACACTTTTATATTATCCTTCGTTAAATATCAACTTACCTGAAATTCGAAAAATATAATTAAAAGTAACACGTTATTAAATTGTGTTTTTATTTGCCTGTGGTATAATGTCTGAATTGGTTTCCTTTCCTTATTTCACTAATGGACAGATTAATAAAACAAATACTTACATATACGTACATACATGTCACTTGAATAATGAGAGAAAGAACATAAACCATTTTTAAATATATTAAACATTTCATCAACATGTTAATACTATGCTTATACGTAAATTATCTATAATCTACACCTGCATTTGTCGTAATTAAAATAGACTTAAAGGATATAGTGAAACTTTGGCACTAATGCGCTTAAAGCCTCGGATGGAACATCTGTAATAAATCAAAATATGAGTGGTATCACATGCTCGTATAGAGTGTTATTATATGTATAATCTACACAATGTGAAAAACCGAAAACCCACTGTTATGATAAGTGGTCAAAAATCTTTATTACAGATAAGTAAAAAGAAAGATTCGTTGCTCTAAAAATGACAAAAAATAAAGAATATTGAAACATTGTTAAGTAAAATATTTTCTATATTTATGGGTTATACCGAGGGTTATACGAACAACAGATATAGAAGAAAGAAGATAAATATGTTTATTGTATTGATATATGTTTGTAAATAATTAACTTCTTGTGCCTAATACTTTGGTTCAATTTTCGAGACGGAAACTAGAACTAGAAATATTTAGAGTAGTAGTAGTAGTAATAAAATTAAACTGGAAATTCATCTATAAACATAATTCGAAATTGCAACATAGGTACACCTGATATACCTAATGAAACAAAAAAATCATCTCTTCCAAATTTGACATATTGCCATTTGCCACCATAATAAAACCTTCATCTGTAGATACACGAATTCTTTTGCAAACTCAAGAACTATCTCAAACCTACGCAATTATTGGGCTGAAGCTCGTTAACAAAATTTATACGAAGAATCTAACCCCATATATCAAAATAATACATTTATATAAATATTCACATTTTTTTAAAACTTCTGCTGAATAATTGCCTAGGTCTGAGACTAATTTTTAGGCCTGCATAAGATAATTTACGGATCTGTAATTTGTAATCACCATCGATGTTGACATTTTAGTATCACGTTTTAAGTTGTCTTGCTACATGACATATTTCCTGTTAATAGTATATTTTTTAAATGCCTGTTTGTAAACTTGTGAGTGTAATCTGTCCCTTTAAAGAAATATGTTGTATTCTATTTGCTTGCTTTGGGTTTAAAATGTTTTCTTAAAGTGTTTTCTTAACAGTCTCTCAAGTTACCGAAGTAATCCACGGAAAATCCTAGGATTTTGTGTTAGGTAAAGAGAGAAGTTTAATTTTTTTTTTTTTTAGATACGTCATTATTCCATTTGTTTTGCTGTTGATCAATTATTTTTATCCTAAAGTATATTTTTGCATCAATATGATGATTTCTAATTATATCTTTTTTATTATCCAAAGCTCTGTTTTTGCTCTATTTGCTATTTCATTTCTACTAATACCCACGCTAAGAGTACAAAATTTTTGCCCCACATTTCTCAACCAGCGGTTTATTTAATGCAAGCATATCCAATATTACAGACATTTATTGCAAGCGTATCCAATATTAGAGGATCGATAGTATTAGTATTTGAAAATCCTAGCAGATCAGTATGATAATCGAAAATGAGAGTATTCCAATTATTCTGTATATCTTAAAAGCTAGCCATATATTGCATATTGTTCAGCTGCATCAACTAACTACATTTAATAGTGATCAACTATATGATTGAAGGAACAACCTACCTCTAATCAAATTTTTATCCATCTGTATAAAGCTTATGATATTCTTCAAATTAATTTATTGCAATATAGAAATTCCATACAAGTAATCTGTTGGTTTCTTCTATTCTGTTTGGTTTATATTTTGAAACAATATTTGGAGCTATTTATTTCTTCGTTAAATGCTTCCGTCTTTTTATTTAGTCTAACGCCAACAGGTCCTGTGTCAGTTGGATTAGTTTCTTTAGGGAGGTGTGATTTTGTAGTTTGGGTGAGCTGGTTGTGCCCAAATCGTTGCTTCATATGAAATCAGTAACTGCTGTCGATGGTCATTACTACTAATTACCTACCAAAGTGTTCGATGCGGTTGATTACTTTTGGTGCCTCAAACATTCTAAGACGCTCAAATTCTTGGTCTCTTTTTTTTTTCATCAGTAACAGATTTTGTAAGTCAAATCGAAAGTGCATTGAAAACAAGAAAACGACACAGCATTCCTCATCGGCTGGACTTCCTTTGGTCTTTGGTGTTAGTTAGGGGTCCTGGTGTATAGACATGAGGTTTAATGTTTTGGGGTTTAAGAGCTTAGGATTCATGGTTTTAGAATTTGAAGATTAGGAATTTGTTGTTGAAGAATACGTGCAATTAGAAATAATCACTAATATTTTAAAGAAAGTGTCACTAAAATTTGTAAATATTGGAGCTTCGTCTAAAAGCTTGCATTTTCCTCACTGTGTCACGTTATACTTAAATTCAATTTCCTACATTATGGCAATAAAGGTCGGATCCAGGCAAACCAAAACGAGTTTGGAATATGCTTAGTATGAGTATACAGCCCATATTTTTATATTTTTTTTCGAAATCTACATGAAAAATAAGGTACTGTTAATACTTAAATAAATAAATTTATTGAACAAGAATGGCTCTTTGAAATGTCATATCAGAAATTGATCTGTAATATACGGAGTTCGAATAAAATAATGCCAAACACGATAAAAGAAAATTCGAAATATTCCCGTAACACTGTAGTGTATTTTATTCAACCATAAGATGCCCCATTGAATACTCTATAACTTTGCTGCATCTTTTCCTATACAGTAAAGACCGAGGAGGTTCGAACATGGGTATTAGTTTGCGCGATTTACTTGTGCCAGTTGTAGGCAAGCGGACGACACAATAGTGGGAATCGTGGATCTCCGCGCTGTAGCCGATGGCTCTCGCGTCTACTGTTCCTTGTTTGGATTCTTTCATAAGACTTAAACACAATGAAAAAAATAAGAGATAAGAAAATGGAACAAGAAATAAGAGAAATAATTATTCCAAGTTTTAAATACACAATACTCTGCGCGATAATATTGTTAGTGCTTATTCGATTTAAAATTCCACTAACTGTTCAAATTGCTTCTTGCTTTTCGGATATCAGTACACTGTTTCTAACATATCATAAACCGTTTTAGGTTTTACGTTTATGTGAACTGTTTGTCTTATTCAACATACCTGTAAATTCCTGAACCTTGCGACGTATAACCATTCATACCTTTTGTTGTTGACATGGAGATTAAGTCCATGGCCGTCCACCAGATTCAATGGAATATTTTCTTAATTTACCTTATATACAGTCACAGCCAGTAAAGTAGGCTAACTAACTAACATGTAACATGTAATTCGCTTCTATTTCTTATAGGCAGGTGTAAAAGTTTTAAATTTTTTTATAGTTTATAGTGGTTAAGTAGTCGATAGTTTTTCTAAAGAAATCCAGAGCAAGAAAAGAAACTACTACATTTTTGTGGTTCTGCGATGGCAATGTACAATATACGGGGACACGGATGATTGCGGAAGAAAGAGCATAACAGATACATTGACCATGCCCGACAAAGCCCGTATCTACTCTCACAATCTAATATGAAAGAATTTACCAAATAAAATAGGTATAAAAATGGCTGCATATCTAGAAAGCAAGGAATGTGCGTGAAAATTCTCTATTGTTGACCAGACCTGAAGCGCATGTTTGCGGTCATATTTTTTCCATGAATCACCTAAAATTTTTATCTTTTCTCCATCCGTTAAAAAGTTGCAGGACCGTCCTGGGACTACTGTCAAACCTTATATTTTTCGGTTCCTAATTCATCGCATCATTTCGACGAATTTAACTTTGATTTTATGTTTATATAAATTTAAAGTGCATTAATTTCTAGCAATTGTGAATCAAAACAATAAAAATGTTTTATAGCCCAATTATAATTAGGTAGAGGATGTTGGTGCGGAGTTATTATATCTACAATTACAATCTTGTTACAATTTATATTCATAATTAGAAATGCTACAATACAAATCAAACACTCTTAATTAGTATGTGGACAAAAAATTAAAATTTAACAAACAATTTGTTTTGTTTAGCCAGAGAGATTATAATCAATGACAAATTATCTATTATAATGGTAATGAAATAGTAGGAAAAGGTCATCAATAATATTTTTTTAAATAACCTGCCCTTCCACTTAATCGTTGAGTGAAAGTATGGTTCTTTTATACTCAATGCATTAATCATATCTACAGGTACTAAATCGAATGAGAATAAAGCAAAAATAATCATACTTATGACAAACATAAAGAGAGAAAAACTAAGGGGATAATAGTATGTTAATTAAGAATATTTTGAAGTTTCTTTTTAATTTTTCATTTGGAAATAGCATTTAAATATTCAGTGTTTTCCCAATTTTTCAAATTTCTTCAAACACGTGCCACAGCCTTTCCCTTTGGAAAGAGAGGATCCGGACCAGGATGACGGGCAAGAAGAAGGAAAAATGTAGAACTCTTTTTTTAGGTCCATCTCCGATATTAGCCGAGATATACATTTTTTAAAAAGGTCGATTTTGCCGAAAAACTACTTTTCCGGGGGCCCTTGCTCCATCCGCGGCCGAGCTCGGATAATCGAATAACTATTATGACTCATTTTTTTTACATCTTCAATAATCTTTTTCACCCCTTTAGCAACGATATAGACGTCAGTTGCAATAGATTTTTTTTTTCATATTAACATGAACTTATGAAAAAAAAAATAGAATCCCCGTGTCGCGATGTCGAAAATCCTGGGCTCTCCTACTAGTATACTTTAATTTCATTGTTTTGTCGATGTAAGTGATGCTTTATGTACAACCAAGTACTTCTTGCCATTGGCAACGGGTTGTTATTTTTCATAATGTACCTAGGGACGTGAAGTAAATTTGGCAGAATTTAACTTGGGATATTGTGATATGTTCTTTTGGGACTTTTTTGGAAGTAAATCCAGACAATTCTTAATTCCTATATCTTCTATATCTGACATTAAAAAATAAACGTTTAGAGCTATTCTAATAAGATGATTTAATCTATCTTGACAGTAATTGTCATTTGAATAAAATCCGCTTTCTAAATTTATTTTTAATACAGTTGGTTCATAAACAGAAGAGCTATAACCTGAACCGATTCTTTTGGCCAGTATACATAAATCAAGAAAATCATGAAATATAATATATTTTTAGTAGATAAAATACCAGGGAAGCAATAATTCCTAAATCAGTGTTATCCCATTTGGATATGTAGAAGAGGACCTCTAATAAGTCCAGATTTGAACCCGCTGGACCACTTTTGTTGTTGAGGATCTCTGACACTTTTTAAGTCTAACAGTGTAAGTATATTTTAAACGTCTCTTTAATCTATAATAATATTGGTTTATTATTATTGATTATGCTCTGTGATTAGATTATTTTTTGATGCGGGCAAAGGCAGATTACCCAATCCCAATTTTTGAAGCGTGCCTAAACAATTAAAATAATCTGTAGATGTATCATTTTTAATAAATGTGCTTGGCCAGAGCATTTCCAACTTGCAATGTTAACCAATTTAATTTGTTAAATAATGCGGAACGAATTTTATTTACACAATAACTAGACGCTTTCTTAAACGGAACGTGTGAAAAAGTTAATTTTCTAAACGTGCACCTCCTGATTTCCATAAAAAAGCCATTACACGTCCACAAACGTTAAAAGTGTTTTGCAAATTGCAACGAGCTTCGCAAATAAGCCGTTGGAATAGTAAGGACAAAATAATAACGGTCCACGATAATAGGCGGAAAATGTAATTTTGTTTTATTGGAGTTAAATGTTTCCTACAATAATTCATTGTCAAATATAGTGTTGATTAGTCTTGCTCTTCCTTCAAGGAGGATGCAGCATAATAAATACATACGCATGCAGATTGTTTAAACATTTTAGCATTGTTACCCATGATCATGGCCATTACACCAGTAAATTTTTTCAACGGGGCATGCTAAACTGTTTACACCATGCCACTAGTGCTTACATTTTAATGAGTAATAGTGATGGCGCTTCCTTAATGATTAACATGAGTAATTGGAGCAATTTCTATTCCCAGTGGGGTATTTATAATCGACCCTTTTATGTAAATTATATTTTATAACAACTTTAACGTGAAAGATTCCCAAGAATTATTATCAAAATAACAAATTACAGGTGTACAGTTTTACTTATAATAATTAAATCATGTACCATGGAGTTGCTTAAGAAATTTTAAATCAGTTGAATATTTTACTATCTTTGGAGAACCACAAAGAGCTGTCTTTGGATCATTATTTTTCTTGCGTATCTCAATGAATGATACTGGAGATGATTTAGATGTCTAAATTATTTTGTTGATTTCAAGCGTCCTCAATAAGATCGACTGATGTATGAGGAAGGTTACATAAAATGCGTAAAATATTAGGAAAAAAGTTTGCTTAGATATTAACTTAAAAAATGCTTTAAATATGTTTCCTTAACCGCCTCTAATACTGAAGTAACCCCTGGAAACCTCTAGGATTTTGTGTTAGGTAAAAAAGATGACGCCCTACAGTTTAGGGTGAAGTCCGAAGCACATCTAGGACATCGATAGTTTTCTTTCAGAATGGAGTCGAACCATCTTCTAGTCCAAATCAAATCATAAATAATTTGCTCATCGATTTGCGCTACCAGGTAAGTATGAGTCAATGTATTCCCGTTTCCCGTTTATGTAAGTATCATACCTCAATAAGAATTCTAAAAGAATAAGGGACCACAGCTACATTTTTGTCTTCATTGAAATTCTTGTACAAAATAACATGTCCAGTGGATCAAAACCCTGTACGTTATATACTAAGAGGTAATTGATTGGGTATTAGGCATTTGCTTTGTGTAACCTTTTGTAACCAATCCGCGGTCGTGTATATCTGTGATATTTAAATAAAAATGCTCCTTGGCGAGAAAAGCGTGACCCTGTTAGGATCCTTTGTGTTTGTCAAAGAATTTTCCATATAGAATTAGGTTTAGCTTAAATAGTGTATGGCTTCATGAACTAAGTCCTAACGCCATTAAGAAAAAAGAAAAAATTGGGCAAACACCAATCATTTACTTTATTTATATTTCTTTGTAGCTTCTTTACTTTCTATTACCACGAAAGATCTTTAAAAGCAAGGTTTAAAAAAGAGAATCCTGGAGGAGGCACTGAGTGACCATGGAATTACTCCGAAATGTGCCAGACCGCAGAAAATTTTCTCGAAAGACAATCAAAGCGTAATAAACTCCCTCGTAACTGAGACAGGGGAACACACCATATCAGGCAAAGACACGACGGAGGAATTCCTTCGTGTGCACTTTCCTGGTTCCACTATAAATGATCAATCGCTGGAGGAATGACAAGGAGCAGAACTGGTAGCATCTGAAAACCATGAGAGCAACCATGACAGACTGGTTAGTTACCAAAACAGTGATAAATCAATAAAACATCAAATGGGGAATAGATATACTAGCATCAAAGCTATGCATGCTCTACAGAGCCACCCTAGCGCTGGGACATATACCAATGACTTGGAAAGCAGTTAGGGTGGTATTTATACCAAAACCAGGGCGTCACCTGTACACCCAGGCGAAGTCCCTAAGACCTATAAGTCTTACGTCGTTCCTACTTAAGACGATTGAAAAACAGGTACAATAGGGATGATGTTATGATGAAAAGTCCCCTACATCAAGACCAATTTGCATACAGAGCAGAAATTTCTACATTACGCTTCACCACTTAACTCAAAAGGTGGACAAAGCACTGGAAAATAAAGAGGTAGTCTTGGGTGCCTTCCTTGACATAGAGTGGCATTCGATAATACCTCATTTAGATCCATCATCAGAACTGCTAGAGAGTGTGGTATCGAGAGTACCTGTTGCAGGTGGATCGAAGGCATGCTTAAAGGCAGGGTGGTATTCACCACAATGATGGAAGAAAGCTTGGCAGCGTCAGTTGCAGGCGGCTGTCCGCAGGGAGGGGTGCTGTCCCCTCTGTTGTGGAACCTTGTAGTTGATGGACTCTTAAGGAAACTTACAAATGAGGGAATTGTAGTTCAGGGCTATGCTGATGACATTGTCATCATTGTAAGGGGAAAATTCAACAACATAGTCAGGGATCGGTTACAAAGAACCCTGAATGTGGTAGATAAATGAACAGATGAAGAAGAAAAAATCACCATCTTCTAATTCACTAGACGAAGAAATTTGGAAGGACTGAGATCTCTAAGACTACGAAATACGGAACTGCAGATGTCGGGGGAGGTACCTTGGGGTTGTCCCAGATTCCAAACTAACCTGGAACCGACATTTGAATAGGACTATACAAAAATCGGTTACAATAATAGCAATATGCAGACGATTATATGGCAAAACATGGTGGCTAAGACCTGATATGATGCATTGGCTCTGTACTAGGGTAGTAAGACCCACCATCACATATACAGCCTTAGTTTGGTGCCGGGTACAGAGACTGGCTGGTCTGGGGATTACGGGGACCATGAAAAGCACCACCACAGCAGCCATGGAGACCCTATTAAACCCTCCCTCACTCAGCTTAAGGATTCAGGGGGAAGCCAGGATGGCGGTATACAGGCTGCGGAATTCAAATGACCCGAGTTCTCTTGGAACAGAATCGGGACACATGAAGATAGTGAATATTGTAGAAGATCCTGTACTTGACATGAGGTCAGACTACATGACACCAGCAATTATATTCCATAAGCCTTTCAATATCATTAGATTGGAGTAAGAGAGAAATGTCTAACAAAAACTTCTGAGATATTGCGGAAAGGACTCTGCTGGTATACAGACGGTTCTAGGATGGAAACAGAAGCTGGAGCGATGATACATGAAGAAAGACCAAGAGATGGTATAAGTCATTCTCTGGGATGCCGCTCTAGTCTCTACTGTATTCCAAACATAAATTTTTGCTATACTCGAATATATACGGGAAAATATAAAAAAAGGGTATGCTGGATTACAGATAACCATCGCGTCGGGTGCCAGGACATTCTGGGATTTCAGGCAATGAAAAAACTGACTCACTTGCTGACAAGGATCAGCTAACATCTTTCTAGCCCGGAATCTCTGTTGGGAATCTCCAAAAGCCCAGCTAGAGGAGCTAGCTATCAGCTACTGGGTCAAGGACAAACATGTTAAGCACTGGAGGAATATCCCAGGAAACAGACATGGGAAAACATTAATTAAAGGCCCATGTCTCAAATAAACAGAAGAACTGCTCACAAAGAACATGTTTCAAACTCGTTCAGTTACGGATTTGTATCACTTGATCAGTGGTACGGAGGTACTGAAATGGGTGGAGTAAATTGGCTAAGGGAGAGCGGAATCAGCCCAGGAGGCTGCAGTGCCCTCGGTGTTTAGACAGACGAGCCCTAAGAAAGGAAAAAGAAAGTTTAAACGATAATGTTTATCACAGTATCAATTCGAAGATCGACAAACAGGAGCGGTCTATCTATAGATCCCTGGGAACTTCGTAGTTGGCAAAAACGTCAATCTTCACTTTATTTATATTACTTCATAGCTTTTTCACTTTTCACCACGAAAGATCTTTAAGACAAAGGTTTAAGCGACAATGTTTGCCACAGTCATTGTTAAAGAATGAAGAAGATACGCAATACAAATAGTAAAATGCGAAATCAATTCTGGTCGCGAGATTATCAGTCAATTGCTGGCATTCCTATGATTCACGTAGTATGCTTTTAATAAAACTGTGTCGTGTCTGGTTTTATATAATTTATAATCTAGTGGTAATAAAAATTTAATGGTCAGATTGATTTTAGTTTAAAATTATGTGACGGTGAAAAGTTGAACAAACGAATATTAAATTTTTATTATCGCTAGATTATAAATGATATAAAACCAGACACGACACAGGTTTATCAAAAGCATATTACGTAAATCACAGGAGTGTAGCAACTGACTGATAATTCGCGGCCAGAATTGGTGCCTCATTTTACCATGTGCATTGCGTATCTTCTTCATTCCTTAATCAATGTCACAGTAATTGGCAAAAACGTCAAAAGAATATGCCCTATATATTGCCTCCTATTTTCCAGATATAAGGTGGGTAGTCTAATCGTACCAACAACATGACAGTCCAGTTTTTACCTAATACCCTAGTCAAAGTAAGAAACAAATAAAACAAATATATTTATCTCTCATGATAACTTTCCGATATTTTAGGAAACTTTTTTTTATGAATGCAAATTTGTCAAATTCAAAATTATGCAGAAATGACCAATATATAAAGGGGAGGTGGGCAATGAAATTATCTTAAAATGTTATACATATTAACTTTAATGATACATGTTTCATATTATAAACCTAAACATGGTTTATTACTATTTATTTTTTATAAAATAAGTTGCTTCGAAGATATTTGCTTTTGCTTGTGTGTGTCATTTTCTAAAATAATTCTTATAAGAAGTACAGTGCTGTTTAATAAGTAACTATTTCTAATAGTGGGTAAAAATTGTAATAAGAGTATACCTATATGTTTATAAAGGTATTTATTTTATTTTTATCGTGATTTATTATTTTAATTCTCATTGTCAAGTAAACTTGATTTATTTAAAGGATTACAGATTAAATGTACAGCCTATACGATATATGTATAAACATAAATGAACTTTTCAAGAAATGACGTAAATAAAGGTGGGTAATTATATACTACATAATATAATAACTAGTCTAAGAATATGATAAACCGTAACCGTACCTTATAAATTTGAATAGATATACACGTAAACACAAACAACAGGTATTTCATACATAGATAAATCCGAAAAAAAACTAGAATTTTTCTTGTAGTTTAGTCAATTTAGAGAGTTTTCAAAGTCAATCGAAATTTTGTTCGCTATCTCATTTTCAAAAATGAACAAATTAAAAAACCTATTATTTCAAATAAATTGCTGATTGAACTTAATAACGTACATTTCTAGATATACATATTCTGAAGTAACCTATTGTTGAAACGAAAGTGGGTATGGATTGCAAATTTTATCTGAATAAACTACATATATGCCATATACATATACAATAGGGAGCGTTGTATACAGGATGTACCGCCATTCCAAAATTTTATTGGTTAAAAAAATGAAAAAAAAAAAAAACAAATCTAGGCTTTTATCTACCTACATATCAGTATAATATGATAATTTTTGAAAAAAAAAAAATTAATAATATTTGTTTACCAATTCCAAATAACAATTACGAGTACCTACATAAAAAAAGTACAACAAATACCGATGATATCGCTTTATCAAATATGGGGGAAAATGCTAATATTATGTAAAAGTGATAAATTTTCCCTAGTTTTAACTGTTTATATTCGTTTTATTTAAAGTATTATTACTTGTGTTTTAGATAGAATAATAAAATCACTTTTACAATAACATTTTTGAGGTCTTAATCTACTTAAATTTTAAACCAACCTTACACCCAAAACAAATGAAATATAAATTAATTAAATAGAGACTAGATATATTAATTCTCCTATTGACTTCTCAAAATCTTCAGTATTTCATTTTGTTTACTGTACTATGTTAAATTTAAAGATAAGTTTATATTTTGTACATAACTATATAAGTACGGAATTAAGATGAAATGTAAAAATAATATTATTTAGCAAAAGGTTACCTTCGGAAAATTACCCACGGTTAATATCTGGATATACTGGAATTATTCTTTTCATCAAAAAAAAAAATTGTAGGTAGTACTAGAGCGGGGAATTGAAACTGAGATCCTAACGTGAGAGCCAAGTGTACTTGTCGCTCAATTAAACCATGATTAAATATTGTGACACACCATACCCCCCTTGTATGTTAATTTCTTCCAGGAGAAAGAGAACATACAAAGATGGCCTTTTAATGTGATCATCTAGTTTTAAAATGGTAGGACCTAAAAATAAGTTGTGGTTGTAGCTTTTTACTTAGATTCTTTTTATAAAATTTGATATTATTTAATTACTTTTAACTAATTTAATTTACGTCATTTATTTACTGGTAAGCTTAAATCTGATATTTAAGAACCCTTTCATTTACCTTCTGAAAGAAAAACGATTAATGAAAGAAGTACTCTCGAAATGGTTAAACTGGTTTGTTTATTGGACCTTTTTTTAATGCATGATAAAAATTGGATTCAAAATTACAAAATTCAAAACATCTAAAAATAAATTATTGAAAAATTATTATTTTTTAACTCACCACAAAATTCATTCCGTATGGTCACCAATTAATTACAATGTTTCATCGGGTGACCAGCGCCTAGAATGAGTAAGTAAAACCAGCTTCGCTTCTTAATTACCGGGCCTCTGTCTCCGACATCTCACTATGAAATCTTTGTTACATAGCTCGAGATGGGCCCTTTAACTCGTGAAATTAAATACAGAATAAATGTAATACGTGACATTCTCACCTAGCTGATAAACTATCGTGAAGATCGTAGTCTTCCTTCCTCGGCATCACTAAGCGGCCCATCTTGAGAATTCTCCCCCGGCTTCAATAACGACTTCATTGTGAGGCTGTGTGCCGGGGCGTCGTACAACGTACCGCAGGTCCTGCTTCAAAGTCGCATATAATTATACTAATTCATGGGAGTCGGTGTCGTCCAGAAGTTTTCTGACAGTTGAAGCGGTTTGTCCTGGCGCAGTGTTGAGTCCCAGCAAGGCCGCTTCTTTGTTGGATGTTCCACGCTTAATATTTGGATATACCGCTTCTATATTGGAAGTTCAAGTCCCGGCAAAACAGCTTCTTTGTTGGAGGTTCAAATGATTCTCCACGAGATCTGCGTTTTTTGCGTATTTATAAGATTTTGGTCTATTGATATATTACATATATTACATGCAACAAACAGCGCTGTCCAGTTCCAGATGTTGTATGACTAGTTTCCTGTGACGACCGATCATAAGTGCCCTAAACCCGACATTCCTAAGCTATCACTCGACCCAACTATGGTCAACTTTGAACCTTTTTCTAATCGAGTTAATTAAAATATAACGTATTAGCAATCACCGAAATCTCATAACGTTGACCTTGAATGAGATAAAATAACCCAGGGCTGATGGGGTGTCTCAATACAGTTTAAATATTTCTAGGATTGTGAACTCGTTCACAATGTAACATGATAAGAATGCATTAACTTCCATCCTGAATAATCAGAAATGTCTTTCCAGGGTACTCTGAATATCCACGCTATGTGAGAGAGGTGTCGGCCGCCGGCTTCCAATAACTATTGGAAGCCGTTTTATCAACAAGATCTTCTCATCCAACTAACAGCGTTTATGGTATTCAGTGATCAGTCATGTATTTTGAACCATATTATCTTCACGCAAAAGCCTAGTGTGAATGTACTATAATCATTGAACGTAATGTGTTTACTTAAATTTTTAAATTGAAATACTTATTAACATTTGCGCGTGATTGTCACGTGATATATTAACTCCATTGTAAGAAATATGGGCATCAAAATGTTAAAACTGTTACAAATATACTTATTTATTATTATTAATTTTCAATTTTGAACCTTCCTCAATATAATATCTAAATTTGCTTGATGGTATTGAAGTGATTTTTTCCGTCAACGATTTTCTGTTGCTTAAAATAATTCCATCACTTTGGCACACCCTGAAGCCTCTGTTAAGGATTAAGTCCGTACTAACTTAAGTTGAGTTGTAAAAGCTGATAAACAAGAATTAAATTAATTGATTAATTTAAAATAAAAATTATGCAACGCGTTAGAGCTTAGTCGAAAACATATCTTATCCGAGGCACCTATGCAAATTCAACTAGCAACATCAACGTGCAGTTAAAACACAGCAGGAACGAATCCTTTGTCACTGAAGTACGTCAGTAAAATTTGTAATAAATTCACCGGGAGCAAGGAATAAAGCATCTGTTAATTTTTCCTGTGATTTTTAGATCTTTTGCTGAAACTTCGCGTTTACACCGCCGTTTCAGTAAGCTGCCGCCGAAACCGATCCGAGTCATTGTCATTGCTTGATCAGGATACAAACCTAGTGGTTCAAAACCTACCTGTACCAATTCCGAATATGTATAAATACCTATTCTGTATTTGTATTAACTTTAGTTAACGCTGCATTGCATTTCAATTCAAACCAGAGCTCGTGATATCCGATATTTTTAGTCATTTAAAGTTCTGTGCAACATCCATCGACAGAATTGTACTGTCCTTCGCTCGAATGGTAGGATTTGGTCCCAGTGTATGAATTTGTAACCCGGATTTAACTTACACCGACAAAATTCTATTGTCCTTCGCTCGAGGGTAAGGATTTGGTCTCAGTGTAAATTAATTTCCATTATAGTGTAGCTCTGTATTTATGGTGGTAGTACACCGTCTTTATTATTCAGAAAACTCACACAGGGTCAGAATATTTTTCGTTTACCGCAAAATTAGAAACCAACGTTCCTGTATTTTGTATCCTAGCTGCCGCGCCGTAATCGCCAGCCATTGAACGTTTTACCAAAGGCAGCATCGTTTTGCTCGTAATAACCGATTATATCCTGACTTTGTAAGTAGCATCCGCTTGTTTGCCAACCCACATTATTGTTTCATTGTACATAGTATACGATATAATAGTATATAACCATAAAACATTCTGTTTGATTACTTTATATGAATAAAGACTTTTTAATACTATTTTAAAACCGTCGAGTTCTCATTTATTTTGTGTACAACTAGTTAACTAGTTTGACCCGTATGGTAAATTGTCCAATTCATTAGCAACGACAATCATTCACCAGATCCCTGGACAAAACCGTTTCTTTATTATAGCTACCTCGGCCTTTCTCAAAGTCGCTGAGAAAGAAAGTGCTGTTCCTTGCACTCTAAAATAAGGAGATTCCGTTTAAAAAAGTATTAAAAAATTGGCAGGGACTATTTGTTGGTGGTAAACAGTCCCCGTAAAGTATGTCACAGTACTTCTTCAAATGAATTACCGTAATAAGCGCCGACTAGAACAGAACAGCAAAAATGGAAATCATCACGTCATTGCATTTTTGAACTAAACCTAAAATCAAGAGTGTGGAATAATAAGACGAATTTCAGGACAAAACTAGAGAATACAATCATGGATGCCGGAAGCTCGTAGTTTATTTTTAAGCGGCTGTATATGCGACCAATAAATATGTTTATATCACGTAATGGCTCTTATTGTCGAAGGAGCTTACCAGCTTGTTAAAGGGTATAAAAGAACCTTGTCAAGAAATGCAATTCAATGAAAGCTACAAAACTCAAGCTATCTGAGAGAAATATGATCAAGACTAAATGGAAAGTTGCTGCTGAAGCTCAATAGATAAGGAATCTTATATAACAAGTCGGTGAGGGTGATGATGAAGTATGTTTTTATCCTTCATATCATAGGTTGTGAAGGATACCTCTACATCGTTAGTACACCTTCAATAGGGTCGTTTTTAAAGCCATATTGTTGGGCTGCTTAAAAGATAATTACTGTTCAGTCTTCAGTCCAAAGCTTCTGTAAAATTGCAATGATTTACTCATTTACGACTTGTTCCCGTCACATGGATTAGTCGCTATAAACGGAATTCATTCGCCATCAAGAAACCAATAGTGTTTCCTCGAGCATGTTACGGGGCTTGCTGGCGTTAACCTTTATTGCTAAAACTAGGTACAAAAATTATGTATATACATCTAGATAATTAGTCTAACAAAAACTTTGTTGTTCATAAGCCTATCGCTTCTTGCTTCAGCAAGAATTGAGCCTTAATTTATGAAAGATAAGACTGTTGGATGTCACTGGCCAAATAATTTTTGTTAGGTGGGACAGTGCATTTGAATCTCTTTAATGGACACAGTTTTAATAAAGAATTATTGCAGATTCGTCTGGATAAAGGTATCCAGCCGCATTTAGGAAGGAGAAATGTGTTTCTCAGCATGGAGTAAGAGTTTACATATTATGATCATATTGAATTTTGTTGCATTTACCTATTTTGGTTTTTGAATGTTGTTCTAGGTCATTTAACATCAATAAAATGTTAACACAACAATAAGTTTATTAAACTTGATTTTTTCGGTAGCAGTGCTGATGGTGAATTCTCCTAAGCGTTATCTTTGTGTTAGAAATAGAGCATCTATTCCTAAGTAAATACATCACTTCAAATTGATTAAACTAATCTGAGATTTTTATTGAGACCAATATAGGTGGAATGAAATATATTCTTACATAAATCTTTATATATGTATTTAGTTCCTTCTGAATGAAAAACTGAAAAGTAAACGTACAAAAGTATGGTGTGTCTTTCAATATTTTGATCTTTGTTAAATTTTTCGTAAAAATCTTTTAATTCTTTTTTGATAATTTAGAAATTAGTGAACCAATTTCCATAATTGGATTTAGTTACACCCAGTTAGCAATAAATAAGACACCCTAAAGAAAATCATATTTTATTGATTTCGACTTGTAGAAAAAATTTTGGTTTTTATAAATACTATGGCACTATAATCACTATTTACAACATTATTATACATTTACTATTTGCTACACATACATAACACTAACAAAACTAAAAATATTAAGTACTTGTATAAAAATAAATACTAAATTAAATCATAATATAAAAGTAAAATTAAATTAAAAGTAAAAAATTAAGAAAAAAAAAAATAAAAATATTTGAACACATAAGAGAAAGAAATTTAAATTAAACTAAATAAACAAAAATCATCTACATACACATTTTCTCGTTTGTTTAATTCATACTAATATGTGCAACAAAAACAAAACAAAAAATTTGCCATTTTACTATTGGACTAAATAATAAATACTTTTGGTTCGGTCTATTGGAATAAAAAACAGCCAAATACCAATAAACGTTTCAGAATATTTAAACGTGGAATATCTTGTAAAACACTTTACATTTATTTACATTTACGAAAAAAATGCCACTAACTTTGTTCCCTTGATTCATATCATTTTTGCTACAGATATCTTGCTTGAAGTCAATAATAAATATATTTAAATGTAATATATCATGATTAAAATTCAGTTTTAATCTATGCAAGTTTGGTACCCATCAAAATTCTAAAATGAAATAACTGAAAAATGAATTTTTATAACATTTTTCGAAATATTTCTTTATAATTCGTTCAGTTTGGTTAACCTGCACTCCAAGCACATTATCTTCTGCAGTTTCAAAATATTATTAGTGACATTATTTTTCTATAATAAACGTATTCTTTTAATAAAGTTAACCTTAATATTATATCGACCAGCGATATTTTTACCTAAAATAATTAAGCGTATGGAAAACACTATTAAATTTTACATACCTAAGCCTAAGAGGTGAAATATTGTACATTTTGCCTGGTAAGGATCTAGCAGCTTAAGTAAAACTATTTATTTCCGTTTTGTCAAAATTTAAAATAACACAGTTAAGAGGGTTAAAATTTAAATCATTTTTAAACAGAATATTCCTGCATATTATTCTGGTAGGTACATATACAAATATGCATTAACTTTTACCACCTAAAGCAAGGAACAAAACAAATACTTAATTTGGTCTAAAATATAATGAAAACCATTCTTACCAATAGCTTCAATGCTTGTTTTCTGAAATTTCATCACTACCATTTCCTTTATTTGTAAAAGCGTGATGGAAAATAAATTCGACAATTAAAGAACTCAACATACACTGACTTTAACCAATTTTGTAATAGAAACGAACACTCGTTGGCTTTTTATGGAAGACTTGCCTTAAGAGATTGTTTAATGTCATTTATATTTAAAATGAGCTTGCACCTCTAATAAATATAAAATTAGACTATTTATAATTTAAATTAAATTAACTATAGCTATACAGGGAGTGGCTGGTTTAGATTCTTTAACGCCCCATTTGTGAGGGGTATGGTTTCTTCAGGTGCTGTTATTGTAACTGGTATGGGACTGCACGGTATCTTCATTTCAATATGGCCATCGTCTATGGACAATGAATCCATGCTGCAGAGAGTATCACTGGAGTGCGAGCGAATTGATGGGAAGAGGCCCGTTCGTACATGACCTGCAAATAAAATGCAACTTTAAATGTATAGTTCTGTTATTACTGTTATTTTAAACGATACAAATAATATGTACAGCTTTTAAAATATCAAATATTGTATATTACGTTAAAGATTTTTTGCTCGGAAATGTTGATCTTTCAATCGCCAAGAGTTTTTACAATTTTGCGACAGGTTGTTAGGAGAACTAACACTACTGCTAAACAGTGCAGACTATTGGAATAGGTAATATGTATAAGTAATAAAAAATAATGTTCTTAAATGTTCGAATTATAAAAATTAAACTTGAGGTTTTCATGGAGATTTAAATTTTAAAAAATATATAGGGAATTCCATTTAAAAAATTGACATCTATAGCGCCCCACTTTCATGAATAACCCCGCATATTTCGAACTAATTTTAATATGTAGCCATTTTGGTCTCCTATAACTTCTATATAAAATTTTTTTTTTATTGTCGATAATAAAGGGAATGTCTTATCGCACCGTTGACTCACCTTGTACATCTAAGTATCAAATGTCAAATTATCTCAAAAGATTTTGAAGTTGTTAGAGAAAAGATTGTCGGAGAAGTGAAGAAGAAGGCAATGACAAGACGGTCACCTCCACGAAAGCCTTAGAATTAAAATATTACCAATTCTACTGCAATCTAGTTGATCATGGTCTAAAATATTACCCTTGTCTCCCAACTTTTAAATATAAATAAAGATAATTGAGGATTAAGTTAATTGAATGAATCAACTTTTAGATCGAAAGTGGGTTATGGTGCACCTCATTTAATAAATTCCATCCTCTACGAACTCGCGTAAAAAAAATAATGAATTCCATTAGTTGTTCTCTAGTTATAAACGGTAATATGAATGATATCTGTTCTAATAGCCAGCAGTATAGTTTTCAGTTGTTTATTGTGAATTTATTTGATTTCTAATTATTTCTGAAATTTTATAGAAGCTGCATTAATTGTTCCATTACGCAACAGAATAATGGAATAAAATGGATAAAGAGAGACATCCTGAACATCTGTAGGAAATATTTGAAGGAACTTGTTTCGAAATTCTTGAGGACTACTCCTTTTCGCGCCGATAAAAGAACAGGCAAAATATTTTCTTAGAATTTTAAGCTATGATATTACCAATGTCTGTTTAGAGAGTTTAGAAAAAAAGGAAATTTCATCTATATAAGATAAATATGGTGGGAGAGTTGAAAGATGATCCACAAAAAATAATGTTCTATGGGATCATAACTGAAATCATTGTCCTTAAATGATTTAAGTAGCATTTGTTTTAATAATAAATGCTCATTTTTGTGTAATACAAATGGAAACAAACAAAATGTGAGACGCTGGAATGAACACAGTCAACACTAGTATAGGAGAAAATCATGCATAAGTTGTATTTTTAGTCGAGTCTGGACGAAAACACCATGCGACCATTTTCCATTGAGGAGAACTTGAGTGGTCTATTAACATGTTGCTGAATGTCTTCAGTTCCCAAATATTTTTAAATAATGCCCAGAAGTTTCAAGAGAACGAAATAACTGATTAACTTTTACGTTATTTTAATTGAATCAGGAATCATCTTGCTAACTTGTACCCCAATACCTAGGGCAGGTCGTGGTTCAATTGAATGCTTTGCTCATTCGCCAGATTTGACACTCTTGGATTTCTTTTGCGGGTTGCACCAAATCAAAATGTAATAAACATTTTGATTTAACTCAACGAGAGAGCCTTATAGATTTTTGGTAGAGGATAATCGACCAATGTGCATCCATCCAGGGAAATGTTTCAAAAGTACTTCAGGATATTTCCAGTAAATCAAATAGTCCATTTACTATAGAAAAAAAGTTCTGCCAGATTCGTTGACTCAAAACCGAATTTGATAATTTTTTTTAAATTTCGGAAAAAGTTTATAGATAAGGTAGGTGAGAAGGTGTGCTTTTTATTTTTTCAATAATTGTTATTACCAAATAAGTGTTTTTTTAATACACTCTTAATTAAATAAAGTTCCTATTATTTATTTAAACAATTGCCATGAAATTTTAACATAAGATTTTTGGGGTCATAAATTACGAATCTGGCTTCAAAAAAACAAAATGACTAGATCGTCTAAGTTTTTAAAAAGTTTTATTAGATGCCTGGGGGTTTTTGGGGTCGGTGATTACAAATTTGACGTCAACACTCAACTAAAATAAAAAAATTTGAGACCAGTGACCCAAAAACCCCAAGAAAAGAAATAAAATTGACTTTTTTTTCGCCATTTTCGGTTTTAGTTGAGTTTTAATGTCAAATTTGTAATCAACGACCTCAAAATCCCCCGACTTCTAATATAAATAAAAAAAAAGAAAACAAAAAATTAGACATTCAACGTCATTTTATAGTCGCCATTTTGGTTTTAGACCGATTTTGAGGCAATGTTCGATCCTAAAAACCTTATATTATCAAGTTTCAGGCAATTGTTTAAATAAATAAGTTATAAATTTTTTAATTAAAAATGTATAAAAAAACCACTTACATATTTGTTAAAAACAATTTGAAAAAATTAAAAGCACACCTTCTCACCCATGGGGAACTTTCTATAATTTTTTTCCGAAATTATGTAATGTGAGTGGCCATTACTAGAGAGCGAGGCTGTTCTTTTGTTTTTTCCCACTGATACATTTTAAAAGGCTGATTTCAATTACAATAATATTTTTATCTACGCTCGTTATATAGTGACAGTAATATGACCATTTTAATGTCATAATGACGTTGTTTATAGCACTAGTGCGATATATACTTATTGCACGCATTTTTAAAAAAAGCAGGCAAACCACCGGTTCCGGTTGCTAAGAAGATATCAACAAACAGCTATTGTTATTAACTTATAGTAGTTATTACTTACTTGTAAATAATATGTGGTGTTGAAAATAAATAATATTAATTGATTAGTAGTTTTTTATCCATAAAAAATTTAATAAGTCGAGTGTAGATAAAATCTTGTATATTATATGTGCTATATCTGTATTTTATAGCGCTCGTTTGTTTACAAAACTCACCTTCGGTTCGTTTTGTAAATTTTAGACGCGTGCTGTAAAATACCTCATATGGCTCTTATAACATAACTATTATACGTCTTTATAGTTTTTATGTATCATTGGCATAATTATACAGGGTATTCGGAAATGATGAGCAACAAAGGAGGGTGAAGCTACTCGAAAAATTAATATCACAAGTTCCTACAGGCATTCAGAGTTTGTTTTTTAAATCAATTTTTCCTAATAATTTGTTCGCTATGTACCAATTATTCTTTCTTCCAATTTGATACATTTATCATTAATGTTCCTCTATAGTCTATATTATTCTTGTTCCAAATTTGCCAAAGAGCCTAAACTGCCCTTTATCCAAAAATAACTTCTTTTTCTAAATTTTGATGGCACTCAATTAAAAAGCTTTAAAATTTTTAGAAACAGCTGTGTACCACGATAATCTTAGCCGTTTTTGAGAAAAAGGCCTTTAAAAATTGATTTGCATTGCATATTGAATGAATACCAATTCACTTCAGCTCATTTTCAACATCACCCATCACCTCCCGAGCTTTTTGCTCATCATTTCCGGACACCATATATGAGTCAGTAGAAACACACTTTTATCAAGTATTTTAGACAAATTGAAAACAAAATATTGATATTTTGTAGATAAAAGATTTTTTCTTAAATTTCACAGTAAATATACATTTTAGACTAAATTTTAAAATGCAATTATATCTGACACTACATCATTACATGTGGTGTTATTATATTATTATATTATTATTATACTACTTTACATTTTACGTAGTTTACTCACTACTCACAATATCTAATGTTTCTCTTCTTCCTTACATTTACATAATTGCAAATTGTATTACCACAATATGATATAACTCGGTCATTTATGTATTTTTTTTTATATCAAAGAGTTTGTTATTTGGAAATGAAAAGTTCAAAAGAGTACTATTGTTACAAGTACAATCATTAATTACTATTTTAAAAGCTTATATTTTTATTTACTACTAGACATTGTTACTGATAATGATCGTGCATTGGAGCTGTGCAATGTACAAAAGCGGAAATGAAGAAAATAAAAGTATAAAAAAAGCACAACTGGTTATCTATATATAGGTCAACTAAGCCATAAAGTAATACAATCGTGATATTTAAATACTTTGCATATTTTAAGCCAAAATATGAATCTTACCAGTGGTCAATAATTTTGGTCTTTCTGCTGTAATAAAAAAACGTATTAAAATTTTAGTTTGTTAATTTTCATTCAATTTTAACAAGAAAAGTACATACATTGAAATACAAATATACTGGTAATAACGATTTCCGATTTTTCCATTTACTTAGTCAGAATTTGTAGGTAACTATCAATTCCACAATTGTAACTAAGATAACTGTTTCAACTTACCTAAGCAGTCGTTACTGTACATGGCTCTACGTTCATCCAGTTCTCTTGCACTACACAGAGGTGTATCCACTTCGATGGTGTTATTGAAAAGAGCGTAGTCAACCTCGTATTCTCCTGAATCTTTCTTGAATGAGATTAGTGATTGAAATCTATGACCCCACAGGATTTCTGATGGTAAGTAACTAGATCGAGCCTGGGTCGTCATGCCAGTGGATTCTATTACTCCCTCTGAAAATTACAAATAACCATTAGGAAAGTTCTCAATTTTTTAAAACAAAGCGTATTTCTTACCTAACATAACGACGATCTCAAACCGCTCCCTGAGAAGATTATTAGCTGACATGTTGTACAGGGGAGATTTACTATCTATTCTATGAACGATTGTAGTTGGCCATATGAAGAAAATTTTGTCTTCTTCACCATCGCCACCCACCTAAAATTTAATAATAAATAATGTTACATTAAAGTATCCGTCGAGGATAATTCAGAGTAACGTCTTATAATTATGTTAGTTACTTATTAAATAAAAATGGAATTGTGCTGTAAAATTTGCGATATTTACGATTTTCGCTAAACTAACTAAACTAGTGAAACGAAAAATAGCCAACTTGAGAACCCATAAAATACTTGAGGTTTTCCTGTAAGATCTTTGCAAACAATTCAAACGGGCATATTGTTGATTATGGCGTTCAGGAGAAAATCTTACCTACTTACTTTGCCAACTTTTTGAGTTAGATAGCGCTAGTCTTAAAAACATGTTTGCTACAGTACGACTTATAATTATTGATTTTAAAACAAAGCTGTAAAACATTAATAGCTTTTATTAAAGGGACCGCCAAGCAATATATTTTCTTTCGTCAAAACTATCATAAAAATGCATCAACAGACTTCGACGCTCCTGATAATTTTTGCGACTGAAAATGTAGCATGCAAAAATAAAAGCAAAGCAAGCTAATTACAATTGGGCAATCTTATTAACGTCAAAACACCAAGTTACACATTATGCAATATACCGGGTAACAACAAAATCATTGTACAGTGTTAGTTTTATTAATGTACCCCCCCCCCCATTTTTATTAAGATTTCCAGATGAAATACCGCCTTCAAAAATTACGTTCAAGAAAATTTATTTATTTACAAATTTATTGCTAATAACTCTTTGGACAACTTTAGAGGAAGAGGAAGTAGCATGGTTTTAACGGACGAGCGTGAGTTAAAAGTTTTATTCAATTTGTAGAGGAACCCTGTCGCTCGACGGTATCTGTAGCTAAAGAATTAGACATTTCTCAATCAAGTGTAATGAAGGTTATGAAAAAATATAATTATAAGCCATACCACATACTCCCTGTGCAACATTTGAATGAAGAAGATTTTCGAAATAGAAGACTATTCGGTGAAGAAACGATTAACAGAATTAATGAACATTTTTTAGAAAATATTTTTTGGACGGACGAATCATCTCTCTCTCTCTCTGAGTCTAGCATATTTAACAGAAATCATTCGCATCATTGGGCAACACAAATCCACATACCGTGGCACAAGTGAAAAAGCAAGGGCGTAGAACTGTGAATTGTTGGTGTGGGATTCTTAAATCTAAGATTATTGGTCCTTTCCATGGTGTATCTTACACCGTGGTCCTTTCTTAGTGAAGGGTTAATAGGCCAGACTTACCTGAACATTCTACAAAATAAAATTGAGGACTATTTAGATGAGTTACCACTCATAGGTATATTAAGGGTTTGCTGGCAGCAAGAAGGTGCCCCACCTCATAATGTTCAAGGGGTGACGAATTTTTTAAATGATAAATATCTGGATAGGAAGAAATTGTCCCATTCGCTGGCCTGCGTGGTGTCCAGACCTAAATCCATTAGATTATTTTCTTTGGAGAACGGTCAAAGAAAATTTTAGAGAATTAAAAAATCAAATCGAAGAAAATATAACTTTGCTAAATTTGGATGCAGCACTTTTTTGAAAAATGAAGTCGAATTTTAAACGTTGTTTGAAATGTATTGAAGTTAATGGTGGTTATGTTGATAATGTTATGTAATTTGTTTTAATAGTTCATATATTTTGTTTTCTTTGTTATTTACTTCATTTGATTTATTATGATTTCATAAAATGACTCTTTTGTTTCGACGTATCCATAATAAAGGGAAAATAACTCAAAAACCAGTAAACAGATTATACGATATGTGTATGTCGTAGTCATGTACAGGGATATCCAACGAAAATGACCACCCCTAATAACTTCTTTATTTTTGATGCTATACAAAATTTTTTTCTATAAAAGTTGTAGGGTTTATTGAAAGCATTTAGAATATGTATTCAGAAAAATAAATGAAAGTCGTTTAGAGGAGATATGGTTTTAACTTGCATTTTTTCAAATGGAGCACCCCATTTTTTTTGCATTTTTGAAATCAAGGTAGGTACTTTTCTCATTTCGAATATATAGATATATATCATATTATTATTATCTTTTAGGGTTTTCTAATTATTGCAATTTTTGTGGCCCGAAAACAACAAGGAAATAAAATAACAGAACAAATTTTTATTTTTAGAATGCATTAGTCTTGGCTAATTTAGATATTAATTGCAACTATAAATAAAAGTAATTAAAACTATCCTACATAAACTGTTCAAAATGATGCCCTTGATGTTCGATACAAAGCCGATACTTCCTAACCGAGCTACGGGGTTTTGAAAAAAAAATTTTTTTGTAGTTTTTTGGAGTTTTTTCAAAAACTGCATAAGACATTATATTGAAATTTGGTACACTCGAATGTCTTACTGAATACAATTAATGAGGTGAGTTTGAGTCGATTGGCTCAATCCAGTGGCGCAACATCGTTTAAGTTACTCCCTCAAATCACAATAACACGTACGCCACTGCATTTTTTTTTGAAATGTGAAATGTTGAACAGTATCTAAATTAATAATTCCTTTTTCAAGGAAATATTTTTATTATGTAATAGTTAACTGCGTTATTTTGATAAATTTTATTTAAATAAAAAACAAATTCTATTTTTTATTAAAATGTGTCTTCGTACTTTCAGACCAATTATCTCAAAAAACGGAGTGCCTAATCGAAAAAACACAAAGTATGATTTTATTTGCAGAATAGAACAGTGAATCTAAAAATTAACATTTCAAAAAAAAATGCAGTGGCGTACGTTTTATTGTGATTTGAGGGAGTAACTTAAACGATGTTACGCCACTGGATTGAGCCAATCGACTCAAACTCACCTCATTAATTTTATCCAGTAAGACATTCGAGTGTACCAAATTTCAATATAATATCTTTTGCAGTTTTTGAAAAAACTCCAAAAAAATACAAAAAAATTTGTTTTCAAAACCCTGTAGCTCGGTTAGGAAGCATTTTCGGAAATACATTTATAACAACTTTCGTCTTATTTTGGATCACAGAATCTCCAGTTTCCGTTTGTCGGTGATTTTAGAATACACCCTGTATATGTCTCTAACCTTAGAACGCCATCCTCAATAATCTCACCTGGTACATTAATTAATGTTACCAGTATAACTAATTCAAATGCACAGGGTTTGTTTTCACATATAGCTCCCTCAATTAGCCTCACATCGCAAATATATTCGCAAGCGTTACTTAATTAGGATATGTATATGTCGTAGTCATAATGCAAAATTAGGCATTTTGTAAAAAGCCAGCAATCGCGAGCATGTGCCTTCTTTGAAGTAACAGGCGGGCTTACTCCCGTTACTTCAAAGAAGAAGCATGTCACTTTCGGATCAGGTGTGCTCTAAACGCCCAGTCTCTTTGCAAAATGATCACAATTATGCAATAAGTCCGCGACAAATCGAAGGCACATGCTCGCGATTTGCCGGCTTTTTACAAAATGCCCAATTTTGCATCATGACTACGACATGTAGATGTATATTTGTAATCAAAATGATTGAAGGAATTGAAATTTGTCAAAATATACAGGGTGTTTCATTTAAAAAAACTTTTTTTGCGCACCCTGTGTATTTAAAACGCTACTGCCAATCCGATGGCAGGAGTGGAATCTACATCAGAAACCGTGCCTGTTTTTAAATTTTTTGAATCGGCCAAAGATAAAAACAAAAATTAGGGTTTTACATTAATAAAACTAACCCCGTAAAAAGCGTCATTTTATTGTCTTTGAGGTTACTGATTTGGTTTTCAGGTCGACGATATAGTTCATAGTTCCAAGAAAAATAAAGCGCGTAGGGTATCAGGCATTTTCCTGTAAATAATAAGATATATTTAATATTTCAGAGAAAATATAAGAAAAGGATAACACTAAAAAAAAATTTAATAAGTGGTGATAAATTGACGTTTTTGCAATGTTCGTCAAAAATTAATCAAAATACTTGTTTTGTTTACTACTTTACTAATTTGCTTGACAATAGTTTCATCGATGACGTCATAGCGCCGCCATAGTGATTTTAGAAAACATGCCACCTAGGCCGCCATTTTTGAAAAACAAATTGCCACTTGTGATATATCATTGAAAAGGAAATTTGAAGCCCTATGTTCAAAACAATATCCAGGATTCTATTTAAAATTCTCGACATAGGTCCACTTCCGGAAAAACCGGAAATGATTGTCAAATAAATGTTTTTTCTTGGAAAATATGGGTCTTAATGAACTCTATCTTCGGCCCGAAAACAAAATCCGTAATCTCAAAGACAATAAAATGGCGCCATTACATGTGAGAATCCAATTTTAAAATATTTCAACCGGTTGACAAGTAACAATATCAATAAGAAAATCGAGACGTTGAGCTCTGTAAGCACCGTCTCTAAAAGAACGTAAAATTATCTACAATCTACAGATAAATAAGAACTTTCCGAATCCGCATAAGATGTGAGTGTTGAAGCGAACAGAAGAGCCCAAAACCAGAAGAACCCTTAAAAATAATAAAATCAGTGGTTACATACCCATTGTACTTACTTTATCTCTTACCTTCAGTTCTGTTTGGAAAAACGGAAGGTGTTCTCCTTCTTTGGTAACTTTGTGCTTTATCAGCTGCGCCCTGACGTGGGCCTCTATGATATGACTTTTCCTCATGTCTCCTACTCTAAACATCAGACACGGCACACCGTCTCGATGATTTATCACAGCATTTCTTGAAAACAACAGCGTTTGGGTTCTCTTCTTCGGCCTTGAGAGTTTGGCGAAAACCACCCCTACCATGAAGGCTTGAATCATGACGCCACAGATGCTCTGAATGCACATGATAAAAATTGCCTCCGGGCATTCCTCGGTAGTGGTCCTACCGCCGTATCCTATCGTGTGTTGAGTTTCCACACTGAAGAGGAAACATGAGGTGAAGCCATATATGTTTGTTATGCAGGGAGTCCAGGGCTCAGTTCCATTCTGCAATATAAAATATATGTAGTTTAATTAAAAAGAAACTATTATATGTAGGTACTAGAGTTTAGTCATATCTACTGTAAGTGGTTTCTGTACATCCGCACATTACGTAAGAAATGTTTGGAAATACATTTTTTAAACGTCTAGGTTCGAAAGGATTCCGGTGTTTTAATATTTTTGGCAAGCTCTGTATTTTGAATAATTGACCGACTGCCACTGCGTTTATTATTTAATATTGCTGCGAACGTTTTCACATCATGTAGAAGCTATATTGTACGGAAATCGTGTGTATTATTTCATTAGCTTCGTTGCTGATGTTCCATCTTACTTCACGGACTTGAGGAGAAATTGTAACATGAAATTAAAGTTTGGTAAACACGTTGTACGTCACAAGAAGTGGGATTCATGATGTTAAAATAGTTTTCTAATGTTTACGTTTAAAAAACGATGTAAAGAATTTTGGCACAATATAGATTGCCTGGACATAATGACGCCCAAAAGAGGGCAATGCGATTGGACTAGTGAAAAATTACACCTGGTAATCCAGGCAGGGATTAATAACATTTTATTTTTCCAAATTAAACCACTACATCTTTGAGGATTACTTCATTTCTTCCAAAAAATGTCTAGATACATTATTATTAAAAAGTTCTAGATGTTCCCATTTTCCTTAACGAAGCAGATTATTATTCGATAAAAACGAAACATCCTGTACGATTAAAAATACGTTTCTGTATAATTCTAATTATGTAAAGAGAAAAGATGCTTTAAAACGATTAGCTCTTAAATTCGCGAAACTTTACAAAAGGAATTTTAAGAAATTTCTTCTTTAACTGTCAGAATAAATTAATTCCTTTGTTTATGATTAATTTATAATAATCACGCAACTGTCATCCTGTCATGTATGAGTACATCTTGGTGGCATGCCTTTGACATTGGCGAATGATGTGTGAACGTATTAATGATTAATAATGAATATTTAACTGTTGTTAAGTACGATGACAGTAGCAGTCTCAGGTTGTTCAGGGTAGTTCCATATATTTTTACACCTACCTACAGCCTTTATTTTTAGAGATATGGAAAAAAGAGTAAAAATAAAAAGTGTAAAAATAAAAATTGTAAATTTTAGTGTGAACTAGAAAAGTTAAACAAATGGTGTCAGAAAGTCGAGAAAAATACACAATTTATGTTTTTTTAAATGGAATAATTGGAATACCCTGTACATTTTTGCATATTTTAAAAGATCTTTTTCCTCTAATTATAAAATATAAGTTTATTGTCATTTGCTCTATCTGTTCTGGAAAGTACCGCATGGAACATAGGTTGCTATGAAAATAAAATGACAAAATATTTCTGATAATTACTGACAGGTTTCTTTCTGATGTTCCTTTGTTTTATTTCTTGCCACTTTTGTTTTTACACTTTTTTCATATTTCTATAAATAAATTCTATAGCTAGGTATCAAAATTTATGATTGGCAAATAAAATTATGTTTTTCTGAATAACCCATTTGAAAGTATTTGGGATATTGCATGAAAATCTAGTAGTAAAATGTCAGACGTTATCAGAAATATTTTGTCAGTTTTTTTCATGGCAACGTATATTCTACGCGAACTGTTTTATACAAAGAGGCATACATAATGTTTTAAATGTAATCCCCCGTGACCCAACATCGGACTCTACTTTTAAAAATTTTTCAACTAGAAACCCCGAGATAAAACTACTGAAAAAGTTAAATACAAAAGTTGTGGATAATTGAAAGATCTACAAATTTTATATCAACCATTTTTAACATAACCTCAAAACTATTGAGAAAAACGCCAAAAAACAGTTTTTTGATTTTTTATTTTTATCTCCAAAAAATGATTCGATTTTAATGAAATTTGGTGAAAATGTATATTTTTGTGTCTTAAATAAGCTGTAATTTTTTTGAAGCGAAATATTTATCGTTTGATTTTATTGCGATTTTAATTTGAAAAAAGGCCCAATTTTTAATCAAAAAAGTTGATTAACAAAATTTTGATTTTTGAAAATTTCAAGACGGAATTTTTTTCGTTGAAAGCTCTACTTTAAAGATGGTGTAAAAAAATCAAACTGTTACTATGGAGAAACAAAATACATCAGTTGTAAGAACATTGTTCAGAAAACGCAATTATTTGGAAATTAATTCTTCTGTTTTACTCAATTTAGTATCTATAGTATCCTTGTCGGAGATCCTGAAGAAACCGAAAACTGTTGAATCTGATTATGTAGAGCAGCTTTCCAAAAAAATGAGATTAAAATAGAATTTTGATTTTATATTCCTACTTTGTAAATTGAAATAATTTTAAATAATTGTTGTAATAAACTTATTTTTAATTTATTTTTGTCCATGAAGCATGAAAAAATTTTTTCTTGCACAAAAACGGTAATTTTTAGCAATACTTTTTTTGTAAAATAAAATGTTTAAACAATTTGTTTTTCACCATCCCGAACCATAAACGGTTAATCAAAGTTCCCTTATTTGATATTACATTGAAATTACTTATTTTGCATTACTCTCAACACTTCATTTTAATAAACAAAGAAGGATTCGTGACATTTACGAAAAAATCGATCTTGATAAGAGCTCCGTTTTGTTTCTTTCCATTTTTGACGATGTTTTTCCATAGTAACAGTATAATTTTTTTCACCATCTTAAAGTAGAGGTTTCAACGAAAATAATTCCGTCCTGAAATTTAAAAAAATCGAAATTTTGTTAATCAACTTTTTTTATTGAAAATTAGGCCTTTTCTTAAATTAAATTTGCAATAAAATCAAAAAATAAATATTTCGCTTAAAAAAATTACAGCTTTTTTGAGACAAAAAAATGTACATTTTTACCAATTTCTTTAAAATCGAATCATTTTTGTGGGAGATAAAAATAAAAAATAAAAAATAGTTTTGAGGTTATGTAAAAAAAAATGGTCGAAATGAAAATTGTAGATCTTTCAATTATCTACAGTTTTTGTGTTTAACCTTTCGATACGAGGTCTGGTTTTGCCGGAAATCGTAAAAAATCTCGTTTCACCCCTAAAGACACCCTTTTTTCCACCCCACCCTACTTCTGGTTATTTGTTGGGGGTTCAATCGATTTTTCCCCATTTATATACTATTAATCCAAAATTTTCCGACCATCCATATACTGCTAAGAATTTTGTCGATTTTTAGCCTCTGAAAGCCGGTTCGGCACTAGACTGTGTCAGCCCATTTTCACTAACAATATCAATCACCGAAACAGACAGACGAAGTTGAAATGAATAAGAAAATATGAACTGTTGACTAAAACTTGACTCGAAGTTGATGATACGTAAGTATTTAAAAAAGCAGAATGGGGAAATACTAACACAGATCATCGCAAGAATGAAAACACGGACGCAAGTTTATGTTTAATTTTGTTTTTATATTCTGTGGATATTATAAAGTCATTATAAAGCCTGGCTCCGACATAGTAGCTTTTTTCAATTCTAATTATTCATCTAAGAAACCTGTGGAATGACTGAATGTGTATCATGAAAATAATCCTACACATTCTATATTCTGAATTTTTAGTGGCTAGTCATATTTTTAACTCTTAGTAGACTTGGACAATTTCTAATTAATATGTTTTGTAAGTGCCGTCTATGACTTCCAGATTGTCATATATCTTCCTCTAAGATTTTCTCAAAAATGTGACTTTCTTCCACAAATGTATCAATAAAAATAAACTTTACAGATGAGAATACTTAAAAGCTAACGTATTAAGATTCAATATCTCTTGTAGTTGTCCCTTTAAAATTGATCGTAGCCACATATGTGTTTGAATGGAATATCGCCACAGAAGCTCTTTTAATACTTCAAAATCCGAAGAAATGGAAATTATGTAGATATCTGAGCTAAAAAATCATGTGAAATACCGCATATTTCTAAACGAGAAGAATTAAATACATATTTCATTTCGAATTTGTACATGTACAAGGACCCGTTTTTCGGCAACCAAATTTTTCGTTTTTTCTATCAGTATCGGCGGGAAGAGGTTGCAAACTTGGCAACGACTCATTAGTATAGAAAATCTTGCGGTTTCGCACATGGTATTGCTAATCTTATTCTCTTCTAACTCATCAACCTGAATCTTTAAATAATATTATGATATCAAATTTTCTGCAGATTTAATCCATTAGTAGTGAGATCTGTTTCTCAACGATAAATTTCACACTAGGATTTGGTGAAAGTTTCAAATTAAGTATTTGCTTATACTTTTGCATATATTCAGCACTAAATTATACCAAAAGGGTAACATGTCCTCTGGAAAGAATGACCAGCTTGTAATATAATGATTCCATCAAAAGTGAAGAAGTATCAGCTGATTATTTGCGCACTTTTAAGACTTAACAATTTACTCCATTTGCTTCCACTTCAAACCTCACCGAGTTGAGTTTCTAAAGAAAGACAGAACGACTTTTACTCAAGATAGGTCCTTTCTTCCTTTTGAAGTACGCCTGTCTCGGAAATTACATATTTCAGTCTTCTGAAAACCTCACTCTGGCCCAGGAAAGGATGTTATTCATCCTGCCAGCATTCTATCTCCCTTTACATCCGTTCGTAACAAAAGTATTTGTTAAGTTTACACTGGCTTATTGAAACTAGAATGATTCGGAATCCTCCTGATCTAAATTGGATGTTCGGCCTCGTCACGAAGACTCCAGCTTATTGGAATGTACTGCTCAGTCTCAAGTCTTCAATTATTCGTAGCTCCATTTGTTACGAGATGGAGAGCTGCCTAAAACATGAAATTTTCCATGACTCCTTAAGACATTCGTATACAAGTTTTTGTTCTAGTACAAAATTCTTGACTATATCAAAAAGAAGATCTTCTTTGTGAGCGGATTTTACATTATTTAAACACTTCATTCTCAAATGACTCTGTGGCGCAATTTCGATTCCTATCATGTTATTTATCGATATCAATTGTGCTAAATATAGCTAAGAATAATATAAAAAATAAAATAACACATTTCAGGTGCATATGAGAAACTGGGTAAAACGAATGAAATACTGAATATACAATTAGGCCATGTTTTCAAAATATAGGGTAAATAGAATGGGTTTAAATAACGTTTTACGTCAAACTTCTATTAATAAACAATTTATTTGAGTGCACGGTTTAAGTTCTTCCTGTGTGCTTAATATATTACTCTATACTCTTTCAGGTTTTACCGTGAGGCAAATTTACTTTAATTGTAACAGATCGTATATACACGAATGCAAATCAGATACATGTAATAAACGTATCACATTCTTGATTATTGTAATTTATTTTTAGTAAATAAAAGATGTCAAGAAGTTTTATCTCCAAAGATTTTATTGCATAGAATGCAACTTTTAGGTATAAAAACTTGAAAAATCATAGTCCGTACGCACAGAATGACGGGGAAAGTACCTAAAAATGCATAATTATGCAAAAAAGTGCATTTTTTGCTGTTTTTGTGCATGTTTCAAGGGTTTTTCAAAGATAGTCATTTAAGATTCATAAAAATTTGAGAAAAATGGTTTGTTTTAGTATTATACAAGCCTTAAATAACATATTGAGTCCATTAAAACCCTTTATGGGCCGATTGTAGCCATTAAACGCATCCAAAAATGCATAATTTGCATCCGTTTAAAAAAAAATTTAATAATTGCTCTAAAATTAATAAAATATCGGCCAAATTTTATACTCGGGGATTTTCGAGGTCACTAATTACGAATTTGAAAAGAAAATCGGAAAATTCAAAATGGCTGACTGATAATGGCGCGAAATTCAATTTTAAAAGTACGTTTTTTCCTTTTTAATATTTTAATATTGTAATTTTTGTTTTGTAAACTGAAAGTATAAAGTATTATATAAATTGTAAATAAATATGTAAATTAAATAAATTTTAATTTAAGACAAAAAATTTTCTTTAGTATTTTTAAAATTTTTCAGCCATACAAAAAAGTTAATTACAAAGGAGATCGCATTAAAAATCAAGTATTAATTTATTTTATTCAACATTACCAATATTACCAAAGCATTCTTCTATTTATCAGTCTTTTTATTAAATGGCAACGCGTTAAAAAATAAGATATAGGAGGAGGAAGGGGGAAATGCAAAAAAAATAAAAACTGAAAATTTAGTTAAAAAAGACGTAAATTCATTTTTTTATTTGCTTTGTATAAATTTTATGTGAAAAAAAAATGTACTTTTAAAATTGAATTTAGCGCCTTTATTAGTCAGACATTTTGAATTTTCCGATTTTCTCTTCAAATTCGTAATTAGTGACCTCGAAAACCCACGAGTATAAAATTTGGACGATATTTTATTAATTTTATAGCAATTATTAAATTTTTTTTTAAACGGATGCAAATTATGCACTTTTGGATGCGTTTAATGGCTACAATCGGCCCGTAAAGGGTCTTCAATGATAATATGTTACTTAAGGCTTGTATAATACTTATACAAACCATTTTTCTCAAATTTTTATGAATCTTAAATGAATATCTTTGAAAAACCTTTGAAAAATGCACAATAACAGCAAAAAATGCACTTTTTTTACATAATATGCATTTTTAGGTATGCAATAAAATCTTTTGGAGATAAAACTTCTTGAAAATCACCTTTTTTTATTAATTCCAACGGCCTAGTCATAATATGTATGTGATCAAATGAAAGATGAGGGAATTTTACGCAAAAAAAGGGGCTAATCATTTTTTTCATAGTTGCAACGGTTTTCGATTAAATAATTAGAAAACGTTATTAATACGTTTTACACCCATTATGTATCTATACTCTGTCTGATGACAGTGGTGGGCGTGGCTTGGGCGGAAAGCGATTTACTCAGCTCTCAAAATATTTTATAAAGGGTGACAATGAAATTCAAATTATTTTAACGCCGCAGTTTACGTCTCAACTTCTACTTGCTCCGCTATTGTTGAGAGGCTACTATTGGATTTATTACTCATCTATTTACTAAAAGTTGAAGAGAATACGACAATACCTTTTATATTATTTGTAATTGATAATTCCTAATGTTAAATTTAAGGATGATACACATTTATTACTTAATAGTCACAAGTTTGATAGTCGATACACGCAAACTTCAATGACCTGTCAAATCGTATTCGTAAACGCCATTGTAAACCTACCTGACTCTGTAACCAATAAGATCAAAGCGCGCGCTTTTGTCGTCACTTCCACCACTGCAATCTCTCATCAGACAGACTTTAGGAAAATGTCTCGAAAATAAATTGTACGTAGGATAAATTTCTTTATACATTTATTATTATTTATGAAATGAAAGTTAACGGTAGAAGTACATGCTATTCGATGGAATTATTTTATATTATTGATAAATCTATATTTGTTCAGAAAATACATTAAAACGCATGATTAAGAAAACGTGTGACCCATGTAAATAATTTATCTCCTGAGAGCTCTAGAAAAATGACAATAAATCTAAAAATATTCAATACATTATAGGCGCTTTGTACCTATTCTTCCGCTATAAAATAAAATGGGTTTGATTGAATAAGAGAAAAAATCTGATCCTATACCTGCTGCAAAAGTCTCATGCGTGTTTCATTGTTACCTACAAGAAGAAAATGACAATGATTCTTTCAAGAAGAAACTACTGAAGGAATTGAAGAAAAAACAGAAACCGTCAATGCCACTCAAGCGTGATTAATGATGGTTTATATTGTATTCTATTAACTAATCTTTCTAATATCTAATAAAAAAATGAACACTTGTTTTTATATTTTTACATAAGTGAATCATTAAATTATACTATCCTCCTAATATTTGCAATAAGAATCAAAGAGCATGTACATCTTCTTGGGGATATAGTTTTTTTAATTGGTAACCGTAATGAATAAATTTTGTGGTGAATTAAATATATCTAATTTTCAAAATTGTTATTATGCTTATATAAAACCTAAATAATGTATAAAAAAACTGTTCTAGTGAAAACAAGAGGAATGTTTTTACGTAACTTCCTCCCTCTTTCACATGATTTGACTCTCTAACTCTTCTGATGTTAACCTATTATTCCTCTAGGTATTTTATAGGCTCATTTTTCTCTTGCTTACTTCTTTTTCTTCTGTCAGTTTCCAATATTGTGTTTCTTCTCCATAGCCTTCTTAATTGATTTACAATAGTAAGTCTGTTTCGTTTTATCGTTCGATCTCTCTACGTTACTCTACCATTTCAAGAATTCGTATTTACTACTTGAATATCAAGAACTTATGAACCTTATAACAGATGCAAGTAACAATTTCGTAAATATCGAAGCATCGATTCTTCAGATTACTGATTGGCATATCGCGGTTTCCTCGTTGATCTTCCTTGTCATTCAAATGAGTTAAACACAGGTGATTCTCTATAACTTCGACTTTAATTGAATTGATGTCACCGCATGGATAAGGTAGGAGAGGAAGTAAACAGCCATATGACCCGGGTCTTATGGCAGAATATTTAATTGTTCAAGCATTCTACGTCCACTGCTTCATATTAAATTTGGTCTCATGAAACAGTTCGTCAAAGCTTTGGACCGAGCTTTGGACAAAAATGTCGACTGTTTCCAATATTTAGGAGAGAATAAGTTTCCCGACATAAGCGATGCTGAATTAAAAGAGGGTATCTTCGACGGTCCTCAAATTCGTACCATGTTTCGGGACGAAAAATCTATCACAAAATGCATAATACTAAAAAAGCAGTATGGCTGAGTTTCAAATAGATCTCAGAATTTATTGGAAAATGAGAAGAGTGAGGATTACCAGTATTTAGTTGAAGAGTTGTTGAAAAATTTCAAACAGTTGGAACATGAACTATATAGGAAGAACAGGGAAACAGATTTCATTAAGATAAAAGTGAAATGGATAGTCGATATCAAGAAAGGTGAGATATTAACATGATGCATGATCATTCGAAGACAAGAGAGTTCGTTATAAGAGAAAAAGGAATAAGTGGCACATATTTACGTAGCAAGAAACATCGTTCACTTCTTCATCTACCTCTTTATCTCTGTATAGGCACAGAATAACTAAGTTTTGGCAATTTTCGGGAAGTACAGGACGTTACTATTGAAAAATTTTGAATTTAAGGTTGATTTTCCACAATTAAAAAAAACTAGAGAGTTATGGAGTAATTCTGATCCCGGATTCGAATTCAGCGCGTCAAAATACATAGAGATAAGTTGGCCTAGTCAAAAGAGCAGCCCACTTTTTTTTGTGTGTGCTTGTGAATTATCAACATTTCTGGAATTCGATTTGTTATAACACAGCCGCTATATTTCGTTTATCGTCTTTCGGAATGTTTTAAAAAACCTTATTTTATAAGTTATCCGATTTTTAGAAGCGTTCGTACAATTAATATGGACATGTTGACTCAAATGTAAGGTAGAAGATAGAACTATATTGATTACTAAACTTACCAAGTGTTCTTCGTTTAAATCTCCGTGCGTGAAAACAATTAACCACCACACCATGGCAAACATCAACCAGGACATCAAAAAGTTCATGGCGAACACCAACAGCGTCCAGCGCCATTGTGCGTCCACCAAAGTTGTAAATATGTCCTGCAAGTATTTCCTACGCCTCTTCGCTACGTTTCCTTGGACCACGTTGCAGTCTCCATGTTTGAAAACAACCCGTTTTCTTATTCTTCTTGCGTTGAATCGAGATTGCCGAAATCTGGAATAAGAAGAAATGTATAAGAAATAAATATGTAATTAGTGGTAGAATTGGCATCAAACAATAGTTCACTTACACAGATTTAATTAAATAATTGGCAACAGATTAATTAGTAAAAAAAATATTTGACAAAACGTGTTTAATCTCTTATAATTAATGTAAACGAAGTGTAGTTATTATAAATACATTGAACTGATTCCGCGGTTGGCATCATGTGAAACATTGTTAAATATTATAATTAAAGAAAAAATTATTCACTTTTTAAATGTTTCAAACAGTATTTATTAACGTGTTTTGGCTTTGAGAAAGGCCTAGAAAGCCGAAACACGTGTAGAGATTAATAAATACTGTTTGAAACATGTAAAAAGTGAATAATTTTTTCTTTAATTATAATATTATAAATATGTGGAATTTTAAGGGAACAATATCAATCAGTTTTTCGCGTAGTAATAGATTCCTTTATCAGAAAGTTGGTGTTGTCTGTTGCGAACAAAAAAATATCTTGTACCACACGAAACAATAATTAGAAAACTTACTCCATTCCTTGGGTCGTCATGAAAAACTTTAACTTCATGTCAGGGAACTCGCCGTTTTATTGCACTCTTGTAAGAACTAATCATTTTATTTAATGAAAAGCAGTATTTGAAGTATTTTCATGACTAAAAATTTACAAATTTACGCGAATTTATTGTTATTTGATTTCCCTATTCCATATAAAAAACCCGCCGCGAAGTACGTCAAGAAATCACTGACCATAATAATTGTCTATACGTTATCACCGCATTATCAAGGGAAATGGCAGTAATCAGTCAAAGAGTCACGAGTCACGTGGGAAATTGACTTGCCTCCACTGGTTATTCACCGATATCTACGATTTTTATAGCTATTCGTATCCAATAAGGGCCGTTTTAATTTTTGATGATCATCTTGCGCCTTGCCAATGATAATCGAGGTAAATCTTTCGAAACTCATCGATGTGTCGTAAAATATTTCGGAGTCTCTTTATTTATTGGCTTGGTAATGTATAGTAACAATGTGATTTCTGGTGACAAGACGGTTAGGGGTCAAATGCGGGTGATGAGCAGGCCTGCTCTGCGAAAACGTGATTCCTTTAAATAAGAAGTTTGTAAAAATTGTTAAATGAATATTTGTTTTCCTTGGCAGAGCATCGAACAGATAACTTCTTGAAAGTAAGTAAAGTCACAATAATAATCATTCTTGCATAATTTTGTACAAATCTTTTGTAGTATATTTAAATCTCAAGTATTATGGGGGTTACAGGTTGATCTGCTATATAGAATTTGAGTAAGAACTGTTTTGTTCAGTACGAAAATTTATATTTTCAAAAAAAAAAAAACAATAGTTGTCTTTAGAAATATGAGGTAAAAAAGCCAAAATTGTATTTTTTATTTAGTGCGTCCGAGCCATCGCAATTACAGGCCCCTAAAATCGAATATGACCTTGACGTGACGTAACTTTACCCGGCTAGCGCCTAGTTGGAGACTAGCTGCCACAGTGCCACTTCTAAGGGAGGCTACGCCCTGGAACAAGTAGCTGTGTCGAAACCGACTTGAGTCGATCACGGCCGAGAGCGAAAAGCACCAATGGAAATGAAGTATTTGAAAATATTCAATTCCTATTGGTTGTTTTCAAAGCATCATATCGTGGCTACGTGAACCGACACAATCCGATCTACGCGTGGTTGGATTTAGTTAACTGACCGTGGTGCAAAAAGACGTTTGTTTTAGTGCATTTTTACATCATATTTTTTAAGAAAAGTGTTTAATTTATGTGTTTGAAGTAGTTAATAAGTAGTTAATATCATATCTTAATGTGAAGAAATCCTTCTGTGTATCCAATTTCATATTTAATACGTAATATATTAGTGAAAACGGAATAGGTAAATGAGTGTTACAGGTTACAGTGCACCGCCATTGTTTTATTTGTGTCTTACGATTACGGCGTGTTTCCTTCCTTTTATAATAAATAAAAACTTGTAAAAAGAGCTGGTATAGTTAAAAATTTGTTTAGGTGTCATAACTAAGGTAATATTTTAGAAGGATATTATTTATCAGTCAATACTAGGTAAGTGTTAAAAACTAGGTAGCTAAATCATAATTTCTTTTAATTTATATTTCATTATGCCCGATAAATGTTGTGTACCTGATTGCTCAAGCAATTACGACAATACCAAAGATACCGGTTACGTATCCGTATTTTCATTTCCTAAAGATGAGGAAAATAAACAGAAATGGATTAAGGCCATTCACAGGGAGTCATTTAACCCTTCAAAATATTCGGTTGTCTGCATAAACCATTTTTCAGAGTCGTGCGTTGTAAAAATTGATAAAATGACAAGGGATGATGGGTCCATTTTAGAGGTACCTAGAAAGAGACCAAAACTTACCAAAAACGCTGTACCTACAATATTTCCAAATCAACCATCCTATATGACTAAAAAGTCACCAATTAAACGTAAACATCCAGATCAAAGGCGACATGAGTTAGAAAAGCGGGATGATGCCATTTTTGAAGGATGGGCCCGGGAGGATGACGTTTTAAATTTCGACAATTTTTTACTTAAATTTAAAGAGAAAAATTTATTCGACTTCCTGTTTAAAATATCTGAGGATTTTATTACTTTTTTAAAAGTCGATTGCGAGTCAAATGCATATCCTACCATTGCTCTTGGTTTTAAAATATTTAGGGACTTAAAAGTTGTATTCTTTTGTAATAATAAAGTTATTCCTTCGACAAAATTTTCGTGGATATTAGGAAATGAGTCAATTTGTTCAAAATGGTCACAATTTGATTGTTTATTAAGCCATATAAATTCAAATGACATAAGTAAAGTTTTTGACAAAGTTGAGGATGTAAAATTAGCATGCAAAGCATTAGAAAAATCAATTAATAGTTTGTTAGATAGTGATGTGAATGATGAAACGATTCCTTTAAAAAAATTGTACTTTATTAAAGATCAGTTAAATTTAGTATTTACACGTCGTCCACAATATTCAACAGAAATGTTTTTGTGGGCCGTCGTCCCTTTATTTTCAGTTTCCTGGTGGATATACTACTTTAAGAAATTCAAAAATATTAACAATTCCTCATCCCGATTACTTGAAAAGAATAATTGCTAACCTAAAATCTGACAGTGGTATAAAAAAGCAACAAATTGACTATCTTTCCAAAAAATTCAACATTTACAAGCGCATGAAAAAATAGTAAATATTTTATTCGATGAAATTCACGTAACACCAAAAATTGAATATAAAGGCGGAGATTTAATAGGTTCTACGGAAAAAAAGGAAATTGCCACTAAAATTCAAGCATTTATGATAAATTCAATATTTTCTAAGAACGAAGACATTGTTGCTCTCTATCCTGTAAAACGGTCTTCAGCAGTTGATTTAAAAGAAATGATTTTATATGTAATCAAAACTCTAACGGAAATCGGTTTTCGAGTCATTTCTTTAATTTGTGACAATCACAGAATGAACCGAACTTGCTATCGACTTTAAGTAATATAACTAACTACGGTGATTTACCTTGCTTTATTCTTAAGCCCTTTGACACTCAACAGAGAATGTATTTACTTTTCGATACTGTGCATTTAGGGCTACTGGCGAGGCCTCCTATAAGAGCCAACGCATCGATTAGAGTACCTTCATGGGTGGTGTGGAAACCTCTTTCCATTTAGTTTATCGTAAGTAAGTGAAAATACTAGGTGTTACTCATTTTTACTTGTAAAAACATGGAAATGTCCATATACACTGTTCTATCGCGCGGACGGGTATCGTGACGTCACGATTCCTTGTTGGAGGCCTCTAGTATTCCCGATGGCTACGGTGCGTCCTAACTTGCATTTGTTTTTTTCATTTTTGAAACCGATGAAGTTTTACGAAATCAGAAAAGGTGCGATATATTTGTAACCTAAGTATTCAATGTAAATTTGCAAGGCAATCTTGAATACCCCATTCCGTTTTGAAAATATTCTACTTGAAAATGGCCATTACTAAATTCGACCGGTTCTCAGCAGTGTTTGTGGTTTTTTATAATATTCCTCTCCACCTCTTGATTTTCTTTCTGGACAACATCTTGCTAGCCTAATGTTGAACACGGATTTGTCACCAACTCTGATGTTATTTTTGGTCTTGGCATTACTCACGCAAATTCTTTTCAGAGAACAAACAGTGCTGGCTGAATCTACACCTCGATGACGATTGATTGTTTGGGTAATACTTGTCGGGTCATGCTTACCAATATTGCCAAATAAACTGCAAATAACCTTGGATTCCTATAAGACCTAATTGCTACTTGATTCCAGAACAACTAAAATTACATGTAAAACACAAGTACCTACATTAGATTCTAGAAACAGACAACTACAATTCTGGATTTAAAGTCGAGTTATACGTGTTTCTGCTAACGTCACGTTGGTGGCCATTCAACCATTTTTTTTCTAACGAAAATTGTATAGCATATGCTACTAACAACAACGATGAGTGTCTCATTTGGAAACAACTTCACGAGTTTACTGACTAGTTAATAAAAAATTGTCCAAAGCAGTGCAGATGTTGAAATTTGGTGCATCAAAAATTATTTTAACGTGGATGTTGGTAGAAAATTAAAACAATACGAGTTAAGTTTTTACTATCACATTGTTACAAAAAAAGTAGTTAGTAGTACTAGTACTATGAACTAAATAAATACGTACATGTTTATTACACTCCCCAGCCAAGTATTGCGTATAAAGTGACGGAATACGCAATTTATAAACATAACTTTGTACCTTCGATTACGATGACACATTATATTCAATAGTTTACAAATATCATGCAACTTCTATATACAACTAACAACAGTTTTCTAAATGAATTTATTGAACAACTTTGTTTCCGAAAGAAAATAGCCTAAATGTTGGAATAACGCCCGCTGACATGCACGATTACTTTTTTTAGAAGGATGAATGGTGATCTGGGTGGCGGCATTCTTTAAGTGATTAGGGTTTATTGGTATATTATTAAATTATTTAAAATTAGGATAAGTCAGATTTCACAGATTTCTTATGATTATGATTAAATAGAGCAACGAAATTGCTATAGGTACGCAAATTAAAACTAGAATCAGTTAGTATTTTTTACGTGCCAATAAAGAGGCGCCTGCCCACTGGCCATGAGTGAAAAAATAGCTTGTTCATATATTTACGTGAGAGGAGGATATAGGGCAATATACTTGGTTTCAAATTGTATTACAATAATAATTATTCCCATTCTAGATAAAAATTGACTTTGTAATTTTTGACCTACCTTCCCAAGAATAAAATGACTGTCAATATAATTCTTTGATATTTTTGTTTCAAAAGGGCTCCCATATCAGTTAAGAAGGATGTGGGACACGTTAAAATTTATTTATGGAGCAGCTTTTGTGTAATACCTAATAATATCGTTTCAAGGTGTTTTTGATTAAAGGCCGACTCAATAGCTAGACAGTATTGTGGTGAGCATGCTTGGCCATACTGGATATTGTCGATTGAGTTCGATCCGATATGGTGGGTGAAGGATGTGCGTCTTTTTAAATTTTGTCTTCGTTTGATAACAAACACCATTATTGGCACCGATAATTTTTACTACCACTAAGCTGACAACAATTCTGTATAAAATTGACATTTAATTTGATTGTTGTTTTGTTACTTGTTGAAGTGAGCATTCACAGCTAACTCGGTTAAAAATCAATTATCATTGCTGTCGAAATGTTTATAACATGCCTCTACATTTTTTGGTGCAGCTCCGTAATTCTTCGACCAATTTTTAAAAATTACCTCCCAAAACATTGCCACATGACTAGCCATGATGATAAAATACAGCATTTCAAGATCCAGCAGTTACTGAAAATTGCTCAAGTTTTTTAAATACGTCTGCCTTGACATTTATGATCATACTCTCAGTTTTCGATAGAAAATCATTTAGCTGGAAGCTTTAGCTATCAATCGCGCCCAAACAATTGGAAATCGTAAAATAATGAATGAATAATGAATAATGACAAGGTGGAGTGAAAATTCCGTTTTTTTTTGACCACCCGATATGCTAAATTTGATATTTTAGTCATTATTATGTTTGTATAAAACCTAAATAAAGTTATTCATAAACGTATTGATCTGTCAAGAGTTTAACGTGATGCAAAAATGATAATATATAATGTACGGGGGGGGGGGGGGGGGTTGGTTGAAAACTGTGAAATTTTCATAAATTATATGTATTAATCCAAACTATACTAAAACAAGTTTCTAATTATAAAAACAAAAATATTTTGCAAATATATTTTTTTTATAAAATAAACAATTGCGGAAATATCATTTACATTTTTGTAAATTGCAATTTATATTTTATGAGGGAGTACAGTGTTTTCTTATAACAGACCTGTATGTCTTTGACTTAAATAATTTAAACAAACAAAATTATATGCACTATCATAAACAAAGAACGGGATTTTTGAAGCTTGTAGGGAAATGATCTCAGTAACTTTTACTTACTACGCATCACCACGCACGTGTATGCTAATTTGACAGACAAGTTGTTGGAATAATTTTTCTAATAATTTCGAACAATTCTATGAAATAAAAGTTATTAAAGAAACGCTTCAGAAGTGCTCTCTTATGTTTATAATATTCATTAACCTTCTATATATGTTTAACTTTTTGGTGCAAGATCAAACCAAGTTATAGTACTCCAGACTTAACTTATTTACTGTGGTTGCAATTTGTACTGATGAAATCGGAATTTCAGTCCCTAAATCTCCTATACTTATAACATTTTTTCTACAGTGCAAAAATTTTGACATCTGAATATTTTGTGTTAATGTAATATATTCTGTTCAATAAAATTCAAAAAATCTATTTAATTCGATCTTGTAGAAAAAACGTTGTGTGTAATAGCTGTTTTACATTTGTCAATTTCTTCTTGAATTTATTCACGAAGTAGCTTCACGACGAAAATTGATAAGTGTAATATAAAACTTTGACTTCAAATAAATTCAAGGACGTTGTCGTGAATTTCTTCACGCAATTAGAACATGTTCTAAATTCCGTCCATATTTGCGTGAATTTCAGTCATACCAATCGCAAGAAACTAATTGAAGGGAAGGTTAAGATCCTGTGTCCTTCAATGGCAGAAGATTCAAAGACATGGGCTGTGAAAAGGTTTTATAATAATTTGTGGCTAGAATATTTAGAATTATAACTATAATATTAGCATAGAGGAGATATTACTGTCTTACTATTATTGGTAGGTTGGTACACACTGAGAAATTACACTCGTGACAGTAAAATTCATGGTAATGTAAAACAACTACTTGTTGTGAAGAAATTGACGACAAAGTTCATAAATTTCTTCATGAATAAATTCATGAATAAATTAACAGCAAAAAATGTATTTGTTGCACTCAGCATGATTGCAGCACGAGCGAAGCTTCATGCCTCATACAACCAATATACATTTTTTGCACTAGTTACACAATAGCTATTTATAAAATTAGTTGCAAAATGAGCGTGTTTTTTGCACTAGATGTGAAGATTGAACCAACACATCGTGTGCAAAAAACACGCAGTTTTGCATCGTGTTTTATACAATATTTTTTGCAATTTAGTTGTTACGAAAAAAATAAAATTTTCGTTATGTTTCCTTTTCATTTAGATAGTATCAAAGCCATTTCTGTTTGTTTCTATGGAGATAACAATGACAACAATGATAAAAAGCGCTTATGTCAAGATATATTTGTCAAAATATCAAACGTGGCTCAGTTTGTTAATAATGATGGGGATGAGGTATCGTCTCGGGTATTATCTAGGTCTAATGAACAAAACGTTTCAAAACTGTACGTTTAACATTTATGTTAGTTTTTCTACTCATAAGTATTAAGTAACAAAAATATATTCACATAATGTTTAGTCTAAATAGAGAGATTTATTATAGTGTATATGAATAAGAGGCTCCGTCTCAATCGTTGGCGGCGTTCTTTATAATTATAGCTGACTATTAGTTCTTCTTTAAATATATTTGTACACACTCCAAGTTAAGATATATAGTTAGTATATTGAGAGCTCTTGTATTGAATACATCGAAGTAAAATATAATTATTTGAGTTTAAAACATCTAGTTTGTGTTTTACTAAATTTCCATAAACCTGCTATTAGGTTATGGGCCCAGACACTGTATGTGATCGGGTGTAAGTGTATTTAGTGAACTAGTTTGACTTTAATATAAATAACAATGGCCAGTGGTACAACAAGTGTGTTGAAACGCAACCTAAAACCTTTTAGTGGTGAAAACTATTTATTGTGGAAATTCAGGCTGCAAGAAATTATTGAACAAGAAGGTGCCAGTCAAGTGTTAACTGAAGATCCACCAACACCACTCACGGATGAATGGACAAAATGGGAACGTTTTGCCAGAGGGACATTAATTGAATATGTAGATGATACCATAATATCACAAATACCAGAAGGTTGTGCGACAGCTAAACAAATTCTTGAAAAGTTTGATAGTCTTTACGCCTGTAAGAAAGTGTCTACTCAGTTATGCCTAAAGGATCGTTTATTCAATTGCAAATTAAAGCCTGGCATAACGCTAAAGAAACACATGAATGAAATCGAAGAAATGGTGCGTGATTTGACTGCTTGCGGAGGGGAAGTAAATGAAACAACTAAAGTGTGGTATATGCTGAATTCATTGCCTCCGAGTTATGCTCCAGTAAAAGCGGCAATCAAAACAATGACAGACGAAAGACTCACGTTAGCTTTTGTTAAAGGAATGCTGTTAGAACACGAAGAGTATCTCGTGCGAGAAAATACTGACACAAGTATGAAGGCTCTTCATTTCCGTACAACAAGTGCAAATGACAATCGGAAGAAAAAGGAGAAGTTTACTCACAAAAAATTAGCGTTTAAAAACAAGCAAGTGCAAAAATGTTATCATTGTGGTCGAAAGAATCATCTGAAACGAGATTGCTATTTTTATAAGCAAAGTTTAAAGCATGATAAACATTACAAGAAAAAGGAAAATCATCAAGCTAGTGTATCAACAGTAGTAAATGATAAATCGTTTGCTTTTATGTTGAGCAATGAAAATTCGTTTAATAACGGTGGTACATCGTGTAGTTTTATTCTGGATTCTGGTGCAACAGAACACATTATTAATGACTTAAGTTTATATACCAAATATGAACAGCTGGTGATGCCAATTCGCATAAGTGTGGCGAAGAAAGGAACAGTGATTGAGGCAACACACAGCGGAATGATAAAAGTCAACACTTCTCTCGGCTATAACGGAGAGTTAAAAGATGTCCTCTACTGCAAAAATGTACCAGCAAACCTCATCTCAGTGAGACGCATCCAGGAAGCTGGAATGTCGGTGGTATTTACTGAAACTGGTCATGTGGAGGTCAAAAGGGGAAAGATGACAGTAATTAAAGGTAAGCGCATGAATAATTTGTATGTTATAACATTAAAAATACAAAATGCGCATAAAACAGCACGGGCCGTGAGTCACGTGGCTGAGTCGACTATTATAGATAAAAATAAAATGTGGCATGAACGATTAGGTCATATAAGCAAAGAAAAATTTACAAAAATTAAAGTAAATGAATTAGCCTCCGATTATGTTTGTTTAAAGAATATTAATCCTATTAATTCGTTATGCGAAGCTTGTATTAGTGGAAAACAAGTACGTCTTCCTTTCGCCAGGGTAAAAGATAAAGAGTATATACAAAGGCCCTTATTTGTTGTGCATTCAGACGTGTGTGGGCCGATTACACCATCTTCGATAGATGAAAAGAATTATTTTGTTACTTTTATCGATGACTTTACTCATTATACTGTAACTTATCTGATGACTAATAAATCAGAGGTATTTTCTTATTTTAAAGATTACGTTGCAAAAAGTGAAGCCCTTTTCAGTTCAAAATTAGTTCATTTATACTGTGATAACGGTAGAGAATATTTATCTGGCGAAATGAAAGAGTTCTGTAAACAACACGGAATAACATATCATCTTACGGTGCCATACACTCCGCAACAAAATGGTTTAGCGGAACGTATGAATCGAACTTTAACGGAAAAGGCACGTGCGATGGTGCACTGTGCAGGTTTAGATAAACGCTTCTGGGGCGAGGCAGTTTTAACTGCGACCTATTTGGTGAATAGGTCACCAACAAAAGCGATAAAATTCAATAAGACACCATATGAGATGTGGCATAAAAATAAGCCAAAATTAGGTCATTTAAAAATTTTCGGTTGCACAGCGTATGTGCATAATAAAACGAGAAAAAGTAAATTCGATAGTAAATCGTCTAAAGGGATTCTCGTGGGTTATGTGCCAAATGGATATAAAATTTTTAATCCAAAATTGTGGAAATTCATAGTTGCACGTGATGTAATTTTTGATGAAATTACATATAAAACATCAAGACAAGAACTTGATGACGTAAGTAAAATTGGTACCGATAGTAGCGAAATAAATACAGATACAAATGTACAAAGTGGTACGGAAAATATTTCAGCAGGGGGTGCTGATGATTGTGAATCTGTAAATAAAATCACACCTAGCCAAACGGACGACAAAAAGTGCAAACAAACCCTTAAAAATAAAGGTGTCACTGAAAATTGCACTCAAGGTCAAACATCCTCAATAAAGGACGTCCCTGAACCAACTAGTATGAGCTCTGAAAGTGAAAGTGAAAGTCCGTGTAACTCGACTAATAAGTTGAGAAAATTAAATAGCGAGCAGGGTGTGAGAAAAAGTGAAAGATTAAAAAATAAACCAATAATATCGTATAAAGATTATGATTTCGACATTAATAACTATTTGTTAGGTGATCAAACGTTTGAAAATAATATTCCTATAAATTATAATGACGTAATTAAAAATCCGTTCAGAACAGAATGGGAAAAAGCCATGAAAGACGAATTAGATTCATTAGAACAAAATAAAACGTGGACATTAGTACAAAAGCCAAGTAATACAAACATAGTCGATTGTAAATGGGTGTTTACAATAAAAGGCGACAAAGACAGAAAGTTGGTCAAATATAAGGCTCGCTTAGTAGCGCGCGGTTTTAGCCAACAGAAATATTTAGACTATGATGAAACATTCGCACCGGTTGCACGTATTAGTACGTTTAGATGCATACTTGCATTAGCAAATCAGTATGAGTTGTTAATACATCAAATGGATGTGAAAACAGCCTTCCTCAATGACATTGAAGGAAAATATTTATATGAGAGTGCCTGACGGTGTCGCTGTAAAAACAAATAATGTGGTGTGTAAGTTAAATAAATCGTTATACGGTTTAAAACAATCAGCTCGGTGCTGGTATGAATGTTTTAATAAAGTATTGATTGAAAGAGGTTTTGTGAATTCATCAGCAGATAATTGTTTATACTACTTAGATAAAGGTCATGTTCATAAAAACATCTATGTAATTTTATATGTGGACGATTTAGTTATTGCCACTAAAGATGTAAATATAATGACTAATTTTAAAAGTTTTTTAATGAAACAATTTCAAATGATCGATTTAAAAGAGATTAATTATTTTCTTGGAATTAGAATAAACAGGTCAAATTCAGAAATATCAATTGATCAAACAACATATTTAAAAATGACACTACAAAAATTTAAAATGGATGAATGTAATCCAGTTCATACACCATTACCAGTAAAATTAAACTATTCTGCATTAAATTCAGACGAAAATTATGATGCGCCTTCTCGACAATTGATTGGCTGTCTAATGTATGCAATGATATGTACACGTCCAGATTTGTGTACTGCTGTAAATTTACTTAGTAGATATCAAAATAAATGCAATAAAGAACTTTGGATATGTTTAAAACGAGTATTACGTTATATAAAAGGTACAGTTGATATGAAATTAATATATAAACGTAATGAAAATTACGTTGAAACCTTAATAGGATATGTCGATGCGGACTGGGCAAATAATGAATTGGATCGTCGAAGTACAACAGGTTGTTTATTTAAATTATTTAATAATTGTACGGTGACATGGATCACACGACGACAAAATTCAGTTGCTGCCTCATCGACTGAGGCTGAATATATGGCTGTGTTTGAGGCCGTAAAGGAAGCCTTGTGGATTAAATCTTTGTTAATCAGTATTAATGTCGATATGTCAAAAACAATAACATTGTATGAAGACAACCAAAGTTGTATAGCAATGGCTAATAATCCAATAAATCATAAACGTTCAAAACACATCGACATTAAATACCATTTTATAAGAGAACAAATAGAGAACAACACTGTCTGTTTGAAATATTTGTCTACAGGTCATCAGGAGGCTGACTTATTGACTAAACCTCTGCCACCACATCAATTCAAGGAACTGAGGAAAAAGATGGGACTTGAAATGGAAGAAATTCCATAAAGTTGTTCATGGTTTGGTTAGGTTTTTGTGGGGTTTTCCCTAACCCTTGCAACAAATGTTGGACCATTAGTTGTTAACCTCCCCGTAAAATAATAAGAAAACGATGTAAGCTCATACATTTTTGAGGGGGTGTGTTAGTTTTTCTACTCATAAGTATTAAGTAACAAAAATATATTCACATAATGTTTAGTCTAAATAGAGAGATTTATTATAGTGTATATGAATAAGAGGCTCCGTCTCAATCGTTGGCGGCGTTCTTTATAATTATAGCTGACTATTAGTTCTTCTTTAAATATATTTGTACACACTCCAAGTTAAGATATATAGTTAGTATATTGAGAGCTCTTGTATTGAATACATCGAAGTAAAATATAATTTGAGTTTAAAACATCTAGTTTGTGTTTTACTAAATTTCCCATAAACCTGCTATTAATTTAAAATAAATAAGATAAGTGTTTTCTCAATAAAAATATTGTACGTTTAATATTTATGTTGTATTCTTAGTAAAAACAAATGGATCCGTCACAATATGTGTTTATGTGATCAAACTCATTTTAGCACAAGTGTTACAATGAAAACTCATTTTAGCACAAGTGTTAAAATGAAAACTCATTTTAGCACAAGTGTTAAAATGAAATCTCATTTTAGCACTTGTGTTAAAATGAACCACTTTTGACAATGACAATCAGTGTCAAAAAGATGATTTTTAATTCTATTTTTAAATTATTATATTTTCAATAAATTAGTTTCTAGAAGGTGGAAGTTGAGTCATTCGGATCCAATCTTGCACTATCAGATATAATACCATTGAATTGACGAACAAGATAAAGATATAAATTTATCTCAGAGGTGACATTAGATATATTAAAGAAATATTTTTATTGCTTTCATGACAATTAAAGTGCCGTTCCACATCCATTGTTATTTTATGGTTTGATTTTATTAGTTTATACTCAGACATCAGAAAAAACCTAATAGCAGTTAACTAAGGATTTAAAATTGTATAAGTGTCTTAGATTAGTCAATTATTGCTCAGTACATTGTTAGCTAGATAGTTGAAATGACAATGTCTAGTGTAACACTATAACGTATCATATTAAGTCAAAGATGTGGCTTGTATCTGTAGTTATCTGCCATTAGATTTTTTCTGACCTCTTAGTAGTTACAAATTCGCAATTCGATAATCAAGTACCTATTAAGATTAAGTCGCATATCCGCAATATGTATTGCCGACAAAGCTGTTGATTTTTCGTGAAATTGAAATGTGGTCTCATCACGATAAGAACAGCGTGTACGTAGTCTTATGCGAAGAAATTAGAATTATTTCAAGCTTATCTATTTTCAAATGCCTGCAAATAAACTGATTCAGTGGATATTGGGAAATTATGGGCAATATTTATTTGAACCTCAATATTATTGGAATTAGATGATTAACCTTGATGCGGTTTTTTGTGATCGTTGGCTTTCGTCCACTGTAAATAGATTTTTTAAATCGTGGGTGTTTCTCTTATCTACAGGGTGATTATCCAGGCCCTTACATTTATGTTAAAGTTTATCGTTCTCTCAAATCCCAAAATTTGTTTAGGGATTTGGGAGAACGATAATTTTTAACATAAATGTAAGGGCCTGGATAATCACCCTGTAGATGAGAGAAACACCCACAATTTAAAAAATCTATTTACGGTGGACGAAAGCCAATGAATTTTACTAACGACCCCGTCAAGATTAATAATCTAATTCCAAAAATATTGAGGTTCAAATATTGCCCATATTTTCTCAATATCCACGTCAATTGTGCACCAGTTTAGTTGCCTTGTTTGCCTAATCGGTTTATTCATGTGATTCTATTTGCTTATTTGCTTTCTTTCTTGAAAATTGTAAATGTTCAATTTTCTGTTTCTATTTAGATATACGATATACCGATCTGTATATCGTTTCCAGTGGATTGATAAACAATGCTCATAAAATATATAAAATCCAGCTAGCAGATAGTGAAGAACATCAGCCGGCCAATATGGAAATTGGACAGTAAGGTCGACAGATTTAGTTATCAACGTTGTTTACTTTAATTTGGAAGCAATTGGTTTTTTTGCTTTTTTCTTTTCGGCTACCAATAGTGCTCAAGAAAGTTAATCAATTTTTATATGACATCTGGCAATTTTCCTCAGATTTCACCGGACAAGATATATCTAAAATTTTTGAGCATATTGGTTTTGTCGGTTTTCATGAAAGTATGTCAGAATTATATAGCAGTGTTTAAAACACGTGTATTTTTAATATTTTTTCCAAATTAATGAATACAATATTTTGTCAAAATGTTCGTAAATTTTAACCAATTTTTTAACTGCACTCCATTTGGTGGTATTTTCCTACATGCTTCTGACTCCATCAATGTTCGCACTATGACATTATCTGCAATTTCTTTTAATTTTTTTTTGTAAAGTGAACCGAAAAATATTTAACATTTTTATGCCACCTCCTAATAAAATCGTTGGCATGTACCTAAAGGAGTAAAAATTAAATGAATTTCTAACTTTTATGTTTAATAATTAATTAGTTAATGATTGAAACTTAATCTTTACCTGGTAATAATACACTAAATAGAAAAATTTGTCAAAATCAAAATTACAGAATATTCCAAACAATGTGGAGATGCAGATGCACCTGAGACCAAAGAGATTTGCACGTTTATTTGCATGTTTTTGTTAAAATATGACCCATGAGCATATGTGAGTTAGAGTACCAATAAACTGCTAATAGATAACTATCAAGGTTGTAGAAATAAATTGGTTACCTACTGTCACAGTCATATGGCGAGTGTTATTTTTATTGATTTATTAGCCATGTCGTATGTTTATATAAATAATCGTATCAATACTTTAAACTTAAAAATTATAACTTTATCAAAACTTTGACATATTTTTAATCGTTTCAATGACTACTATCTGTAAAAAACTCTGATTTAAATATTCATTTTACGGTGTGTCTTGGAAAAATAATTAGTCCTTTCCAGAAGTGCATTAAATCAAGAGTATAATTAAAAAATTTGGAGCCAAGATTCTCTAGGTATTTATAAACTCATTTTATAAATAAGCGCATAAAAGATACAAAAAAAATTACCTTCTGTTTTTAATTTTCCGAAACACAATTGTACCTAATCCTTGCTTATCATTTCTTAAAACTGCTGATAATCAAACGCGTAACAACTTATACTTGTGTTTTAATTAATCAATCAAAATTGACGCAGGTATTGCAGTTTTAAGACCTACTTAAAACGTTTTGCATCACTGTGAAAACACGCCGAAGAAAACGTAATACTTTAAAGGTCTTAATTGGGATTACAAAGATTTATTGTATCTTATAAATATGCTACTGATTTATTCCCGTCAAATTAGTTGAACAATTCAAAACATTGTCAGGATCTGAACTGTCAGTAGATTGTTGAAATAATCTGATAAACACAAATCCCTAGGTTTAGAGTTTATTTTGGTACTGTGGGTACAAGTAATCAATGAACTAATAACCGAACTATGCTTAATATTTCTATTAATTGTTTAAAACATTTTAACGCCTCTAAGTATAGGGATGCCTTTATTTGACTGCATTTACGACAAATATTTTGTTGTCTTGATACGTTGTTTGAGAGATTGTAGAGGAATTTAACAGTGAGTTTTGATTTTTTGGAGAACCGTTGAACTACAAGAATCATCAAAATTTTTGGAACGAAATTTAGAAAATTTAGTGTTCAAATTCAGAAGAAGTAACACTAAGATGTGCCAAAAGAATCGCTATCATAGTAAGGAAGGTTTTCTTTAACATTGCTGTTCGGGTTACTTCAAGGAAAGTTTCCTAACCATTTAAATCCACTAATAACAACCATAACAATATTAAAAATCGAAATTTTATTCATAAACCAAACGATAAAATGAGTAATGAATAAATTATGGTTAACATTTCAGATTTCCGCTCTAGGCTGTTTTTTTATTTACACCTTATCACATATAGTCCTCTTACAACTTTGTGAGAAAATTGTATACAAGAAGATTGTATAAGATCCCTTGTGCTCTAAAGGTTAAGGATGAAAAAATATTGAACAACGCGAAGATACCGAAAATATCTCCAGGGAGGTAAAAGAACAGTAAAGGTGTAGTATCTGTTGTCAAATATGGGGTGGGAGGAAACAACATGACAAAGATAAACATAATACTATGTTTTGCCATTCCATTAATTAAAGGTGTGGAGATTTATAACTAGTTCCAATTAATACTAACAAAAGTAAATACCTTTTATATGTTTCTGAATACTTCTCCCAATGTTCAGTAATATGTGTCTCATAATCATGAATGAAACTTAAGGAATGCACTGACATAATTTAAACGACACTTTGAGAAAAAACCCGAAAAATTGAACCTTTATTCACAACATGACGTAAATAAGCGAACACTGTTCAGATATTACTGAATCATTTATTAATCAAATTATTGAAAGTATAAACTGTAGAAACAGATATCGACTAATTAATAAATCAATCAATCACGTATTTGCTCGTTTCCAGGTTCTTATCACAAAATATGTCATAATTTATATCTGTGATGCGAAATGATATTTTTATATACAGAGTGATTCATAATTATGGTACAAAAATGTAGCCCCATATCTTAGAATAAGGTGACACGTGTATTTTTGCCAGTTTCGATTTTTAAATGGGGCCTCAAACATAAATTGTTGGAGATGTTCCCCTAAATATGTTTTTTATTTTTTCTCAAAATAGCATTTCTTTTGGTACCCTTAAAACATTTTTAGATCTGCTGCAAGAGGTCAGTATTATAGAGTAACGATCCGTAATTTTTCGCTATATTTATTTAATTCAATTTGTTTTGTGATTTATTTATTTATTTCGAATTAGAATTCATTTTTCCACAAAATGTACCATCTACATATTTCATACATGCACTCATTCCGAAAAAAAAAAAAAAAATGCAAAAAAACTGTTACACTGCCGAACTAAAAATTATTACAATTGCCAAAGAAATAATAACTGCAGCTGGTCTAAAAATAACGTAATACCAATAAATATAACAACTCAACATTTAAATGTTCAACAAAAAGTAGTCTGTGGATCTTAAAAATTAAAAGCATGTGTCTTACTTGGCTAATGTAAAGAATAAATAGAATGTCGGTTACGACATTTGGCTCCGTTTCTTTAGTTCCTATTGATAGTCCTAAGTATATTTTACTGCTTTCAAATGCAAAACAATCATTTGAATGGCTGGTCCAGCTGCAATATGAACTTAAATAAGTCGCAGTTGTTCCTGCTGGTAAAGTATTAATATTATCGACAATGTCACAAGGAACAAGACAAACGAGAACTTGTTATTGCAGGCAAGGGGTGAAGTTTCTCTTGTACATTGTCCATAAGTTTTATTATTATTCACTTTTGTCGTATGTAAGGAGACGAACTAAGTGTGAGATAAATCCAAACACGTACCTTACTACTTGCAATGACTCAGGAAAGTGAAAACCTACTTGAAACAACTCATGAAACATGAAAAAGATAATTTTATTTAAGAATTTAAAGTTAACGAATTAAAAAAAATTAATGTTTTTTAATTGAGTGTCACCAAAATTTAGAATAAGTTCCAAACAAAAACATTATAAAGATCAAGGGCTGTTTAGGCTATTTGTCATTGGGACGGTATCGAAAACGAATCGCTTTAATAAAGGAATTGTGAGAAATAAATCTATTTCTATCTAACATTTTATTATATTTTGCCTATTGAAATAATACTATATTTCACGTTTTGGAGAATTTCTGGAATATTTTTTTTGATGTGCATTCTAAGTTTAATTAACAAGTAATGCTTTCCAAATTTGAAACCCAGTGAACAAGTTATAAACAATTGTTTATTTTCTTGTGTTTTAATTTCGATATAGGTATAATATCAAACCGTTTTTTTTGCATTTGAGTTTACATCTCATTAACACATTTCTTTCTTTGTTTTGGTATTTTTTAATGTTTCTCTTAACCTTTTACTAGAGATAAAAGTTTATCTTCAGAAATAAAATAATTCTTTCTTTGACCTATGTGGTTTATTTATCAACGTAATTACATAGTTAAAGGATAATCCTCAGTTTTGAGATATAATGTAGATTTTTTGATTATAACAAAATTTATTTATAATTTAGTCATAATCCTATATTATCATAATATTTATCTATAAAATTGAAAAAATGTTCAATACATCATGATTGATTATTAAAAAAAGAATAATATACCCATACCCACATAAACTTTGTGAGGACAAAAAAATTAAATTTGTTTGTATACGAATAGCTTCGAGTTAAAATGGTTTTGGAATAACAATTAAGGGTAATTTATGATACAAATTTTACTGTCCATTTCATCTAATTTGTTTCTTTCATGGTATTTTATTCAATTTTATGGGGTCAAATTATGTTAACAACTAGCAACAATGTATTGTTTAAACGGAACAGCTGTGATAATATATATACTTTCCTAACGCGGTGACCATAAACTTTTATATTTTAACAATGATGGATAAAATTTGTTTACCCAAAATGTCCCTCCTAATTGAATAGATTGTCAAACAATGACATGCTAAAAATAATCATATTCATCTTGTTTGTATTTCGGCAGGCGTCAGGTGAATTCAGACATAAATCCCACAAAACAAGAGAAAAAAATGAAATTATGGAGTTTACGTTTACTTAACGTATTATTTCTCATTCGTACGAAGTTAAAAACAGGTACTAAATAAAACTACTGTAGAACAACATTGTGCAGGGTGGACCAAATTCGGTGGGATTTGGGGTTTTCTATGAAAGTATGAGAGATAGAAAAAAACCGATATAGGTGTTCTGGTGTTTTGAGAAACAAACAATGTCCGATATTACCCGAGATACTAATCTTTTAAAAAGGTCGATTTTGCTGAAAAATGGTACTTTTCCGGAAGCCGTTTAACTGAAGGATTTTTTGATCGGACTTTAAAGGGAGCCTGACCCCAGACCCAACATTTCTGCCGAGTTCCTCCGAATTTCACCCCTTAATATCCAAACGCGTCCGGACAATTAATTTTTTAGCGAACCAAGATGAGTTGAAATGTCAAATTCTTATCTCGAAATTTATAATCCAGCCGACAGATTATAGCTTATAGTCGATCCAGCGAAATTTATTTTTTTTAAATTTCGATCCTAGGACAGAAACAATTACGAAATCGGAGACTTTAGAACCTCGAAATCATTTTTGGTTCCTCGGTGGGACCCTTCCTTCACTTTGACGTATAAACGTAATTTTTGACAGTGTTTTGGAAATTCAACTAAAAACGCATACTATTCGACAAGATCCCAGATGGTGCCGTACACATTCCCGAACGTCAATTTGACATTTCTTCGTCGTTTAACGAAAAAACGTACAGGTCAGCTAGAGACGGCCCTTCGGGGATCATACCCATTTAGAAATGCCACTTTAAATTTTTTCTCAAATTTAAAGAAAAAAATGCTATATTTTCTTTACCTCTCTCTACCACGAAACTTTTTTAAACCGATATCTCAAAAAATTTTCCAAAAAAATTGCGTTAGAAATTTCTAGAATATGGGCAGTAAAGATTCTAATTTTTCTTATAAATAATTTATTTGAAGGTGCCAGAGTAGATATCTGTAAAAAATTATTCGCAAATATTTGATTTAGTCAACTTCGGATATTTCAAAATAAGAATTATTGTCGTTACTGTTTATTCGTAATGGAACAAGATTAGGAAGATTGTGCACGAGGGCCACGAGGCAAGGAACAAATATTTAACTGTTGTTTGTAGGATGCCATCTAGTGTAACAAACTTATTATTTTTACTATTTTTTTTGGTGTTCAGAAAATAAAACAAATAGCGATTTTTAATATGATTCGTTGAAAATTTTCCGCAATAATTATTTTTGTGTCAAGGGTGCGAAATGCTACTTTGGTGAGAAAGAGATTACCAAAGAATTTCACACACGACTTGCAAACAATATTTTTTCTACAACGACTTTAATTTAATTAAACTAAATCCATAAAACGATATATTCTATTATAATATTTAATGCAAATTAATTTAAAAAGAAATAGTAGCAGATGTCTCAGGTAACTATGGAAACCAATATGTTTGTCAACAAACATTTTTCACTGACGTTTTCGATATTGTGAGTGTTGAATATTGTGAGTTTTTTAAAGTAAAATAATACATAAGATAATAATGGAGAGTCTCGAAAGTAAAGATGATTTATTCTATACAATCTATACCCCACCAGAAATATCAGATGCAGCCAACTTTGTTACACTGAATCTTCTTCGGGAAAAATCCAGACGGCAGTATGAACAATAGATATGTGATGTGCAAAATATTTTGCAACCTAGTGCGCAAAATATTTTGCGCAAGGGGTCATGGTAACGCAAAAAAAATAATGTCAATGAAAAAATGTCACATTTTAGACACTTATTTCCAAAGTTATTTACAAGCAATACCGTTTTGTCCATATTGCGATATTGCCTAATTATTATACCAATTTTCAGGTTGGCACCGGTAAGTTATGCCTGCAAACAATTTTTATTTTATTGCATACATAAAACACAGTTGATGAGGAAAAAAAAATTGGTTAGCTAATTATGGTAAATTTTAATTAATTTCATTATTTGGAAAATATATCCCATGGTTTATCCATGGTTTCAGTACCAAGTTCTTAGAGCTTAGAGGAATTTAGTGCATCCCCTACGGTGAAAAACTCTGCCCTAATATGTGCAGAGAGTTTGACTTCAGAACCTAGTTTGAGGTCATATGGGGATCAGGAAAACATGAGGTGGACATCCCGGTTCGTGGGAGGAAGTCCGCCATATTGGATTTTATGTCAAATCGACGGGTCGCTGTATCTCCGTAACGCCTGGTCTGATTTGAACGATTTTAGTTCGATTGCAAATATTGTTTAGAACAAGAAAGGTTACATTCATTTTTTACGTAACTCTAAGTAATACCCCCAAAAATTACAAAAAAGGGAATTAAAATTATTCTTTCCCGTTCATTGTCATTTCCACCCATTTTCTTGCACCGTAACAAAAAAAAGACTTAAAACAATATTTGTAGGCTATTGTATTAGCTACAAATCTGCGTTTGAAAAATTAAATTTTCTTAAAGAATAAGAAAGATACGGCAATTTTAGTCCCGAGCCGACACTCCAGGCGGCTACAATTTGAATGCAGTTGCTACCCCTGAGCGACCCTGCGCCAGACAAATTACGGTGTTTATAAAATATAATGAGATTAACTCTTTATATAAACATTTTTGCAAGACTTGTTTAATACACATTTACAAAATTTAGAGCATTGAATTTAATTTTTTTTACAAGTATAATTTTTTTACGCACTACGTTTTGCATGAGCAAGTTATTAAAAAATTATCAGGAATAGCGCGCAAAATATTTGGAGGCTCTAAAAATTCCTCCTCATCATCTAATTTATGCCCAAAATTAACGGCATTTAATGGAGCAAAATGTATACCCTTGAAACGATTTAGATATAAATGAGCGCAATAATTTGTTTTAATATGTTCCAAACAAGAAAACGATGTTGGTGGCAAATTTTTGGGGATAAAATTATTCGTATTAAAACAAATTCAGGACCTTAGTTCATCAAAAGATTTACATGGAGATTCAGGTTTTATAGTTTGCACTAAAAACTCCTCTGCGCGATTTATACAGGATTCTAAGCTGTACACACCAAAATTTTTTAGAAATATTATAGGATCAATTTTAGTATTGGCTTTTTAGAACCAATTTTACTAGTGTAATCACATCCAGTTAGAATGTGAGCAACTGGAAGAACATGATATTCAAAAATTTTATGAATAGGTATAGTATATCTTAGGATTGTCCCTTACCCCAATCCGAAACCATACTTCCTTTTTTAGTGGAAATGAAAAAAAATAATACAAAAGGAGCATAAAAGCGACAGTGAAGGATAAAATTACCGCACGATTTTCATTAGAATTCATAATATGTGCCATGGAATAATTTTGTGGTCAACTTCTTCCAATGTTATTAGATTCAAATTTTCCTCTAAATTATTCTTAATAATTTCCGATTCACTCTTGCTTATATATAAACAAGGAAATACCACATTCGCACAATTAACAAAGGAACTAAGACACATATTAAAATTAACATTGCAAGCTATATACCTATTTCTAAAAAATTCCTGTAAGTTGAATTTAATTTTTGAAGATGACCAAAAACAGGTATTGAAGTTTCATCTCTAATATATCCCAGTTCTATTGGATTTTGTGGCATATATCTTCTGTTGCGTTCATTACTTTTAATAGAATTTGATAAATAACTGTCAAAAATAATATCAATACGTGAGGCATTTTTGCACATATTTGTAATGTAAGAAATAAAATTTTGAAACAAAGAACCAAAGGTTTTAATTTCTCTAATTTTCATATTGCGAATAGTCGCCATAAAATCAATAACCAAAATACTTGGCATTGATGTTCAAGAAGAAGGAGAAATATAATTATTTTTTATATCACGAATTTCGTATCCACTAATGTTATTATATGTAAGGTCCTTAGTCGGCAATTGGATAGTATTAAAAAGAAAACATCAAATTTTCATAAGTCGACGTTTCAACAATTATTTATTGTCTTCTTCAGGACTAATGAGGCATGTGGTTTTCTGTCAACATAATCATCATCGTCAAAACTATAAAAACGTAACTTATAACATATGGTTTTTTTTTTAAATATTTGGCAAGTACTTAAATTGTTCATGAAAATAAATATATTCTTGTGAATCGATATGCAGGCAAAACAATTATTTTTATCTAGCACATTTTCCAGCACATGAAGTAAATCTGATTTAGTAGCTTTCTCCATTTTACCATATTCTTGCAGGCGCTGAGTAGTAGGTATATCAACTAATAATTGTTCAAATTGTAACCGCTTGGAGTGCCACCGCGGAACTAAAATAGCTATAACTTTCTTATTCTTTAAGATAATTTAATTTTCCAAACGCGAGTTTATAGCTAAAGCAATAGGCTATAAATATTATTTTAATTTTTTTTTTGTTACGGTGCAAGAAAATGGGTGGAAATGACAATCAACGGGAAAGAATAATTTTAATTCCCTTTTTTGTATTTTTTGGGGGTATTACTTAGAGTTACGTAAAAAATGAATGTAACCTTTCTTATTCTAAACAAAATTTGCAATCGAACTAAAAAAAAAATCGTTCAAATCAGACCAGGCATTACGGAGATACAGCGACCCGTCGATTTGACATAAAATCCAATATGGCGGACTTTCTCCCACGAACCGGGATGTCCACCTCATGTTTTCCTGATCCTCATATGACCTCAAACTAGGTTCTGAAGTCAAATTTTCTGCACATATTAGGGCAGATTTTTCCACCCCAGGGGAAGGACTAATTATTGTAATACACTAAAACATTTAGTTTCCGAAATTTGTTTCTGATTAGCAGCTAACGAAAAATTAACAAAACGCATCATTTTGCATTAGAAACGTAAAGAGGGTGGAATACTCGTAGGGCATATAACTCTTTATCTCATTAACTCTTTACTTAAGTTTTTCAAGTTAAAGTAAGTAAGTAAGTTACTTTGACAACCAATATTTTAATACCCGTACTTGTGACAAACCTGAAAAAAGCACATTTTTCTTTATATGGTACAGTACTTATATTTTAAATATAATATAAATAATTTTTTGGAAAAAAACTAAAAGTAAGCAATTATATTTTTATTTATTAAAGTAAGTATGTATCATGTAAATTATGGTGATGGTACAACTCGTGTGCTTTTTAGCCTGCAGCTAAATAAATTATTTCGTAATGCTTACTCACTTCTAGGAAGTGCATTAATTATCGTTTTTTAAAAGCTATTGCTAATGTTTATTCCTAGACTTTACACCGAGGCGTGCTGGACATGCCCTTGTAACTGTTTATTTGTTTTTAATTAGTAGTATTTTAATGTGTGCGGGTAATAATTTAGTAATGTACATAATATAGATTTATTCACTGCCTATTATGAGTTATGACTGGCTTATTATATGCATCAAATGTAATAGGCCAGTCATATTAGACATTAAATCCCCGAATTAATCAGATAAGTTGGGACTGAAGTGTTTATAACTGGGATTTTGCCACGAAAAGTTAAACGAACTTGGAAATATAAGCAATATTATAAAGAATAATGAGTTTTTCGCTATAAAGAATCAGCGCCATAAAAAAAAAGGAAGATCCTTTTTGAGGCAAATTTCATCTTAAGTAAGTTGCGTATCAAAAGATGAGTCTTTAAGAATCCTAAAACCTTAAAACTGGAAAACCAAGACAACTACAAAAGACCATATTCTTGTTCCTATAAATACAAGACAAACAAATGTGTAAGAGATTGGTTATACCATGGAAAATATTTTTTAAGGCCCTCAGAATAAGGTAACTTGTTCTATTAATGTAATAATGTATTTTGACTCGGAAGACTCGCATTTATTCATAAATATATTTTAGTTTGTATATTTAAATGCAATGTGCCATTAATCAAAAACAAATGTTACAACAGTATCATCTGCATACGAAATTAATTGATTTTATTACCGTATCTTGTGGGACCTAGTGGCCATAAATCTGGTAGGTCGCTGGCTGAATAACTTTCCTGATATCCAGTTCACAAATAATCATGGAATACATATATTGAATGCCATGTCTTTTTTACATTTTTATATTTAAATATTTAAATAAATTTTTTTAATTTTCTTTCATTGATTGATTTTTATTTATTTTGCTGATACACTATTTCTCTCATAAATTAGGCGATTTCGGAAATATTCGCCGTTTCTTTGGATTGCACAGTGAGACAAATTATTGCAATAAAATGATAAAAACAAAAAAGATCTTCTTGATTGGGAATTATTCCAGCTGTAAGATTCAAATTTCACTGTATTTTCCGAATTCTGGGAAAATTCTGAATAGGCTTGAACTATTTTAGTGACTTGCCGACTTGATTTTTTTAGAGCCAAGTTTCTTTTGAATTTAGAGTGCTGCGATTAACTTTAAATCATCATAAATGATGATGAAAAAATACAAATTTGACTTTTAACCAAGAAATTTAATAACTAGGTGCAATCTAATGCTTCAAAATTAATTTCTTGCAAAAAAGTCTTTTTTTTTTAAATACCAGCACCTCCTCAGTTAAATACAACTTTTCAAGACCAGCCCAACTGTACTACCGTCTAATCTAGTCAAAAGTTCACCGAGTATTAAACTCAAAAAAACTGTCAAACAATTTTCGTTTTTCATTTAATTAAAAATTAATAATAATTTCATTTAAAAATCAAAAATTGGTATCGCCAAAGGAATTTTTAAATACTTCAGAATGTGGCATTTTAGGACTACATTAACTATGCCGAGATTTATTTTAATATCCTCGAAGACAGGGGGCAAAAAAGGGGTACTAGTGATATCATTGACAGCCGGTATATATGTATTAAATGACGAGGAACAGAAAGAGGTGAATTTAAAGATGAAAATAAGACAGTTACCTTTCTTATTAGAAGAAATGACAGTAGAGAAATCGAATGCGAGACCGTTTTAATAAAAATATGAGCTGCTTTTCTTCTATTGAGCAGTTGAGAAATCTAGATTTAAAGCTGTCAAATGATACAGAGAGCAAAATTGAAAAAAATTCCTGCGAGGTCAGCAATGCAGATTTGTTGAATAAGTTACCTCGTAGACGTCATTAGAAATTGTCAGAAGATGCCCCTAAACTTTTGACTGCATATCAGCAAAAAAATTGGTTTCATCTAATTCGATTTTTGATGTTGTTTTAAAAAATGTTTTCTTAACCGACTCTCAAGAGTCACCGAAGTAATCCCCGGGAAATCGTAGAATTTTGTGTTAGGAAAGAGAGTCGAGGCCCTACAGTTTATTGTAGAGTCCGAACTACATCTAGGGCATCGACAGTTCCCTCTCCATCTAAATTTGGGGCAAATCAGAAATACATTTTTAATTTGCCTCATGATGGATTCGAACCACCGATTTTCGCAACCAAGTAAGTACGTTTACCCACTCGGCTACCATACTCTTTGATGCTCGCTTAAATAGTGACAATGATTAAAAATAACAGTGTAAAATAACTATGTAAAATGAAAAAAAATATTAATTATGTTTTAATCAATGGTTAAAATTAGAATTTAAATTTGTAACTGTTATTAATTTTTGTTCGATAACGATTCATCAAATCCTGAGTAACACAAATATTAAAAAATAAAGCTATGGTTATTGTCACTCATTTGAATTATTATCATTATAAGTGGAATCATTTATAACATTCACTGTTTAGCATAGCCCTAGAATTAAACATGAAACATAATTGTCTCAAATAAGCTATAAAAAAACTCTAATATTTCCAGTTTCTTAGACAAAACAAGTAAATCTAATTTTCTCTATCTATCGTATGATTTCATCAAAGTCAAACTCTTTTATTACAATCTGCCTTCTTCAGGTACAGCTGTGATTTTTTATTAAATTAAGGTGTTATTAAAAAGTTACATTTTTTCCATTGCTGAAAATTTTTATCCTCCTTCTTTATGATGGAGTCATAATTTTAATAAACAATATTTTAATTTGCTATCCATGCATGCAAAATAAAAAAAAAACTATAGTTCTAAAAAAAATTATTAAAAAAGAACAACTAACAAAAATAAGCACCTTGACCAAGTATGCTCCCAGGCCTCCTCTCCGGACGTGCTGGCTTTGAACGCCAACATGGACACTTGCGAAAGACATCTTTTGATTCCCGCCATGCTCCCCATTGCAGCCATCGGTGCCATGTGTAGGTAAAAAACAACCAGTTGATGAGCACTCGCACAAAAGTCCAATATTAGAATAGTTTTATTGAATTCACGTAACACCAATTTATCTTCACTTCACTTTTTATTAAATAATAACTGTCAATTGGTCGGTTTGATAGTTTAATAGCCAGCATGGTGGACACGTGGTTTGTTATTATAAGGGTTGATTCTGCCATAAATACGGATAATTATTAGAATTGTTTTGGTATTAAGTAGGGTGAGTATATAAGGTTAGTAAACAAAATGATTTGCGCCTGGTGATGAAGGACTAAAGATTGCAGGATGGTGACGTGACTAACTAAAAGGTTCATATAATTCATAAAAAGCAGAACAATTGTTGCAAAGTAAGTTTAAAAATACTCGGCTAGAAGAGATAGTTATATATAACTACTGAAATATGAAAAAATAAACAAAAGTAATGCACATCAGAATTCACTTGTCAGTCTTTCAGGAAAGCCTCTGAGGGGTTGAAAACTCACCCCAGAAGTAAATATATTTGATTAGACATTTTCTTGGAATTTCGCAAAAATCAAGCTACTAAAGTCTTTGTGCTAATAGACATTTTTGTAAAGAATCGTATTGTATGTTATCAAAAACTGTGTTTGCAAAGTAGAAATGATTATAGATCAGTTAATGTCAATATCATGGACATGCTAAAAATTAATATATTTTCTGGTACTATACATGCAAAATAACAAATTTTACAGATTTGTAAGGTATGTTTTAAGTAATTCCAATAAAGAAGTTGGTAAATATTTTTTATAGTAGTTTACGGTGTACTTTAATTGAATACACTACACTTGGTAATTAAATTTCTAACATTGATTATATTAAATATTAAATTTAAGCGATATTTTTACTGTTTAAACAATCGATCCATTTTAAATTACTCTTAAGTAATAACATGTACCTACTCTAAATTTGAAAGTAGCCCTGCAACAACTGCTCCATTGAAGCTCTTAATATTACAATACAAAATGAGATTACTTTGATCTCAATAAAAATGAGCATTAGAATATGCTGAAAGATACTGGAATTTTTTTGACAATGTCGAATGCTATGAGATTTTATATTGTTTTTATATTCGCATATAATGAAATTAACGATATCCTGTCAAAAACCGATAAGAATATTTAAGTGAATTGATTTTGCCGAATACAAAAATAACGGGTGGTCAAGAAAAACCGGAATTTTTATTTTCCTTTTTAACTTTTTTGTTCTTTACCGATTAAAATTTTTTTTGGGTCATTTAAAACCTTTGGGTTTTTCGCATTTTTCTCGAAATGGGTGCATGATATGAAAAATAGACAAGAGGACATTTTTTGTGTATAAATGAATTCTGCATCAGAATAAGAAAAAGAAAAGCATAAAAGATAATTGTATAAAAAAAATAGAAGCGAAAAACTGCGACTTAGTGACTATATGTAGCGCCCCCTTGCGGCAGGTCTAAAAATATTTTAAGGGTTCTATTGAAAAGGCTATTTTGAGACTACCCTCCAAATTTCATTGAAATCGAAGTACTTATCCAGATATCTCAAAAAAAATGTTTTCTCAACGTCCCCCATTTGTGGGCCCGTACGGGCCTTAAAAATCGAAATTGACCAAAACGAAAATACACGTGTCTCTTTAATTTAAGACCTCTATCTGTGATTACTTTTTTGCACCATAATTCTGAATCATCCTACATATTAATTAATTGTTGTAATTTAAATTATATAATTATAGTAAAAAGTAAAAGATAATAGCTTACATGTCTATATCGATGAAATTAGGAGAAAATGAAGAATCAAAAGATGTAGTAATATACAGGGTGCTACATAGGAAAAAACAAAGTCGATAGCTATATCTCCGTAATGCGATGCTCAATTGTGTTTTTTTCTATAAAAATTTGAATTCCTGACAAAAAATTAGCCAGTAAAGCAATTTTTACTTTTTCGATAAATAAAAAAACAACAAAGTTACAGTAGAATCTTACATTTTCACATGATGGCCCTGTACTTTTGGGTTTTAAATGACCCAAAAAAATTAAAATCGGTAAAGAATCAAAAAAGTTATAAAGGAAAATAAAAACTCCGGTTTTCCCCTTATTGATAAAGAAGCTATTTTAGATATATTATTTATAATAGACGGATAATAGTTTTTTTAAACATTTGTTACACCTTGTAAAATGTATTCCGTTTCAAATTCTATCATCCTCATATTTTTATTATTATGGTAAAAGTGTATGAAGGACTTTTGGGTACAATTAAAAAAATTTCGTTACGCCCATCTAGTCTACTACAATAGAAAATAAATGCAATTTTTGCAAACTATCATTTTTTATTACGCAAGAATTTCTATAAACATATAAACTTTAGAAAAGAACTTTGAAATTATTAAAAAAACTCGATTGTTTGAAAATTATCGACATTTTTGCAAAACTCGTATTAGCTCTGCGTCTCTGGGGGTACGATTTTAATTTTTAATGAAATTAAAATTGGTTTCTGCAACCAAAAACTCATTACAGATAAGTATCGTAAATAATTTTGAACACGTTTTTAAAATGTTTTTGAAAGTTTTCTTAATCGTTCCTAAAGCAATTCTGTAAGAATTAAAAATTCTGAGACCCGAACCACAGAATCAAATCGCGACCACATAGTAGGTGTCAATTAAATTACTCATACGGCTACGGAAATCACTAATGAAATTAGAGGAGTAAATAATATTTTAAATATAATAATTTGTTTCCAGCACGTCATTTTATTAAAAGATAATGAATGAATATTTTTGATGTATTTTTTTGATTATGATAAATTTTTTAATGATTATGAAACTATTTAACTCCTTACAAGTTAAAAAGAAACGTGAATTTTCGATTATAATATTCCTAAAGAAAGTCCTTTTCTAAAACTAGACAATATGTCGAATTCTATTCCTTGCATAATAACAAAGATATTCGGGTGCCCGGCCTTATAAGAGGGCAAACAAAAAAAAATGTATAGGGGTTTTTGAGCATTCAGAATATGATTGTGAATTTAATAATTCAGTAAATGTCTCTATCGGTAATAAGAGCCACCACTACATCTTTATTTATTACCTACTCCTGTACAATAAATGACAATGTACATAAGTGACAAACGGACAGGCAGATATTTAATAATTTTAAAAAGTGTTTTGGAATCTAAATTATATAATATCAAATAAATTCATTAAGGTAACAGTTTTATTTCTTGAGGTTGCCTTTATGAGTCAATAATTATATTCATTATAAAATAATTAAACTTCTAGGGCAATATCGTCATATAAAATTTTATTAAAAATGAAATATTTGATAAAACAATTCCTTATTATGATAATCACCTTTTCATAGAGAAATCAAATGTTTGTATAATTTATAAAATGATGTATGATACTCGATTATTTTTAAAATTTTTGTCAAAATGTTGTTTAAAATGAAAACGACAAAAATATAAAATAGTTTATATTTACCAGATAAATCGACTAGGCTGTGTAATTATGCTCAGATGTTTTTTTTTAAATATTCTCACAATAATACACTTGAACAAGGCACTATAAATAACTTTTCTTGTTACCAATAATTATGCATTGATAATATAGCCACTATTTATGTGATACATCATGGTACGTTAAGGATTAGCTACGCTAAGATATAAATACCTCCGTTTAAATACAACAATATCTTAAAAACCGTTCCTTGATAAATTATAATTTTAAATATTTGTATAAACGTCACTTAAATCACATGAGTTATGGTTATTCACGAATTGTTTTTTAGACCAGTTGTGCTAATTTCAAACACAAATAATTATGCGAACAAGTATTTTTGTATGTGTAAATGAACTGATCCTTGCGGAGGTTAGACGTTTGAAATAACTGATAGCATAGCACAACTAGATACTGGACATAAATAGTGAATTTTTTTGCTTTACAAAAAGTGTTATTAATTTACGATAATTTCATACAAGGTGTTCTAGTCTACTCGTTTATTAGAACGCGACATAGGTGGGCTTGACAACCGAAGAACTGTAAGATAAAATTAAGTAATTAGGTAGTGATTTTTCTCATTAATATAGATGATAGGATATTTTGTTCTAAAAATAAGGAAGGTTAATTGTGAGCATTGTTGTTTTGTTTAAATGCCAATAAATATTTTGGCTAGGTTGCTGCATTAACGACAGGGAAATACTAATTTCGAGTTTTTTGAATTCGTTATACTATGTCTCTGTTTCTCTTATTACTATCTACCGGATCAACCCACAAGATAAGCTTAGCATCACAATAAACATTTTTGGTTCTATAATATTTTCGTTTTTCACTTCTACATCACATCGTCGAAAAATATACAGGGTATTCCATTTGAAAAAATGGAGGAAATTCAAAAAGTTCTAAAGTGAAAAATGGCCACCCTGTATATTTTTGGAAGATGAAAATGATTAAAAACATTAATTAGATTTCTCGTAACTAGTATTCACATATTTCTCTTCTTATAATCGCATAATTTTATTGTAACTGTAGGGATTTTTTTCAACATGCATCCGCAGATGGCATTATTTCAACAAAAAAATTGATTACATCCACGTGGTTGGGAGATAATTAATGATAATATAGGAGTGAAAGGAGCCTAGAAATAGGCTTCAAAAAATGTACTGATATACATAGCAAAAAAATGCACTTGATCCTGTAATATTGTCTTGGCTCGCCCTGTATATTCGAAAATAATTTCCGGTTATAGACTTTTTTATCTAGTTTACTTGTATTTTTTTTAATGTCTAGGTATTACAGAACTCGAACTGTCGAAGTTCGACGCATTGTTGCCTCACCCTGTATACTAAAACACTACTTAAATATCTTATAAATTTTATAGAAGCAATTAACAATACTGCTTTTTAACTCGCGAAATATGAGTTTTATAATGCAATAACAGCATGACTTAAAAAATTATGAACTTAGTGTTCTGTTGGTAGTGTATGGAAGAAAAATGCCACCAAAGTGTTATTGCACCAAGTAGGAAAATACTACTCTTGGACCGCAATCCAAAATTTGTGAATATCGTGACTGTTTTTAATGGCGCCTGAATAATTGGTATATTCAAGAACACCCTGTACTGGGAGATTTGTAGAAGTAACCCAATAAAAGTTATCCTAAAGGGCTCATATTAACTGTTTAACTATATGTACATATAACTACATAAATCCACCGGAATGAAATTTCAAATTGTAGGGTTTAAATAAAGATCGAAATCACACGTGATCGTGATTGTATTCCCGAACGCATTTAATTGAGAGATTATAGTTAACAATCTATAACCATTTCCATACATGTAATCATGTTTTTGAAATAAAGTATTCTATTCTATTCTATTCTATTCTATCTGAATAATTATTGAGTTTGATTCTCAGTAAGACGTATTAATAACGACTTAAATCATGAATTTATATCAGCATATCCTGTTGCACTATGGTCGACCTCTAATTAAACTTATCTAGTAATTGTTACAATAACTGTTAAATTTTCTCATAATTTCCTTGAGCTTATCAAATAAATTTAAAATATAACTATATGTACATACACAATGGATTGTCTCATTTCGATAATTAAATACAGAATATATTATTTAATGCAAGGTTTTAAAATAGTAAGACAAAAACAAAGAATAATATACAGGGTGGTCCTGATTTTAATACATTAATTTTGAGAGGCGATAGAGAATCGCAAAATAAGGGGACTTCTCTTAATAAACATACCTCGAAAAATGCACCATAACTTAGATAAAGGGTGTTGAAGTTTCATTAAAAAAAACTTTATAATTTAATATCTAAGGAAAGACAAAAGCCATCTTTTTCAAATTTGGCACACCGCCTTTCTATGTAAATCTGCATCTACCATTCAACTCAAAAATAGTAACAGAAAGTCATTGGCGCAGATATGGGGGTTACATATCCCCTTTCTAGAAATATCTAGTGCGCCACTGGATAGTTTTGAAAAAATTATTAAATTGCTAAATTGCCTATGGCATTCTGAAGAAAAACGTGTTCTTGTAAAATTTTCATAGAACAAGCCGTTTCCGATTTATTTACAGTTAAACACTTTTGTGCAGGCATAATAAAGGAGATATATTATAATAGCCCTCCAAACATGATTCAAAAATATGTTTTATTGATATTTAATAAAAAATTAACAAAAAACATAACGAAAGAAATTCACATATGTATTTAAAATAAATTTTCAAAGTGCCATCTTTCGGCTTCAATACACTTTTGACATTTTCTGGAAATGGAGTTGATTGCCGCCAGTATTTTATGTCGATTTTCGCGTAATTGATGGCAAGCTTGACGAATAAATCGGAAACGGCTTGTTCTATCAAAATCTTATAAGAACACATTTTCCTTTAGAATATCATAGGCAATTTAGCAGTTTAATAATTTTTTCAAGAATATCCAGTGGCGCACTATATATTTCTAAAAAGGGGATATGTAACCCCCATATCTGCGCCAATGGCTTTCTGTTACTATTTTTGGCTTGAATGGTAGCTAGATGCAGATTTACATAGAAAGGCGGTGTGCCAAATTTGAAAAAGATGGCTTTTGGCTTTCCTTAGATATTAAATTATAAAGTTTTTTTTAATGAAACTTCAACACCCTGTATCTACGTTATGGTGCATTTTTCGAGGTATGTTTATTAAGAAAAGTCCCCTTATTTTGCGATTGTCTATCGCCTCTCAAAATTAATGTATTAAAATCTGGACCACCATGTATAACTTACCAGTTGATCACAAACTGTATTGGAAAGAAATGGAAACCTAGATGGTGACTATTATATTTCTCGTTTATAATACGGGGGTGTGTAAAAATTAAATGCAATGCAATTGAAACGAAATAAGACACCTAAGCTAGTAAATTAAAACATTTTAATGAAACCGTCAAAATGTTGTAGTATCGATATTGGCTGAATTATCTATTGCTGTCCCTCAGTGATCTATTTTTGGGCCAGTTTTGTATATAACTCATGCATTAAATCTGTTTCCCAATTCAGAAAAATGTAATATGCTTTGGATTTATTACAATGTCAATAGAAATTCGCAAATTTCATGTGAACGATATTTAGAACTATACCCGAGCGTCCACAACCACATTATTCGTATTTTAATACTTTGGACAGAAATTTGGGAATTTTTGGTAGTTTTAGTATTAGTAAATTTGCGAATTTCTATTGATACTGTAATAAATTCGAAGCATATCACGTTTTTCTAAATTGGAAAACATACTTTTTGCTATTATTTAAAAATTTAAACTGTCATATTTTGACGAGTATGATTTTTTGTTTTTGAATATCAAGACGTCGTCTTGATAAAAAGATTTGATTTATCCTATTTTTTTTTAATTCTATTTGTACTCATTTAGGAATTGGATATAAATCAAATTTATTATATTCGTATAACATAGTAACTTAAATTAGTTATCTATTAATAAATTTTTAGTTATAATTATTATAATTTCTTTTTATTCGCTTTTAATATAGCTTTTCATTAGAATCATAAATTTAGATATTAATTGTTTACCTAAGTAATAAATTTAAAATGTTGAAAAAATAATGTTTTAAAAACAGTGTCGTATTAAATATTTAAAAAAAATACAGAAAATGTCAGTTTTTGCCATCGAAACGTTTGAAAATCAAAAATTGTGATGGGGCTTTTAGGGAGTCCAAAGGTAACAAAAATAAAATATTAAATTCAGGTCCGTATTTAAAAAAATAAGTTGTTGATGGTTTCTGGAAGAAGAAACGTTGGATTTCAAATTTGGCAGCACCATCTTGTAGAGGATAAAAAGTGGCAATGACGAAGTGTTATTCGTTTTAAAGTTTATTTTCAAATAACGTCAGAAAAATTTTTATGAAATTTTGTTTTTTTCCGGATAATTCCGAGAGTATTCGGAATTTTTCAAATTGCAACACAACATTTTGATAAGCATCCTGTATCTCTTACAATTTTCGAGATCCCAATGATAAGGCTCGAAAATGTATACATCTCGTAGGACTAGAACCCCCGAAATATTATTAATACGACACATTAGTACATGATCGTTGTCGAATAGTTATAAATTTTATATAAAACGCTTTTTCATTCACATTATAAAAAATATTACATGCACGGGATAAATAAAATAAGGGTGAAATTTTGCACCAAATGCTTTTTTTTAACTTTTTTTGTACAGCTACGCTAACAAATTAGATGCATTTTGTATTTTCTTACTCGACTGTCTAATAAGACATAAGCATGGCAATAGACGCATCCGTTTTTCCAAAAGGACATTTAGGGACCTTAAGGGACTTATTCATTTAAAACAAGTTTACTCTCATCTGGTTTCTGTTTACGGAATAGTTAAAAATAGGCAAGCTGCTTTAATTAAACAGACAAAACAAGAGTATTATCAAATAAGTAAAATAACTGATAATCCAGCACGTGAAGCTTGGAATGTTATAGCGGAAATATCTAACAAAAAGAAAGATAATAGTCAGATAATGGGAGATTAATAGATAATCCTGATGAGGGTGCATCAACTTAAAACAAATTTTTTATTGATGAACCTAAAATTATTTGCAATAAAATACATACAAATATTGAATTATTTCACATTTTCTTTCATGATTTAATCCTGAACATGAATTATTTAATTTATTAATAAAAAATTGAGACCCAAAAAGTTTTTTAAAAGCAGCGTCTCATTTTTTATGTTATTTTTAAGAAGTAGTGTTTATTCCTTGTCTAATATATAGTATAGTAGTTGATAAACAAATTGCGAGGGACGTATCTCTACACATGACCATTTCTGAGATTGCCATATTGTTTTGTGTTTGTAATTGTGATTTTAAAAAAGAACAATTGAACAATTATTATTGAAGCAAACTATGTATTCAAATTATATTGTCACTATCCGTACAGTCCTGTGAAAATATATAATTTTTAAAATTTAAAAATCACATTGCACAGTCATGACACATACACCAAGTTAAAAAATAAAATAAACATACTGTACATTAGTGGTAAGTAGTAATATTCATATATTTTACTATTAGTTAGTACACTTTTTACGGAGAATTTTAAGAGAATTTCTGTTTAAAATTAGATGGTTAAAAAATTACTCAAACAAAATGTAAAAAAGAAAAAGCAATTTCAAAAATGTTGGAATCAAACGAGCTTACAATTTAAATGTAAATGATGGGGAAACTATAAAAAACACTATGTTAAATTATATCACGGAAAATTGTTTAAAATATAATCACACTTATATCGTACTTTTACGGTGCGTACTAAACCCAAACCCATTTTTCGGCGCGACAAAACAACGTTTATGAGTGTTTGGCGACGTTAGTGAAATCTATTTTAATTAATTCAAAATAAACGTAATGACCCTGATTTTTCGCAAGTTCAGAGTAGACAGGTTATTTTTATTTCACTCTAGTTCCTTGAAACTAAATAGAGATGAACTTTCCAGTGTTTTCTTTCTTCATTATTATGAGTTACTATGATGTCAAGGGTTATTTGTAGTTGAATGTATATTAAGCACTATAAAGTGTTAATAATAATTGATGGATGGTGTTTATTTTGGACGTTGGTCGAGGAAATTTATTTTGAAGCCATGAAATATAGGTAATCTTTAATTACTGTGATAACAGACTTAGCGATGTGAATTACAGTACTTTAAAGTTGATATTATAAGTATTTGCACTTCTTATAAAAAGTAGTTCATACATATCCAATAATTTTAAGAACAACAATATAATTAAAAACAGAATAAATATCAAGACTTGGATTACTGAAAAAAAATGTGTAACGAAGTGATTTTTTCCGTTCAGGATTTTCTGTTGCATAAAATGTTACCATCCACCCTGTAACCTCTGTTGGTGTTTAAGTTCTGATTTATTTAAGTTAAGTTGGTTGTAAAAGCCGCTGGTAAACAAGAAGTAAATTAATTGATTAATTTAAAACATAATCCGGACTTTTTGAATCATTCCCGATATACTTAGTTGAAATCCGCGAATTGCTCAAAGTAATATTTTAATGGGTAACCGAGTCCGTAGTAAAAATCATCCGTTACTAAAAATAGTTATAACATTAATCCGTAGTTATTTTAACCCGGTTCTTTTTGCAATGCAGCTTAAAAATTGAAAGCAACCTATTTCCGTTTTCAGGTATACCGAGTAACCGTTGTAAATTATGTAACGGGCTAGGGCTTGGCCGATGTACTTGTCTAAGTTCAATCGGCAATCCCAATGTGCAAGACATACTGACCAGGAACCGAATCCTGTACCACCGTGACAGAAGGATACGTCAGAGACAATTTGTAATAAATTCATCGGAAGCGGGCAATAAAAGGTTCTTATCCGTCTAGTCGTCGACCTAATCCGTACCAGACTGTTTGAATTCATACCGAAATTACACATTGGTAAGGCTACGAAATTTGTTCCTCATCATCTGTCCATTTAGGCAAAGATATCAAGCAAATTGAGCATTTATTTTGTTACCACCGAATCAAAGCAGAACTAGTAGAATCTGGATATTGCATAAGAATATAATAAGTTATTATACGCCGGTAAAATTCTAGGACTCTTGTCCGGGAGATAGAATTTGATGTGAGTATATGACTTCGGTTGACAGTGAAGCTCTAATCCTCTCATCCGGGAGATAGGGCCTCACTGGGAACTGGGACGCACCAATACTTGGCACACTGTGAATAAGAGACCTAACTATCTCTATAACAGAGCTCTACTTCGAGACGATAGTACTCTGTAGTATTTGTCATAGCAACCCTGTAAACAGGAAACGAATATCGTTAGCTTTCTGGAAGAAGAGAGAAAAACCCAGAATTTCTTATCTTGACACTGTAATGGTGCCTACTTATAACGGTGCTCTCTTTCTATATACTTACGTAAACTTTTTAGACGGAAAACTCGGGCGCGAGTCCTTTAATTTTTAAGTGCGAAGAACTACACTTTTTGGCTCTCCTATTGGGAGAACAACCCTGAATAGCGAAACAGCTGGAGATACGGAATGTCCGAGGTCGTGAACTGAATATCTGTCTAATGGACTTCGACCATTTGTTCAAACGGGTTAATCAGAAATAAATGCCAGAAATAATAACTCGTGAATTTTACCTCTTTAAATCAACGTATTTATTCAGCAACATTAATGAACAAATTAATTAACTCTACTACCTCCACGACTGTACAGTCGAGTATGTATAAAACTGTTTAAAACAATTAATAACAAGTCAAGCTGGCAATCAAGAATCTTTACGCGATTTTATTACGGAATTTTGGATAAGTTTGATTAATAAATTAGTGCGTACGGCAAGCAAACGGACCTTTCCAATAGGATGTATTATGCACGGCGGGCAATCGGTTAGCTATAGATATTGCAGTCTATACGGAATGTTTAAACATACGGCGAACTACTGCCACAAACGTAGAGCTATTTGTTAATGATTATGCTGATTAACGTAAGTTTTCCTCAACTCTATGCATGTCAACTTTATGGATGGCCCAAGTGAACAGATCTAACCAGTTGATGCATATAATGACTATTTGGCTTAACGTAGGTTTTCCGGTAACCTATTATGCATTGAGGCTTTAAAGATGGCCCAAGTGAACAGATCTCACCAGCCGATGCATATATTAGAAAACAACAGACCAACGGAGGTATTACTAATTAGCTCTAGTTTGATTTAGTAGTATAATACAACGATACTTACGGACAATAAGATCTCTGAATATCTATACTTAACTGAAGGCAGTACCTACAAATTGCAGCGGACTAGGGTGTTTTCTTACCAATATTATATTCAAATAAATTTACTATTAAATTCGGAGCGGCGGTACGGACGGAAATGTTGACGGCTTTGGATTGATCTGGAACTGCTGGCGGTAGATCGGATCTGAACTTGCGGACTATCTTGGAGTGAACCTGGACTGCTACCGACTTTCTCGGAATGACCACGAAGTGGACGCTCCTCTCCCTTTTGTTACCTTTATGACGTATCTAGGTGGCGTGATAGAGGGGCGGTCACCGACTTGAAACGAAGGCTTGGGATGCACAACCCGGCGTTACTTGCAGAGGTCCAGCGGATTATGCAATTAGGCGCATCAATTCAGAACGTCAATAACCGGAAATGAGTGACTTGCAATTTATATACTATATCAGTGACATATGGAACTACTATATTGCAAAAAGAAACGGATTAAAACGGACAGGGATTAATATTTTAACGGTTTTTATTAACGAATGATTTTTGTTTCCGACTCTGTCATTATTTATAATAATTCTCGGATTTTACTTATACGAGGGATTGTCGAAAATTAATCAATTAATTACTTGACTGCTTGTTTACCAACGGACTTTTTAACAACTCATTACTAACTTAACTAAAACAGGACTTACTTACTAAAAACAGCGGCAGGGCGTACCCAAGTGACGGTAATATTTAAAGCAAAAATGAACATTCCTTGATTGGAAAAATCACTTCGTTATAAACTCCGCTTTTATGTCCAACAGATTTTATATTTGTGAGGTGGAGCAATTATAAATATATCAAATTGGATACTTTTGTTGCTATTATGCTTGTATAAACATAAATAAAGTTGTAAACTATATTCCATATCCAGATAAAGGTATATTTACCTCATAAAGGAATGGTAACCTCTAAACATGTTTAGAGCTGAACATGTGATTATAATTTTTTTGTAATCTTCCTCAATCGTCAATTTTTGCGATTAATTTAAAAATCATAGTGACAATTATCATAAACTTTTCGTTATTAAACAACTAATGTCATTTACATTTCGTACATGTACTGCACTTACGCGTCTTCTGCATACATTAAAAGCATCTGCTCTTTATTCAATTTGGCAAAATAAGCAAAATATTAAACAACGCTGTTTTTGGCACACTTTAACGTTAGATATTCCTCAATTAAAAAAACTTAAGATAATAAAGTCTGAAGATAAAACTGATATACGATAATAAATTTGCCCTAGGTGAATAACCACGTGACTGGATGTGCGTGCCAAAAACCTATATTTAAATAATTAGTATATACTGTCTTTCGTATCTCTACAGTACAGCCAAGTACAGAATATGCCGTTATTCTCGATGAAGAATACTCCATGTTTTAAAATAGGTACTAAAGTAGAAGTTTTTTTTTCTTTGCCTCTGTTCTTCTCTATTATCTTGTATTGAGGCTTAAGCTTGGCTTATTGTACCTACTCATAGTCTCATTGTTTCACCACGCCCGCTCCTCCCTAAAATGCGATTGGGAATTTTCTATCATTTCTGATATTGCAAATCCTCTCCTGAAGTTAGCAAGTAAATCTGGGTGGCCGTTAAAATATCTAGCTACAGTTGGCATTGTTCCATTCTCCCTAGTCCTGGTTTATTGTTAATACCACAATACTTGTACAGATTGTACCATCTTGGTTGTGGTCCCCAATTCATACTCACCATGTTTCTACAACCTCATAAAGTTAGTATGGCTTTGGTGGTCACTTTGTTTAGATGAGCTTTAAAGTGCAGTTAATCTCTAAGAAATCAAAACATTATCCAGTTCATTATGTATATTGTTTCCAAATTCTAGCCACAAGTTAGGTAAAAACAGAATTAAAACAGCAAATATACATCAATAAAGAATAAATCAAACAACAAACATCTCTTCTTTTTCATTAATATGCGATGGAACGTATTCTAGATACAAGGAATTAAATGATAATTACTCACATTGTCTTATAATAATTAAGTGACACAATGGAGATAAAGAATTGTTTCGATGAAAGGAAAGATAACATCATGTTTACGTCGTTTACTGGAACAAAGTGGTTGCTTCTAGACTAATGGGGCTTTTATCTCAGTATGTGTGTGCAATAATCACTTTTTTATTACATGCTCAAGTAACTACTGATTGTATCAGTAACATCACTTAAGATTTTAAATCTACCGCAAATATTATCTACAAAATATATGTTTTCTGTAAGTGCCGCGCCAATATCTGGTCAGTGGACTCAGGGGATTTTTGATCATCAGACTTCACCATCGAGAACTAACGTTTTACTTCCACCGGCTTGTACAGATATTTAGTCACCCACGTAGGTTATTACCTATTAGATTGATTACATAATTGGTAATAAAATTCTAAATTATGCACGCATGATTCTTTATTTTTAATCAAGTTTAGAATTATAAATACAAATACAAGACAAACAAAAGTGTTTGCCTCAGATATTAAATTTTTGGTTACCAATGTTGGGAGAAGAACTCAATAAAATTTATATTTTCTGGTTAATTTGAATATTTTTTAGATAAATCAATAAATACATAATAAATCCCAAAAAAAGGAAGAGAAAAAAATGTATGAAATGCCACAATTAACATTTAAATAACATATATTATTCACAACGTCCTCGTAACCGAAAAAAAATTGGATGATATGTACCAATTTTAAAAAACCACCTTAAGCATACAGCTGATAAACTGCCAAGTGTATGGAATAAATGGGTCAAATTGTAAATATTTCTATTTATTTACAATAGACGACAGAAATACATCGATCAGTTTTTACAGGTTTCAGTGAAATTAGCAGTCCAATAATGTTTTCTACATCTATGTTCTTGACCCACTGTGCTACAATAGTACAATTTGTAAAATAGTAAGGTATACCTATTAAATGTGAAAAATGTACATTATGTGTAATTAAATATTTCATTAACGCATAAGACTTTAACGTAATTTATTCCATGTATAATTGCAGGAGTAGGTGGTCATAACTTCGAGCATATATCGTCGCCCTAGTGTAGAAGTAGTCTAAGTCCATATTTACCCATTTTCTGTTTTCATTACTAATAGACAGAATATTTGTAAATACATTTAATGCAGAATAATCTTAACTGATGTTTGTTATAAAAATAATCGAAATTTCGATCTCAGCGCAGAAGCCCATGTGTACTTAGATTGATATTGGAGCAATTTTACATGACTTCGAGTATTCATTTTGGGGCAAAAAGGACTAAGTGCATCTAAAGCAATATCTAATGCTCAATCGAGTAATAGTAGCCTAAGTGCAACATCTAATCATTGATGCATACCCTAAGAGTGACTTGGAATAGTTTGTTATGGATTTAGAATTATTTCAAACCAAGACATATTGAGCTACAGTGGACTTGGGCCTGTTCAAGTACACATAGGTTAGTTCTACTACCAAATTAACCGGTTAATGCAGTAAAATTTAAAATAATTTAAGTGGGTACTTCAGTGAACATGAAGAGCTTTTCAACTGTTTTATAGAAATGGATCGTCCATGCTGTTCAAGAACGAATAAAATGTTAATGATGGTCAGCTGCAGTAAAGTCGACAAGAGTATTCAAGATGAAGGTGAGTTTGAATAAAATCAATAAAAATCGAAAATTAAAAGTTGTCGAATCTAATTTCACAAACAACACTTGTCTTATTTTGATAGTTGCAATTTTACTGTCTCATCTATAGATAAAGTACTGGCGTCGTATAAAAATTTAAATTCCAGATTATAATGGAAATGAGCGCCTTGAGAACCGAAGATAGCAAATTTCTTAGTTTTATTTTTGTTTTATAATATCTTATTGAAACTTTTATTACATATAATTAAATAAAAATACTAATAATTATATTTTGTATGCTGACATGCAAAAGAAAACAAAAATGAAGTTGGAAGCACCAAGGCGAATTTAATCCCTAGAGACAATTCTATAGTTGATATTTCACTTCAACAGAATCTGATTCGTTATGAAACATTAATAGCTTTTGACAGAAACAAGATTACTGAAAAAGAAACAGAATGATTAAACATAATTTTTCCCATCCTCTATAAGGACATTGAAGCGACAAATAAATCTAGTAAATTAGAAATGCCGTTACGGAGTAACACTTCTAAGAAGTTGAATTCCTCGGAACTGTCAGCCTTTGATGAATTTATGCAAGAGGAATTATCTTATTCTCCAGAAGATTCTTTCGCTACAGACAGTAATCCTGATGATCTTCCTTACGAACCTATTGAAGAGAGAAGTGACATGCAAAATCGTATTGATGAATATGTAAATGAGGACGAACATGAAGTCGAATATTCTATCGAAAGAACATTCAGTAATAAAAAGAAATTGGTGAGAAAAAGAAAAGGGCAAACAGAATGTTGGAAGCGCAGTGTTATTAAAAAATCAAGAAATAGTGGTGAGCCGTATAAAGGTTGGAAAGGAAAGAATAAAATTTGTCGTCTTCAAGTAAAACCACCATGTCAGAATTGCAGATTAAAATGTACCACAAAAATATTACATGAGACAATAAATTCAGAATACTGGAAACTCTCTGATATAGATCGTCAGAGAGATTTCATAGCCCGATTCGTGGATTTTATTTAGAAATACGTCAAAGAACCAAAGATGAATTTGTAAAAAGGAATAGAGAGTTTAACTACATCATTTGCCACAAAACAATCAGAAAATTCAAGTTTGTAAAACATCCTTTTTGAATATCCTCAACATTAAGTGCCCAAGTTGTGAAAACTGTACACAAAAAATTGGGAATATATGCTGAAAATATTTTCATTGAGAGAAACCTTAGAGGCAGGGTTAATAAGAATTCACTGTCAGATGGAAAGTTCAAAGAGTCAGTAATTAGAAAATCGAAAGTCATTACTGCAAAAGTTACCATCTTCATTGAATTTATCTAAAATGTATATTTTATACAAAGAATACTCCCATATTGCTAAGGAACACATGTATAGAGAAGTGTTTAACACTGAATTTAATTTATCCTTCTACGTTCCAAAAATAAATATGTGTGATTTGTGTCACAAATATAATAATTCCGATATACATGACAAACAAGTATTAGACGATGAATATAATTTACATATAGGCAACAAAAACAAATGTAGAAATTTGAAGAATTTAGATGTGAGAGCCAAAAACACATAAGGAGCCATTGCTACATGTGCTTTAAATCACTAGCTAAAAGGGGTTCTCCGGAGATTGGAAGTTGCCTCCTGTTGTTCATGAAACTCATATGAGTCATGTGTGTCATGAGTTCTCATTCTACTCTGACAATTGTTCAGGTCAGAATAGAAATAGACACATTTTTGCACTTTACAATTACGTATGCAGAAAATGCAGCATGGAATTCGTCATACATTTATGGAAAGAGGGCACACGCAAAGAGTGGGAAACTCAGTCCACAGCACGATTGAAAATGCTTCGAGACCAATATCCATCTCCAATCTCTTCCCCAGGCGAATGGTACACTTTGGTAAGAACTGCTAAAAGGAAACAGCCATATATTGTCACTGAACTCTCCCAAGAAAATATTTATTACCTGAAAGATTTACTCAATCAGACAATAAATTGGGATAAAGATGACACCAATGAGAAAGTTCAGTGGCAAAAAGTGAAAGTCGTAGAAGTAGATCCAGAGTTTCCGAATATGTTACTCTATAAATATTCATATGATGTGCAAGAATACAACAACATTTATTTACTTCAAAAGGGTAGAAAAAAATTGATGATAAGATCCATCAAGTACTATTAAAACGTTTATACAACAAAAAGATTCCCTTGAGCAAGAAAAAATATGACTGAACTTTATTATTGCAGTTAATTTGCAAATCAATCAATCTTGATTTTTAAATTTTTTGTAGTTTTCTTGTTATTTTATTCCACGATTGTTTTACTGTAAGAAGTTAAATTTATCAGAAGAAAGATCTTAAGTTTAAGTTATATCACTATAATATTCTACTGTATTCAAGCAATATCTTGATTTTTAATTTTATGGGTTGTTTGTTTACCAATACCAGTTTATTTGTTATTACTGTGACTTTATTCCACGGTTATTTTACTGTAAAATGTAAAGTTTAACAGAAGAAACAGTTCTTAGGTTTAAGCTATTAAGATTACTCACTATTGTATTAGTAGGTATGTACCTACATATTTAGATTTAGATTTTATAATTAAAACTTTTTGAAAAGTATTCTGTGGTTATGTGTATGTACGTTATCAAATTATGTTCGTGCAACCAACTGGACTTGGAATACTTCTGTTTTTATAACTGAGTCAGTGTTCAAGTTTAAGTCCACTAATTGAGCCTAGAAAAATGGCACTGTGGGACTGACTGGTGTGTTAACTTCACACCAGTCAGTCCCACAATCATCGTTGCAGATCACGAAACTTATACAATTTAGGATCCTCCATAGATTTAATTTAGGTGGCAATTTATTTATTCCTCCTTTAGCTGATTCTGTAATTATTACACATTACACGGTTTATTGTGGAAGACTGGATGCTCCAATGTTCCAATTCTGTTTTAATGTACCTATTTGTGTTCTAACATAAAAACAATCAGGATGCAATTTTTATTTTTAAAATTCCAATTGAAATAAACTAAAATCTTACTAGTTTCATATAATAAAATTATTTTGAGGTCATTATTTTACGTCAACAGAGAAATCTTACGTTTATTCAATTATTAAAACGCCACGATGTTGCAGAAATAACGAGAGAAATTATATCTCATCACTATCATGGGTATAACGGTAAAGGTTTCGTAATTGGCACTGGGGGTTTATATGGTATTGGTGTGAGGTTAACACCAAAATTACAAAATTAATCACTTTGTTAAATCAATCAGCACCTCTGTTTTTCACATATTTGAGGTGTGTTAAATGGTAGAAGTTCTGCTATAAGTACCTTCGACGTCGGTAGTGGTGCCTGGGTTCACAGATTGTACTTTGGAATATGAGCTAGTCCTTAATTTTCCTCATTGCTGTTCCTTTGAGATATAATATTCTAACATCTTATATGTATCAGACCATTCAATCAGATGTTTTTATTTTTTCATAAATGTATACCTAAATAAATTTCTTTAAGACAGATGAAGTATTTAATAATTTAATTTCGGTTGGCAGTCTATGCGGTCTATTATTAAAATATGGTATTATTACTATTACATGAGGTTGCACAATATCCAGTTGAGGCTAGACAACTATTTTTATATATGAAACGTTAAAACGAAATTAAAAAAAATCATTCATAAATTAACATTCGTGATCATGACCGTCGATAATACGTAAACATGTGCTTCCTTTCTATTCAGCATCTATTTCCGCGTTGGTAAAACAATCATTGTTGCGTATTATTAAAATTTGCTTGTCTCACTGTTTGCTACATACATAAATATCATTAAATTATGACTACGTAAAATCAAAATCACGCGAACAACATTGTTACAACATAATTCATCTGAATACGAGGGTCTTATATTTATCATTATCATAGTCATTATAGATGCCCAGGAATTATTATAATTAGATTTTGACCTCTATTAAGTTGGTTGTAAATAATATATTTTATTAGTAGCATTCTCTGGACATTAAGTATGGGTATTTTTTGGACAATCTCTTTGATGTGCAGACATTACACTTAATCATTTATTTTTTATACAAACACAGGTATGTTGCAGACGAATACAAACTCATAACTTTTTCGACTACGAAAATTTAAGTAGGTGGTAAACAAATTATTTAATTAAAACATATTTCAAATTATAATTATTTGTAATAAATGTCCACGAGAACTTCTAAAGGCCCATCCACACTTAATAACATGAACATGTTACAAAAACATGTTTCTATAACTTGTTGGCAACTTTGTTAAGCGTCCTCATTTGTTTTCTGAAGTAGTGGTAGTTACAATGTGCAACGAAAAGGATGTGCTTCTCCCGGCTGAAGATTGCGCACAAGAAAAAAAAAGGAAAAGAGATGAGATTTTGCATTCGCCCTAATTTACGTTCACGAAAAAAAATATATTTATAAGATATAAAAAATTTGAGAGGGATAATAATAATATCTATGTATTTTTCACTCCTTAACAAAAAAGGTGTCTACATGTTTTTTCATAGAAATTAAATTTACTGAGATATTGACAAAAAACTGAAAAATTCCATATGGCGGTCATTTTTTTCTTACTCTCCATATTTCTACTAAATGGGACTTTTTAGTATGTTATAGTACAAGTCAATATGTATCGATTTTAGCCAAAACTAGCTTCTAAATTGTTGTACGTTACCCTCTTATTAAGCTGCTACGTTTACTGTAGTAATAGGGAAATACAGTACCTATATTTCATTTAGAAAAATTTTCGATGAAGTCATAACATGGGCAAACATGGACATTTATTTATTCATTGTATACGATAATTATTCTACACTATTCTACAGAAACTTATTATATATATAAAGATTCGTTTTCTAAGTAATAGAAAAGGATTCTTAAAAAACGAATGTTTAATTACAATCTCTATTCATGACAATCTACGGCATTAGTGAATTAGGCCTGCAGAAATAGAAAAAACGGTGTAACTAATTCGTTTCAGATAGCCGTAGGTAAAAACAGGTGTATTTAGTTATAAGGAATATACCTCTGCGATTCCTCCCAAATCAAATAAACAGAACATTGTTTAAAAGTCACTTTTATGTGAAAAAATCATGAAATTTGGATTTTTTTAAAAATTACAGTAAGACTGCAGTAGATTAATTTTTTTGAATGTTTCTGTTTACTAGGTAATTCCAAACCGGTTAATTTAAGCCCCGGTTAATTTCATTTCATTGATTATTCATTTAAATAATTGCCGAAAACCATCGAAATTTTCGAAAATTTCAAGCCTTTTTTACTCTGAAAGGAAAAATGCTAGATTCTTGAAACTTTGGTGGAATATGTGTCTCATTACCCTCAACTTCCAAAAAAAATTTCGTTTCAAAATGTTTATTAGTTTTCGAGAAATTCTATTTGTTTATTAAAAACGTCCCAAATGTTTAATGAAAAATTGACCTATTAACGTTATCAAAAATAATTCAACCACAGCTCATTTTTCAATTTTGCGAATCTGTTATGGGCGTATCGATTTTCAATAATTTTGACCGTCAAAATGGCGTTGACAACATTGCTACTTTTCGGAGCAGCGTTTTTTGCAAATAACTTTACAACAAATAAACGTATCTGCACAAATCTTTCATGTTTGAGTTGCTGGTATTTTTCTACAAATTTATTTAAAAAAATTGTTGCTCTGGGACATGTAGGAGCCGAGATAATTTTTTAAATTGTTTAATACGCCAAACGTTTATTTATTAATATTTATGGCCAAAATTGAAACTGGTTGTTAATAAGATCTTGAATTTTGTGAATTCATCAAGTCCTATTGAAAACGGGCCCTTTTTGAGGTTCGTAAAATTGACGAAAAAAATGAGCTGTGGTTTTTGTAAGTTGGGGGTAATGAGACACATATTCCACCAAAATTTCAAGAGTCTAGCATTTTTCCTTTCAGAGTAAAAAATGCTTGAAATTTTCGAAAATTTCGATGGTTTTCGGCAATTATTTAAATAAATAATCAATGAAATGAAATCAACCGGGGCTTAAATTAACCGGTTTGGAATTACCTAGTAAACAGAAACATTCAAAAAAATTAATCTACTGCAGTCTTACTGTAATTTTTAAAAATATCCAAATTTCATGATTTTTTCACATAAAAGTGACTTTTAAACAATGTTCTGTTTATTTGATTTGGGAGGAATCGCAGAGGTATATTCCTTATAACTAAATACACCTGTTTTTACCTACAGCTATCTGAAACGAATTAGTTACAGATTCCCGTCCACATCGTCTAATTCTACAGGCCTAAATGTATACCTGAGCGAGGGATTTTGGAAATTAAGTAAAGGACTAATGTTGTATTTAAATCAATCCATACAAAAATTGGAAGCATCCAAATTCATGATTTTAATTGTGTGTAATATCCACATGCCTTAAATTATTAATTAACCGATTTATAATGAATATATTGTTGTACATAAAAATGTCCAGTAAAAGCATTTCAATAACAATTTATATATGGCGAATCACAATTTTGTACTTGTTTATTTATACAGCATTACATCTGGAATTGACCACAAACGCATGGCGTTACGGTGACGATTTCAATACATAATTGATCTCAAGATCAAGAGAAATTGATGCCTTTTATATTGTGGTTACTATTTTAATTGGTAATATTAATTTAATACAAACTTGTTTTATTTATAAGTACAAGTTTTTATTGCGAGTTATTAGAAAACGCTTAGCTCGTATACATTGCGGATATAATTAAAACAAATTTAACTATTCCTCGTAAATTAACTCATATCCACGTGAGTAAATTGAAAAAACCACACATCTTTTTCAATGTTTTCTACTGTAATACTCAGAATCTGTCTTTACAAACATTACGTACGTATTTATTTAATTTAATGTAATAACAAGGTAATGGTCGATCCGTTTCCAAACGGGGAAATTTAGTGGCTAATATACTGTGGTCTGACGAATGTGTGATCTGAGATTGTTCTTTGGTTCTTTGCTTTTCAAGAGTTAAAATTATTCGAACAGCTAAATTATTTTTCGCAATCAACAAGGAGGTAAGGACCTTGAAATTCAATGCAAGAGTTTTGAGACGTGATCTTTCCGCATTTTTTAATAATTGATTGGACTACCAGAGTATGAAACGACAATGTACAGGGTAATTCCTATAACGTTCTCACCCCAATTTTTTTGTTTGTCTTTGGAATTAAAATGAAAATATTTAACGTCACTTACAGTATTTTTTCCAAGGATTTCGAAAATTCAAAAAAAACAATTGAAAGTCAAATAAAAGTGAGGAAAAACATGCAAATGTTTATTTTTAATGGAATTCCCTGTATATTTTTACATTTTTGAAAAAAGATTTAAATTCTCTTTCCAAAAATACCTATAACATAACATACATATATTTACTTTCATATTTAGTAAAATATTTTTTTTTCTCTGATTATTGGCCTTACAAGTGTTTTGGCCACGGTAAAATCCTGATAATAATTATTATTATTACTTCAATTATTATCAGTATTTTACTAAATATGAAGATAAATATACAGGGTGTCCCACTTAAGATGTATCCACCCTCCTAAAATCTTTATTTGTGAACCGATTTTCGAAACCTTTTTTTTGATGGATAGGGCTTGGAAAACTGCATTTAAGTTATACTTACCTTATATTTCTTAAAAAGGTACATCATGACCTACTGAGACGTATTTTTTTGAGCGAAATTTCGAGAAAAACTATTAGCGATTTTTTTAGAGAAAAACTAATACCATAATTAGATTCAGGATTTGTTTTCAATAACCGTATCAACAGAAATTTGATACCATTTTTAGTCGTTACCGCACTGTCGATTTTTTCTTAATACGTCTTCAAATAAACCAGAGAATTGTGAAAAATGTTAAATTACTGATAATTTCAAAATAGTACCGATTTTGTTTACAAAAAAAAGTTTGCCGTTCCTCTCCAGTTTCTTTAACACCCTGTATCCTAATGTCGCAAAATTCACACAATTTAGGTTTTCAAAGGTCCTGAATCTAATTCTGGTATTAGTTTTTCTCTAAAAAAATCGCACATAGTTTTTCTCGAAATTTCGCTAAAAAAAATACGTCTCAGTAGGTCATGATGTACCTTTTTTAAAAATGTAAGGTATAGCTTAAATGCAGTTTTCCAAGCCCTATCCAGCAAAAAAAAGATTTCGAAAATCGGTTCACAAATAAAGATTTTAGGAGGGTGGATACATCTTAAGTGGGACACCCTATGTTATGTTATATTTTTAGAATCAGATATTTTATTCTTTTTCAAAATCGTAAAGAGTGCGTTCAATTTAAAAAAATATCGCATTGTCTTTTTCTCACTTTTATTTGACTTTCAATTGTTTTTTGTTGAAATTTTCGAAATCCTTGGAAAAAATACTGTAAGTTACGTTAAATATTTTTAATTTATTTCTAAAGACAAACCAAAAAATTGGGGTGAAAACGTTATAGGAATCACCCTGTACACTGTACAGAGTAGTTCCATATATTTTGACAGTGTAAAAATATAAATTATAGATTTTAGTGTGAACTATATATTGGTAAAGAAAAGTAACACAAAATGGCGTCAGAAAGTAGAGCAAAAGAGACTACTTACGTTTTTTTTTTTAAATAAAGTACCCTGTGCATTTTCTCATATTTTGAAATCTTCTTTCTCTGATTCCAAAAATATATAATATGTTGCCATTTGCTCTATCTGTTCTGGAAGAAGTGGCAGAACAGTAGTGCACGAAAAAAAAATGACAAAATGTTTTGGACAGTTTACTTTCTGATGTTCCTTTGTTTTATTTCTTATCACTAAAATATATTACAAATCAAAACCTACAACTTTTGCTTTTCCACTTTTTCCAATCAGTTTTTTTCATGGCAACCTATATTCTACCCGAGCTGTTTCACACAAAGAGGCATTCTGTTTTAAAAACAATCTTAGCAAATGCCATTATATATTTTTGGAATCAGCTAAAAATGATCTTTCAAAATATGCAGAAATATACAGGATATTACGTTTAAATAGGCATACGTTTTGTCTCTATCTCTACTTTCCGATGCCATTTTGTTTCATATTTTTTCAGTAAATGATATTCGACACCAAAATCTACAACTTCTGTCTCTACACTTTTTTCATATATCAACCTAGAGATTGTAGGTAGGTGTCAAAATATATGGAACTACACTACCCTGTACGTACGGCTGTAGATGGGACGATAATAAAATAAGAGAATCAAAAGACGTAAAACGGTTCAAGAATTAAATACCGATTGCTTCAATTTGTCATCATGTGGAAAATAAAGTATTAACAAGAACAGTCTGGCACAAAGACCCCAACTGGATATGGCACAGAAGGAAATACTGTTTTAAACTTAAGTGCATTAATGCACAATCTTTTCCACACGTGCAATTTTGCTGCATTAAATTGTCCAGCTTTTTGTTTAAAACATCTCGTGTTATTTTAAAATATTTACAGATATAGGTTATGTGTCGATAAATTTAATTAATTTTCTATCTTAAGTGGTTTCGGAAGAATTGGATCAGTAATCTTTCGCTAACTCCATTTTTAGTGAAGGTTTGATTACAGATCCCATACACGGATCGGTCCATCTAAATAGTAACAGAAATGCTGTTAGTCCAGTTGATTTTTGTTCGTTGGTAACGGTTGAATCGAAACATGACAATTTCCGCGCGGCAGGTAAATCCCTCGTAAGCGTATAGCGCTATTAGAACTCATTTTGTTCTTAAGAAATTATACAGTCTAGCTTATAAAAACCTAAATAAAGTTGTAAATATTATGTATTAAGTAAGGAAGCTTACAAATTGAGAAGGAAAGCAAATAAATAAATGGGATCATCATCAAAAATACCGTATCACCAAATAAGACAACCTTGTAGACATTCGAAAATAGATCTATAGATTGGTTCAAACTTACTTTTACTTTTTTCAAGAACAGAAAAATATTGACAGTACCATAAACACCAAAATTTAACAATAAATTTAGCAGAAAGTCTAGTAAATCAGCCGCAGCAACTACAATTACATATTGCAAATACTACAGCCATCATCTTTTGCACCAATCTCACAAAATGCAATTAAAACAACAATTAATATTCCAAGAATAGAAGAATTAAGAACTAAAGTGAAATTATGAAGTAACACATTTAGAAGAAATTATTTTTAAACCATAAGTTGTGTTTAAAAGAAATATTTAATAAAATGAACGATCATAATAATTGTCAATTGACATAAGGAATGTAGTAGTAGCGACTAAAAACTCGGATATTTTCACATTTAGCTGGGAACCGCGAAACGCCGAGGGGTGAAGAAACAGAAAAACTAAGTATCCTCATACAATTGATAAGAATTTAAAAACAATGAATATCAAAATAAAAATTAGTTAAAATATCAAACGATTCAAACAGAATCAAAGCAGTAATAAACGACAAGTGGAATGGAAGAACAACAAATAAAAAGTGACTGATGACTGACCATAGTAGTTTACTATCTATAAAATATCTGCATATCTACTAAAGAAAACATATCATCTTGAAGTAATGCCGAATCTGAGATTAAGGATAGAAATAAATCAATGACGTCCAAACAAGTAAAAAAAAAAAGGAATAAAATATTTTCTGCTCTGACGAATTTTAATCTCGACAATCTACACTTGTATTACTGGCGATAAGAACATATTATGACTACCTTCGTACGTATCTTAAAACAAGCAACTGCACTGACCTCAAGAACAAAGACCCATAACAGTTATTTCGTGTTTGTTTCTACGTTTCGGTACGTGTGATCCAAAAATTATACGAGTATATTGTTGAGGACGTTGAGGTCAATCCATACCAAAGCGAATATTGTTAACTAAGACGTAAACAATCATACCTGGATACAGTGACTGGATATTATTATTATTTTAGCTCACACTGCACAGTAACAATATTAGGAAACATTTTTATTAAACATTAAAAATAAGGATTTAATAAAATATGCTTATTGCTCTGGGTTATTAAATAAGGTTTGAAATTATGTGAAAATTTCATAAAAATGTATGCCTCGTCAATCCTTTAGACACTTTAGAGGATGGGCGAGTTATGTACATTATCCCCTATGAAGCTCTATCAACCTGGGCATGTTCGTGAACAGATTCTTTGTAAATTACGGAAAATCAAACTTACCTGCTAATTCTGTTAATTTGGTTGGGTACCTCCCTAGATCCATATCCAATAGAACTCTTAATTTTGTTGAACGATCCAAAAAGGCTATTGTCCGATTTCCTTCTCTTTTCCAATTTCGGTGCAATCTGAGAGGCGGGAAGGAGAGACGGGAGGGTAGGTGCAGTCTGGCATCTGCTGCCCAACAGCTTCTCGAACTGCTCGGCGTTTCTGCCATTTTCCACGCACACCTCCTCAAGAATATCTTGATGATTGTTGGTCATTGTTTATAGTGTACCATTTTAGTAATTAATGAGTTAAGATAATAAATATTAAATCACAGATTAAATCGTTCCGGGTATATCACAGCACTTATTGTTAAAAGGAACTTGTTTAGGAAATTTGTACCTGAAACAAAAGAAACAGATGTTAAAGAGGTACTCGTGGAAGAATAATATTTGTGCGATATATAAATTACCACATCCATCTAAAGCCTCTTTCCTACCCATCCTAACTTTATATAGGACACACGTGAGATTGATTTATATTAAATGAATTATTTTTTGAAAATTGAAAGAAGGTGACAGAAGCACTATAACTTAACATTTTTAAGGTTATTAATTTTTGACAAATTATCCGTTCTCTAATTATTATAAGCGTTGGTTTTAATACAACAAAATAAATGATTAAATTTGTAACAATTTTTAAAATGAAATTTTCTTCATATTTATATAAAAAACTTGAAATATTTGACATTTTTTGTCCATGCGCCAAATATTTGTTCCAACAGCGAGTTCTAGACCTAGGTTACAGTAGTTTGTTGATGCTTTATTATTTATAACTTAATTCGGCGAATTTGTGATGAATACAGTTATTGAGATGAAAGGAGTATTTTCGAAGTCTACCAGTTTCCTTTCAAGTTTCAATTTACTCCATAAATAGTTTGCACGTAGTATTGCGATTACCTAATTAATTTTTTATTTGTTGGGGCATCAACCAATTGCTTAAATCTACTGCCTCGCTGAGTAACTATAACTGACCACGTATATACAAAAAAAAAAATTATGTGGTCGAGTTCAAATTTGAATGGCACCGTTGGTATTTTAAAAGTTCTTATTATACGTGATTCAGAATAAAATTATAGCGTTATTATAAATAAATTACAGAAACACAATAGCATCCTTGTTTTTGTCGATAATCTAATTTTAAATGACCGGATGGATTGGATCAAAATTATGCAGGCCACAGATGATGGTAATCAAACCTGTAATTACTAAAATACCAGCGAACAGCGTGATGTTCATTGTTGAAAAGTGCACACGTGGAATAAACAATGTTCTATGAATATTCACGAGTAATAAGCAATGAAACGGAATTTATGTTTTCAGGTTATCAAGTGCGTTATTAAATGTACACGATCTACGTACTTTCTACTTTAAGATTACAAAAGTGCTCGGCGACATTTTCGTATTTTTGCAAATTAATCTTTAAAACCCACGATAACATTCGATTAATATTTGTATTCTGAGGATTTCGCGGACCTGATGATTTGTTGATGAGTTTTTGGGATTTCCTCATTGTTGATTATTTAGAATTTTCGACCACCTTGTCGTAGTCTTTTTCGGTCTAGCCATTTATGCGTTTGATAGAAGCCGTGGTGACATTGATGTGAAATTCGATGGTGTTCATGACTCGTCACGTGACATCTATAGAATGAAGCCACGCCTTCCAGTGACGTGGAACTCAATGGCGAGAATGATTGGCCACGTGAAATTGGGGGAACGGCGCTACGCCTATAGACGACGTAGAAATGTCAGAACGAAGTCTCGCCTCCTACCAAAGGCATAAATGGCGGAGCTTGGGCCAACAGAGTTCACTTCCATAGAAAACATCAAGGCAAGATTGTCGAAATATCAAAAAATTACAATAATCAACGCGGAAGCAAACTCGATAACTCTTCTACAAAGTGGAATAACTACAATGATTTAAATTATTCGGGTAGTATGGTAAATTTTAGTATCGGTGTGGAAATCCCTCCCTTGCCACACAAGTGTAAGGTTTGTGGTCCGAGCCGCAATATATCACTAGTTTAAGTTTGTGCTTGAAACCAAAATAGAAGAGCTTTCCACATGAGTTTTGCACGATATCTTCTACAACCACGACGTTTTTGCTATATTTCACAATTTATTCCACATTATCCTTACACAATAGCGTAGTGTCATCACCAAATCCCCAAATTTTCCCTCCACTCTGCAATCAGAACAAACCATTTACACATATATATGTTAAAAAGGATATAGGGCCTAGAACTGTACCTTGTGGTACCCCAAACTCTATAATTTGATGCTAACTTAATATATTATTCGTTCTAATAGTCTGTTGTCAATATTAGGTACCTAGCTTTTGAAAAGTTTTAAACAATTATCTCTAATTCCAATATCTTCCAAAGACTAAGAGAAAATCATGGCTAGCGGTGCCAAAAGCTTTCGTAGGATCTATAGAAATACATAAACATGGTTTGCTCTCATCCAGAGCAGAGTAAATATTTTTGGTTAATGTTAAGATAGTATTTTAGACCTTAATTCAAACTGGTTTTCTGAGAGGAGGTTGTTGTTATTTATAAAAGAAGTTAGTCTGGAATTTTTCGAAAAATTTTGCTTAACTGTGTGGATATATAATTATTAATATTAATTTCATAACCTCTTTGGCTCTTTTATCAATCGGAGTAATTATAGAATTTTTAAAAACTGACGGCCATAAGCCAATTTCATACACTCATTAGAAATATATGCTTGGCGATATAATTCGAAATTAATTTAACCGTTTTGGGTCTTAACATTATCCAGTTCAGCTGATTTTTTTTTAATTGAATTTTTGTATTATTTATTGGCATATGTTGGACTTAGAGTATCGAGTTCGGCGTTCTTACTTTGTTTAATTATAATTTTCATTTTTGTTACTTTATCCATATTTGTAAAATTGCTTGTTTTTGCAATTAGCGATGATAACGAGTTTTTTAGTTTTCTATTCTCTTTTTATTTCGATATTTTCGGGATTTTTTTTGGATATCGATAAATACAAAGTTTTTCTTTTGGACTGATTTTACCAATGCATTTGTTATCCAATAGCTCTATTTGGTATTTTTTTTTCATTGTCCTAACTATACTACAATTATTTACTGCATATTATACAGGGTGTTAAGAAAAAGTAGGTCACGACGTTATAACCACAGATTCTTTGGACGAGAGTAATGTAACTTTTATAGTGTGATTTTTTATTTTAGCACGTAGTTTCCTTATATATATATTTATATTAATAACTCAGTTATTTTTTAAGATTGTTTCCTGAAATATTGAACAGACTTTTATTTTATGCAGATGCACTTTTTGTGTAATTTTGGTAAAAATAGTCAAAGCGCAAAAATGGAAAAGTGGGGTTGTGGTACCCATTAACCTCCTCAACTTTTTCATGCGACCATAGGCGTATGGTCTTTAGATATTTATTTTTAGATTAAATACTTATTCCCCAACTTTTCTTACTCTTATAAAATTTTAATTTCGGACTTGGTTAACGAGATATCACAGCTGGTAGTCGGTGTACAAATTTTTGCTAGTGATACGAATTTCACAAAAACGTCTTTGGAATGATTTCAGTTGTGGTAATTATGTTTCTGCATAACGTCACATCTCTAAACTACCCTCGAAATTACCACTTAAATTCAGGTTATAAAAATATATTTCTTTTAAGCTTTTGTTGAGTTAACAAAATTTTTTTTTATTCGGTTAAAATTTTATTGAAAAAAATGTGTACACCACTGTTTTTATTCATAATTCTCATTTTATCGAACTATTCTAACTATGCACAACAAAAAAGTCTAGCATTTTTTGCCTAAGAGTAATCGATTTAAAAAATTCTAATGGTTACTACAAACAACAATAATAAAAATAATAAATTCCGAAACTAAGATATTGAAAATGAATCTGAATTTACTGGAATATCTCGTTAATAAAATCCTAAATTAAAATTTTATAAGAGGAAGAAAAGTTAGAGAAATAACTATTTAATCTAGGAGGAGGTTAATGAGGGCCACAACCCTCCTTTTCCCCGCTTGCCCTTTCACTTTTTTAACCAAAATTACACAAAAAGTGCATCTATAAAAGTATTCATGTAAAAAACTTAAAAAATAACTGACTTATTAATAAAAATAATTTTCAAAATTTAAACTTTAACACCCTGTGTAAGGTAAACTACGTGTCAAAATAAAAAATCACACCATAAAAGTCGCATTATTTTCGTCCAAAGAATCTGTGGTTAACGGCTTGACCTACTTTTTCTTAACACCCTGTATAATAACATTAACAATTCTTTTTGTTGCAGATTCAACATTTACCTCAGAATATATTGGCTCCCAATTCATGTCGACAAAATATTAATTCTCCAGTGTAAAAAACAAAAGTCCCATTTGAGAACATCCGCCATATTCAACGACACTTATCTGGAATCAATTTGAAGTGCGATTGTTCAAAAAATATTACGATAAAGTAGGCTATAAATAGTGACTAAATTTCTTAAGTGATTGTTTGAATAATTGACTGGTATTCTGTGCAAATATTAATTAGAATAATTCATGCTTGATTAACAATTCTACTAGTTATGCGATCAGTATTTATTTACTTTTTTAAACAATTTTAATGGAAATAATTTGATGCGTAGTTTGCAATAATTAGAGTTTTTATAAAATTCTAATTAGTTGTAAGAAAACGTAAATAAACACTTGTAAATTATCTCAGATATGACGCGATGGGAAATGATGCAGTTAATTAACAAATAAATATATTACCAATGATTAGGTTACCACATGGCACTGAGCTAATGATTTTTTATAAAAATCAATGCCACAATGCAATTACTACTACTACTATGATTAGGTTAAATATGCTCCACTGCCAGTATTCCATTCAGATTATTACCTAAATCTTTTTTTCTGAAACGTTTTCATAACCATGCACCCCTCAAGTACCGGGGGAACTTCCTGAAATGATTTAATTTTGTGTTAGAAAACGATCAGGTCCTACAGTTTATATGGAGTCCGAGTCTGAGACAACGACAGTTCCTCCTCCCATCATCAATAGTTTGTTGGTCCTTTTAGACCAAGGACATAAAAGAAAAAAATTCGCATCACTTGAAAATGGCTCAACTAAACACCACAGTGAAGAAGCCTGATGATTTACCAAACGCGTAAATCGAACTAATCACGGAAATGTACTTCATCTCGGGGTGTTCAGCATTGTCCCTGATGAAAAAAGAATTTTAGATAGCCACCCAATATTGACAAAGAGAGTCATTAGACTTTGGATACCTTCCTGAAAATGAGATCTGGAGAAATAGTAGATATATCCGCTCATCAGTCATGCAGCAACATTTTTAAAAATTGTTTCGCCTTCAACTTAATAGCGTATAAGATCATCATTCTATCTAATCTAATTAGATAACCTTTTGAAGATACCTGCTTTAAATAGCAAGTGTTTACTCTTGTCTTTTGATAACCGACACACCTTAGATTTTGGCACATGAAACTATAAGCACTAAATAAGCAAATTGCTTGGAAGAGAAACTGGTCTATCGCCCTTCTAACGTTTCTATTTTTTTCAGTATCCTTAAAAAAATTGTTAAAGTTGGGTAAGTAACTTCTGAGTCAAGCAGTCTTTCTTGTTCGAGGTCTTAAAATTTTGGCCACAAGCGTCATCGCCATTGTATGATCAAAAACTCAGTTGATTTAGATGTTATTAAATACTACATTGTGGAGTTAAATAACCTCATAAAACTGTTAATGGCTCATTACATAACTATTTTTTACTAAATGCTTTATTACCAATCTACTGTGCGTATCTATAAAACTAAGCAGTGTCTAAAAAGCGTTCCCATTAAATATGATAATATAAATGTAATGAATCCGCAATATAAACCAAATCATGATGAAAGGATTATGGCATATGGAGTTTATTGGCAAGTCGTAAAAAATATAAATACAAAATAGATAGTAAAGTATTTACATACATATTTTCTTTAATTACATCATGGTGAATTATATTCATATAAAATACGAGGTCCAGCATATATGTTTATAATATTGCCTGTATGTCTTAAAATATGTGTTTAATGCAAAAACAGCCAATAAAAGTTTTTCCTTAATTTTAGCACATACTTAATTTCGTCACGTACATCAGATGTTCAAAATATCTTCCATTATTTTGAATACATTATTCCAATTTTTCCATAATCGATCGATGTTTAATCTTCCAGTGTATATTTGGTGTTTTATGCAACCTTATAAAAAACTCACAGGGGGTCAGATCAGAAGACTCAGCCAGCCATATTCTTGTAATTCTATAGCTGCGCAGTAACCGGAATTGGTTCTAGAGAGCCAATAATCGTCAGTATTATAAATAAGCTTAATATTGAATACATTTACGAAATTTTTTATATACAAATTATTTTTGTCACAAACTAGAGTCACCTTTAATAATATTGTCTCGAATATTATGTACGTAAAACAAACGTTTGAGAAAGTAGTAGAAAGTAGAGGAAGCGCAAGGAAGTTTTTTGCGAAAGTTTGTACCTAACTCCTAAATCTAATGAAGTTTCAGGAAAGTTAGGGCAGTTCCCTAACAAAAAGTAGTTTGATTTTGCATGCGGTTTACCCCTCGATAAATATAATGCACTCCACTATAAACTGTGGAATAGATACCGTTTCCTTTACTCCAACAAATTTAAATTTTCTAAATTTCGGAGCAATCGTCCTCTTCTATTTATTATTGGGTATAATTCCGAGAAAATAAATTGCTGAAGCAAAAATTTATAGTTTGTCGGCCTTTGTTTATGAAGAATACAATACTACAATGTCAGCTAAAACACCATCATAACATTAAAATACTTACATACTCTTCAGCTTAAGGTGTTGAATAAATAATAAGTGGTTATATCGTAGTATCTATTTCAGCTATATAAGGTAGCAACTATACTTAGTATTTATGTTTATAGTTGTCAATTTTGAGCATAGAATTTATGCTTGCAACATTGTGCTATTTTACTCTGTTATATGTTATAATTATAGCACACTATATGGAGCCACATACTGTTTTATGGTATTGTCATAAAAAATAACTGTTAAAATATAAATCTTTAAAGACGAGGAAGTGAAAGTTTCATGGGCAAATAGGTTTTTAATGAGATAATTTGTATTATTATATCGTCTTTATAAGTGACATAATGGACTTAATCTGTATGAATTTTAATAGGATTTGAATCAATAATACATTTTATTTATTTACCGTACGTGTTTCTACATTAATACGTGTTTATTTTGAGGCACAGCATTAGCATTTTTAATGCCAGACACATTTTGGAACAAATGTATACAAATATACTAATAAATTTATTGACATAAATCGTGGTATACATTATAAATAGTAAATCCTTCAGAAGTTATACAAGTTCTAGAAATTAATAATGGACATATATATTCACATAAAACCTAGACTTTATAAATTGAATGCCTGACTAAAGAATTAATTGACCCGAGTTTGTTTGTTAAATTCATCAAATAATCAATTTGTACTTTAGTTTGTTGTAGATACATTTAAGGGTCTGTATCAGGTCAATTTGACATGATGCAGTCAAACCGAAACTACCGCGACTGCAGGTTGCAGTAGATGCATATGTGTTTTCGCAAAATCGTGCGAGATGGCAGCACTTTTAAGGCATAAACATGCACTTTTTGTTTTTCGAATAAATTAATTTGCAGCTTATACCAAAAGTTGGGGAAAATGAATTTAAAAGTTAAAAGCAATGAATAATGTCGGAAAGTTAGTAAATTTGGCCAGAAAAATATAAAATGGATGAAAACATTAATTTTTTGTAGGAAAAAATTACTTTCCGACATTTTATACATATTTTTAGATTAATCTGATAAAAATTGCATTCAAATCGGATAGTTTTAAAAGAGATATTCGAAATCTACGATTTAAGTGGGTATATAATATATAAGACACTTAAATTGATTATTTTCATAATGGTATTCCGCCAGTTTAGCATTCAGGAAAGGAGTGATAAATACTTTACATTTTTGCGAATAAATTGGAAACTGTTGGATCAAAATATAAAGTGCGCTATATCATTGAAATCAGAACAAAATATGCTATCCAAGTGATTAAAAATATATAGAGTGTTCCATTTAAAGAAATACAAGTTATGTGTATATCTTTGACAATTGACAGTCTTGTTTTTTCTGATGTCAAAAAAAACTTGGTAAGCGACCCTGCATTTTGGTTTTTGGTTCACAGCAATAACTTTAAAAATGAAAAAGTTCAAGATAAAAAGACTACTTTGTACAGGGTTATCACGCGAAAGTTCCCACACCTATTTTGTGGATTGTTTGTAGTTACAAAAAATTGTTTTATATATAATTCGCGTGAATTTTTATGACGATTCTAATAATGAAAAAAGAAAAACAATTAAATGTAAAATTGAAAATTTATGAACTTAACTTGCATTTTTTTAAATGGAACGTCCTGTATATTTTTGAAATCGCATTTAATTGCAGGCGCAATAACGAATGTCAAAATAAATAATTACGTGACCTTTTGTTTTTTAGCTATGAGTCCAGGCTATATTGATTTAAGGGACTGCGTCTATTTTCTTAAAAAAACTACATTTTTAAATAATTCAAAATCTGTCTAAAATAAATTTATTAAACTATTATATTTAGAATCAGAATGAAAAGATCTTTCAAAAAATTCAAAAATATATGGGGTGTTCGGTGTTCCATTTAAAAAAATGTAAATTAGGTTCATAACTTTTTAAATTGGCATTCAATTGTTTTTCTTTCTTCATAGTTTTTCATGGTCAGAATCGTCATAAAAAATTCACGCGAGATAACCCTGTACAGTACATAGACAATAATAGGGAAATTTACCTTCAAATTTAAAATTACCACTAAATTTATTTTAAGTTTTAAACGAATACAAACCTGACAATCACAAAATATGATCTAAAATGTAAAAAAAACTGTAATGATTGAAACTAGTCTCCACCGTTCGCAAATCAATATGTAAAAGAAATTTTTGAAACTTGACTGAGTTTTAATGTTTATCATGTCAAAAAATAATAGATAAATTCATATCACGACTGTAGGAAAGTATGTAGTATGTATCAATCGAACAATTTTCTTAAAACTGATAAGAAAATGATCCCACATTTTATATTTATATCGTATGATAAATATTACTATTGAATCGTTCTTAGTACATTTGATGCTGTCAAAATGCAGAAAATGGACACCGACAACTCAGTAAGAAGAATAGTCGAAATTTATGTTAAGACATCCAAATTAGAAACAAAACGTTTAATTTGTTATCGATGATGAATTTATTAATTTAGGAACTGACGATACAACGATGTCTTATTGTTTTTCTGAAACGTCCTAACATCTGAAAAATGTGAAGAATGTAACCTAAATCCTTTTTTTTTCTGCCTTCAGTTAATAAAAAGATTATGATGAAACATCTTTTGCTTTCAAAATTGCTGAAATTATCGTGCAAAAATATCTGCAAATCTTTATAAAATAAAAATAGTATTATTTGTTTCTTGACTCTTTAATAAATTAATTGTTTGTAATATTTAATAGGAGTTTAAATAACCTGGAATTTTTCTGTATTTTTTTTACGTGTACAATTTAATAATAGCGTCTGGATTACAATGTTGCTTGCAATTATTTTTCCAAAGCATACTGGATTTTATAAATTATTTTTACATTAATTCGAATATTAACATGTTTAAAAAAAATCAGTCTATTTTGGTGACATAGGTGAAAAGAGAATTATTTTCTCTAACTAATGGTGTAAAAATTCAATATGGCGGCCATAAGAAGAAAAAAAGTTGACTAGCGTTGCTCAAAATCTAGAAGGCTTAGAAAATGTCTGTCAACGCCATTCAATTGGTAGTGGTCAAAAATATAACCTTGCCAAATTTCATTAAGTTCGCATGAATGGTATAGAAGATATTATTATTTTTTTGAAATCACGATTTTCAATTTTTTCAGGATAAACCGCGAACGAATCAAGATATCCAGCATTTCTTAGCAGGAAATTGTAGAGCATAAAATAGCGCAACTTTTGTCTAATTTAACCGATCCTCTATATCTTATAGTTTCCGAGATAGCAATGGTGGGCATCGAAACATTCACCACCGTGTATGGGGGTTCCTACTGAGGGCATACTCAAGTTTGGACTACTTAATGTGTTGGCATTAGAGAAGTTCCTGGTAATATTTTTTAGAATTCTACGAGTTATAAAAGATTTGTATACAATAAAATTTCTTAAAAATCGACTGGGTTTTAATGTGTATCATATATGTGTCAAAAAATAATAGATTATATCGTATCAGGGTTATTTGATGAAATAAAGTGGTAGAATTCCTAAAAAAATTACATGAATCAAATACATTTACTTAAAACAGTTAAAACCGATAGAACAATGATATAAGTATGAAAAAAAAATTAGAAATGGCCCCTATAAACTCTTTTAACTGAACTACTAAATATTTTCGTTAGTAATCATGAACTTAAAAGATAAAAGTTCTCAATTTCTATTTTAAATTACTTTTGGTATTTCATAATCCATATTGTTTTCTTAGAATTTTTCACGAATCATTTATAATTTTAATAACACGTTTTATTATCTAAAACTAATCATAAGCCTATGCACTCACTGTTTAAGTGTCTCAATTAATAGATTTATGTATGTTAAAACTGAAACAAGCCCAATATGTATTATTATTGTCATCGGATATTATTTAGCTCTAATAAATACAGAAACTGGTACGCGGCTTAGGAATTTAACCAAAAAAAAAAAAAATTATGTGGAAATGGCTATAAACCTTAAATATAGTCGTCCACTAGGGTATTAGCACATTCATCAAAAGTATGAGTAATGTTTGTTACAGGATAAGTGGGAGGGTATGAGATTTCACCGTTGTTTGTAAATTAACACTGCTGAGTAATCTTTGACGTATGTACAATGTGGACACTGGACATGTATTCGAATAGGTATAGGAAAAAAAATATTGGTAATATTTTCACTTGATATTCTATTTCTGAACATACAAATATAAAAAGTACTGAAATCACTTAGAAGTAAAGAAAGTATGTAGTTATTGGCACATTCGAATTCCTTAAAATGAAAATTGATACTTCATTCACATTTGCCAGTTAAATACATATCATTTCAGAAATTGAATTGTCTATGGCCTACCTGTCTAAATTTTTGATGAAATTTGATTAATTATAAATGAATTGTGAGTAATTTTCACGTGCTCGTTAAATTGTCTAAAATTTATTAGGGTATAACAAAATTGATGTATTTTAAATTGCACACCCTGTACATTATGGAATTTTTGGAATCATCATATGCTTCTGAATTTAAACATGCATGTAAGTTGTATATATTATTTAGTAAGTAGTTGAAAAGTTATTAACAAAAAAAAAGGTAATTGAATTTAAATGTATCAATTATTTATCAAAAAGGTCGCGATTTAACATAAACAAAATATATGAAATTTGAAAGTCATAATTTAACTCGCGATCTTTTTGATAAATAAATAAATGAAATATTTAATTTATTTTAAAATTATATTTGTTAATATTTCAAACAATAACTGCTTTAGTTTTCATATTTTTTTAGTTGATCATTTTTGCACTGTTGTCATAATATCGAACACATAGGTGATTTAATTTGAACCAAAAAGTAATCCCCAATTTGCGATAATATTACTAGCCCGGGAGAAAAGCATTTATATTCGCCAATAAATACCTACATAATCCATTTATTAATAATTTTTTAGATATAGCATTATAAAATATTTATATTGCTTCGCGTAGTAAGTATACAAACTTAGAATTTTCTTGTTATTCCTTTTTAATTATGTAGTAAGTATCTTGGCCAATTTTCACGTGCAATGAGAAACAGTAAATAAAATAAATAAATAAAACAATACAAATATAGTAGTATACAAATGTATACCACTTATAAGTCGTCCCCTTATTTTTGACAAATGGAGGAAACCGCACTATATTGATTAATTTTCTATATCACAAAGAAATCTATAAGGAGCTTCACTAGAAAAATATTGAAGATTTATCTTAAACACAAACACTAATTAAGACGAAATATTTAAAAACTCACCAACAAATTGTACTCACATCCCGATATTTAACATCTAACTAAAAAGTTACACTAACTTGAATTAAACGTTATATTTCTCTATGAGTGCAGTTATTTTACAAATGACAAAATATCAGTAAAAATTGATTTAACACATATTTATTTATAGACATATCTTTCACTAAATCATTTACATTTGCACACTAACGTAAACATTAAACCAAGAGCATCGTAAAAATTTCTGGTATAACTAGTATAGTATACTTTGATTAATACTTCTGTTAATATTACACAGTGATTGATTGTCAATAAACTACACGTTATTTAAACTTAAATTTGTCGATATTTTATTCAACATTCACGTTTTACACAAAAAACTGTAAATCAAAATGTTCAGCAATGGAAAAGTGTTTAGATAATAAAAATGTCATTTAAAATTTAACACAGAAAGATCTAACTCAAATATTTTTATTAGTTTGAATATTTGTTATTCTAAGTGCAATGCATATGTCTAATATTTACATATCAAAACGTCCACAAAAGTGTTGTTGGTTTAGAAACCGGTTTCAAGTGGATCTTGGAAATATATACAAAATGTGCAGATTTTGGAAAATTATACAAAAAATAACAGGTGGTCAATATACAGCTGGATATAGAATAATTACGTATATTAATTTTGATTATCGAAATGAGAAAATTATCAACAATGTGACACAAAGTTATAATAAATAAATGTTTTATTAAAATTTTAGCATTTAAAAATGTTGGTCGTAGATATTCTTAAGGATTGTATGTCACGTAAATAATTCTACTAACATACAAAATTATTTTTATTAACAAAACGAATCAAATAAATAAATATAATGAGAAATCAATATAAAATACATCTGAAAAAATATTTGAAACACACTAAATATATGCAATATGTTGCTAAAGGATGGCCTAAATTAATATTTCGCGAACAGATTGTTTCTTTTTTAATCCTCATACTGATCGATTGTTATATTTAAATCTTTTGATCTGTTGACTTCATGACATCACATTATCAAAGTTGACGTCATCGATGTTTTTTATTTCTATATCAAATCATATCAATTTCAATAATTTGAAATAATATGCACGGCTAAAATAATTGAATTCGATGTAAATCAAAATTCTTTAATAAATTATCCAGCCCTGATTATAACAATATCTGATCTTTTAGTTTTTACTAACGGTATTTAGATTCTTAAGAACGTGAAAATTCTATAAATAATGAAAGTAAGAATCTACAAAGAAAATGACTTAGTAATTTTGTTTTTTTCTTTGTATGGTTTAATATTTAAGCTAATAAATTTTTAAATGGTTACCACATTCATTGTTATACAGGGTGTTCCAGTTGTTTGTAGCAGGACTTTAACAGTCGATAGACATTTGAAAATTATTAAAAAAAGTTCATATAAACATAGGTTGAGAAATGCTTAGTTTTCGAGATACAGGGTGTTAAAATTTGAAAATAAATATGGATTTATATTTATATTTCCAGAATGCTAAGAAGTATCGAATCCAAACTTACCAATTCTTTACATATAATTTAGAGGCCTATTTTAGAATATCAAACTACTACTTTACTTAACCATGGGCGTAGATATATGGATTTACTAAGGCTCTTTTTTTACAAAAAAGTAGTACGCCACTGATATTTTCCCATGTTTCCAGTTTAATTCAATAAAGCAAGAAAATTTAATTTTTCTTGGCACTTTTTGATATGACAAGCCGTTGTTCAGAAAATTTACATTTAATCTTTTGATGTACGCATCTGGACGAATTTTAGACAAACTTGAAGCCGCTCAGAATTTCACCAAATTTGATGGTACGAAAAGTCTTTTAAAAAGAAAGAATGAAACATCGCTAATGATGCTTGTAATGAAGTAAGACACTTTTACATGTTGCTAGCTTTTATGTTTCTGTTTCTAATAATTTATTTTAGTTCGACCGTTGCGTTTTAATACATTTGTGTTATAAACATTTTGATTTACATGATAATAAACTTTTACAATAAATATTTTAAATGTTTCATTTTTTCTTTTTAAGAGACTTTTCGCACCATCAAATTTGGTGAAATTTTCTGAACAACGGCTTGTCATATCAAAAAGTGCCAAGAGACATTAAATTTTTGTTTTTTCTTGCTTTATTGAATTAAACTGGAAACATGGGAAAATATCAGTAGCGTACTACTTTTTTGTAAAAAAGAGCCTTAGTAAATCCATATATCTACGCCCATGGTTAAGTAAAGTAGTAGTTTGTTATTCTAAAATAGGCCTCTAAATTGTATGTAAAGAATTGGTAAGTTTGGATTCGGTACTTCTTTAGCATTCTGGAAATATAAATATAAATCCATATTTATTTTCAAACTTTAACACCCTGTATTTCGAAAACTAAGCATTTCTCAACCTATGTTTATATGAACTTTTTTTAATAATTTTCAAATGTCTATCGATTGTTAAAGTCCTGCTACAAAAAACTGGAACACACTGTATAAAGTCTCAATAAACTATTTTTGGAATATGAAAATGCGGTTGAAAGAAATTGAAGTTTTTATTATGATTGGCTGTGGAGATAAAATCGAGATGACACAAGAAATTGACAAGAAGTATGTGCCTATTTAACAAGTGCCTAAGTTAAGAACCAATGTTTTTAGTTCATGGGAACATTTTTGAGAGATTGGCTATGTGGGAGTTGTCCTAAAAGTCGGTGGCCAAAACTTTCAGAAGATTAGAGATTGGACAGTTTTGTATTTCAGGAGAATCCCTTATTAGTGCCAGGCAAACAATTAACAATTTTATATACTGCTTAATACACTAAAAAAATGCAAAACGACATTCACCTTACAAGTCATTTTGGTGCAAGAAGCTCTAGAAGCTTTTCAATAGAAGAGTTCAATTCTATAAAACCATGGAAAAAAGTGATGGAGATGTTCGTTAAACGCTATTTTATTCAGACGAGAATAATAATAACTAAAACAAATTTATCATTTGAAGAGTTCGCGAAAAATATAAAAGAAAGACGTACAAATTGACAGCAATTGGGTATATGTGTGTTGAAGAAACATAGACAAACTATCAGGGCAGGAATGTCTTTGGTAGAATTAACTTTGATGTTTATTACTTCAAACACTATGGTATACTAAGCAACTGTTGTATCAGGTTTTCATTTTGTGTCAATCAATTAAATTTACGTTTTACATAATTTAAAATTATTTATTCTTTATTTAATATTTGGCCTATTTATCCTCTTTCTATTTCAGAATACAAAAATTTACTTTTACACTCATAAAATATGTTATCATCGATAATCTTCAGTCTGAATATTTACATTTAGATTCAAATAGTAACACATATCTGGATAAAATAAAAAGGTAATCCTGCCAGCTGCATGATTAAAGTTATATATACAAAAAAACTGGGTAAAAACCTCACCATATTGCCTCTGATATCAATTATCACGTCTGTTACTCTTTTAAACCATTTTCAACGATGAAAATGGCAACAGCATTATTAAAAATTTCCTTTAGTTGGATAACTTTAAAAACCCATTTGAGTAACATTTATTTACATAAATAATTATTGTTCGATTCACCACTTTAAAATTCGAAATATTAACAATGAATGTTAGTTATGTTAGTTACTGTAGTGAGAAAAGAACATTAAAATTTCTGGAACTGAATGACTAAATAAATAATATTACAGTAGTAGGTCTTTAACCGATATTCGAAAAGCAGGTTGCAGCTATTTCAGTTCATCTTGACACCTACGTCATCATAATCGCTTGCGTCACGTAATGCACTGTATATAGATCAGTTCTCAATAATTGGCTGATATTATATGGAAAATGCCCCAAATAGCTATACAGGGTGTTCCAAAACTATGCAGCCAAACTCTTAGAGCGTGTAGAGCTCAAAACAAAACGAAAATTATCTATAAACATTTGGCCAATACTGCATATTAAAGAAGTTATAACCAAAGATGAAGAGAAACAGATTTTTGTATGCTTTAACTTAGAATCCAAAAAAGGTAGGTGAATCAAAATTGTATGTTACTTTTTATTTAGATTCTCAACCATGTCCAACATTCATTTTTGAAAAAACTGCTCAGGGGCGGCGCACTTGGGGTTTAGGTTAGGTATATTAATAAATATTTTTGGATCCGTTGACGCTATTAAAAGTTTCACTTTAAAATTAGATTTTTACCTTACAGAAGACCTTTCACATTTCGATAGGATTCGCCGTTTTCGAGAAAGTCCATTTTAAAATTTTGATTGCACTTCAGGCTTGAAGTATTGTACCAGAATAATATTATAATAATAATTATGGTAGGATTCAATCAATCAATTTTTTATCATTTTGTGTAATACTGATTGAAAAATCAAATTTTAAAGTTTTATTAGCTCCAACAAATTCAAAATGATTTATTAATATACATAACCTAAGCCTGACACGCGCCGCCCCTGAGCAGTTCTTTCAAAAATGAATGTTGGACACGGTTGAGAACCGAAATAAAATCTTTGGAAGGTTATAACTCCTAATATGCAGTATTGACCAAATTATTATAGATAATTTTCGTTTTGTTTTGAACCTCTCTAAAAGTTCTAAAAATTTGGCCGCATAATTTTGGAACACCCTGTATATAAATATAGTGGAGGGAAATTAGTCAAAATAATTGATGAAAAGTAATGTAATCGAGAAGTTGAATTTTTTTTTGTTTTTTGTTTTATACATGCAAATGAGTCGAAAACCGAAAAAAAATAGCAAAATCGGGCTGCGGCTTCGTGAGAAAAGCGCATAAAAGAGCATTTTTCATGCATTTCGAGTGCATGGCTAGCCTATTTTAAGAAAAATCGTAAATGAACTATCGAACTGTTGGGGTACAGTTACATTAAAAGTACATCCTAACCTCAAAAAATACAAATTTCTCAATTTATTATTTTTTTTTTTACTAATAATGCAATAAGTGGGGTAAAAATCTTTAGGTTTTTACGAAAATTGGAGAAAATACGTATTTTCACGCTATAAATACGTTTCTAAATAAAAAAAAAAAAATTTATTTTTACGGCCACTATAATTGAAAATTTTCGAAAACAATTAAAACGCTTGCCATTTAATGAGAAATGGTCGTAGGGTTATTGTAGTTTTTTTTTAATAAAAAAAGAAATTAATTTCACCTTTTTGGCATTTTTGCATATGTACCGTGTCTTTTATGCCAGATTTTCATAAAAATTGTATTTCAATGTAATTCTTTATTAAATAAAAAAATTCTCGTAAAACAATTATTATTTATATGTTCAAATGTTTTAAATGGGCGACGTCGTTGTCTAGATCCGTTAACTCTTTAAATAAACCAGATGCTACAAAGGCAGCATTACGTAGTGCAGGGGAAGCATGTGTTAGGGTAGTTTATGGATTTAATCCATCAACACATATTGATTTAAATGTTATGAGGTTCATGTTATTTCGAAAAACGGTTGAAGTCAAACAAACCATTGCATGTAATTTGTCTGATGATCTGTATCAACACTCGTTAAGAGTTTATTTGCAAATTCAAAGATGGATTGGAAGGGACGATAAAAATCCATTGGATTTTGATTGGAAAAAATCTGAAAATGGCTTAAGGCCAATCACACGTAATCAATCAGCCATACCGGAAAGTTTGATAGAAAAAATTGAATGTTCTTGCAGAAAATGTTGCAAAAGAAATACATTCTCATGCAAATCTAAAGATAGAAATTGTAGTACTCTATGTTGTTTTTGCAAAGGCACAAATTGTGCAATTGCGCCTACTGAATTAATATATGATGATACAGAAGACAATGCTGTTTTTGCAGATGATGAAATATTGAAATGAAATGAAGATTCTGTTTACAGTACCTACTGACTATTTCGATAGTGAGACGTAGATTATGTAAGCGAATTGGATACGCAAATTTTAGATTCTGCATGTACGAACCAGTTTGTGAAATAGAAGAAGATATTTGTGATTCTGATGTTGCAAGTGAAAATAGTGATTTAAATGACTCACAGCATCTTAAAAAAAGAAAGACTATTGTATAAAATTTCTAATTTTTAAGATGATTTTAAACATAAATGGTAATTTATTATTGCGATTTTTCGTTTTCAAACATTCCAAAATAAGTATACAAAAGCTTACTTTATATTTTATATATACAGGGTGTCCCAATTAGTCGAAGTCACCTTGGACTCTATATTTCCAGAATTAAGTTAATGTCTAATTTATATTTTAACCCAAGTCCAGTATTTATAGTTAAGTTTTATAACAGAATATATTCTAAGTGAATGGAGATATTTTAATTCTGTAAGAGCCAGTTTATAGAGCATAAGAAGGGCTTACTTTTTTAATATAATTGTTTTTTGAAGATATCAGTATGGGGATGGCGCTGTGCTCTAAAAAAATATTTCGATGGGAGAAACTTAGTAATGGGGTTTATATGAAAGAAAATGCAATTCTAAGTAGATTATGTTCTACAAAAAAATACCATAAATCTAACCGTTTTCGAAAGATTTAAGTCCAAACGTTGGCATTTGCAAATATTGAATAATTGTAATCTCTTGAAGACTTCAGTTCTTTAAGTGGGACAATTTGTATTTAATTTACAAATTTTAAAAGAAAATCATATTTAAAGAATTTTTCATATCTTATTAATTAAGTAAATTTGAGTTACCCTTAAAAACAAAAAACTAAAAATATTATTTATCTATATAATTAAAACATTTAAGCAGTAAGAAAACAATCACGAACGTAAAACAATTTTTACAACTACCTAATGAAATTAAAACAACTATCATAATAGTGGTGTTCAAAATTATTGTCGTTTTTATTAACACACATTGTAAAGCTATTAAGTAGTTCAGATTTACAAATTTTTATATGCGGATTAATCGCTGCCACACTAGAATCAATTTTATTATAAAGATCTGCCATGTCTTCTATTGATCCTTTAGAAACTGCACTTTTTAAAAATCCCCATAAATAAAAGACTAATGGAGTAATGTCAAAAGATCGAGCGGGCCCATCTAAGATTAGTACCAATCCATCATCCTGGGTATGTTTGATTTAAATAATTAATAACGTTGTGATGATTATGTGGACCTACTCCATTCTGATGAAACCACATAGTTATTATCCAACTGAACGGGCAAATTCCTTAATAGCATTTGTAAGGCATTTTGCAAAAATTGTAAATATTAGTACTGGAAAATCACATTTTTGGACCAATTCTTTTTCATCGTTGGGTATTATTTGTTGTGGCTACATAAATTTAGGCGTTTAATTTTCAGGGTATTTTCCTAAAACTTCTACCGGAGAATCATATTCGTTTAATTTTGCTTTATTCCAGGGAGTATGAAGATCTGGTTCTGCTATGGTATGAGGCATTATCCAATATCCATTGCCATCGAAGATTCAGCAACAGTTTTTCCAACACCTGATTTTTGAAAGAATTTTGCTACATTGAACCATGCATAGACTTAATAATACTATAGTATTATTAAGTCTATGGAACCATGGTAGTCCGCCTACTTTGACTTTGTGGAAATATCATACAGCATGACAACATGGCAGCACAGCATATTACTCTTTACATTTTTGGGAAAGATCCATGTTTCGTCAAGGTACACAGATTGACTCAGATGTTCACTCGTAACATTCTTTTTCATCTCAGACATGGAAGAATTGATAAGTCTAACGTGGCCCAGCGCAATTAAAAATAATCATAGAATAGATATTATTGAGTTAAAGTTAATTAAAAATGTGACACATAATAGGCAACTACACCCATTGAAAAATATTAATAGATATAGTATGAATAGTGGACCTATCCCAAATAGTCCCTCTGTTGGAGAATAAGTCGGAAATTAAATAGTTTAAGTATAAATAGACTGGCATCGTTAGTATAAAGTTTAGTTTGAATCATAACCCTATGATGTGATGCCAACTTGGTTGGCGAAATGCGCGTAAAGCGTATTCGACGATTTGGTGTTCAGTTCAGCGGGAACTACTTCAGAAGCAATGCCACAATAGAGATTCCAACCCTCCATAAGTGTGTGACTTGCGAATAATACTTGAACCATAGAATAATTTAAATTGACATTTAAAAATAAACATTTAAATTCGATGTCAAAATTAATACGTTATTTTAGTATATAAAAATTATATAATCTGGCTGTTCCCGAGACAGACGCGGTTCGTGAACGCTTCATTGCCAACTGAGAGCGTTGAAAAAATGGTTGTAGCTGCAGTTGCCAAGAATTTGTAAATGTGAGGTGTGCGATGTGATTTATGTTCGGGAATCTCAGAAAAGAGATAATCTCCCAAAATAGTCGTGTTAACGTTTTTTAAATTACTTTAATAAAGTGTTATTCTTCTTTATAGCTTTATGTATAACATGCATGGTTCAAATAGGCAATAAACAATACACATACTTAGTGAAAATTCAATAGCAAAACATAAAATAATAATTTTTGTTTTGTTTTAGTTTTAGTTTTATATGAACTGTGCTAATAAGGTGTTATTAATTATTATAAACTACGTTGCTTACTGTGAAGTATTAATTCACATATCTTTGGTGAACACCAAAATTTTGGTGACGAACGTTTTTGATAGGATGTTATTCGAACTAAAATTTAATATTTAGAAGCACAACTGAACTGGTATGCATCGAATGGCAACTTGGTGAAGACTTCATCTAAAGTTATAGTAGAGGTTTCCTCAAATATCTTGTCTTCATCGGTCCAGATATGGTTAGAGCTTTCCTGTCGCTTAAAATATTCGTAGGAGTTGCATGTTGATTGCAGTTTCCTATGGAAAGTATTGTGAAGAAAGACATTACAATGGAATTATTTGTTTTTGGTTTCTTTCCGTTACGAGCTGAACACAGTAACTTATGGTTTGTGGAGGAGTTTTAGGGTTCTGTTCCAGGTTGATTATTCTGAATTCTCGTTTCGACCATCTTGTCGTAGTCGTCTTCTGTAAAGACTCCGTCTTCAAAAAAGATACGACACTATGGTTGACACGTTAAGAATTGAAAATAATTAACGTGGAAGAGAACTGTCTTCCCTTCAGAAACAGATCACGAAAAGATGGTTATTGAAACGTCAAGAATTCATAGAGAATCCAGAAACTCTTGTACAAATGACATTTGCTTTCGATCTTAAAATACGGGAAGAAAATAGGGCTTCCTATGTTAGAAGTGGAAGTAACTATTTGCTTAAATAGGGAGGGAACTGTATAGTTTCCTCCTAAGAGTTTATTGCTTTACTAATCACCAAACCGTCAGGATGAATTGCATACTTTCTAAAATGAGGGATGGAAACACCACTTTGACTAATTTTTATAAGTAATACAATTTTTGTGACACATCTTTTGTGAAAATTCTGATAATCCTGAATATTATTACATGCAATATATTTGCCTAATAAAGCAATTTCTCACTATACGTGCCTACACCTTCTGATACGTTTGGTGAATTATGTACTTGCATGCTATTGATTAATACAGACATTAAATATTTTCTGGGAACTATGAATCAACACTCAACAATAAGTATTTAATTGTTTCTTTACTATTTATACAAAATGACCAAGGCTCTGATTTTATTTACAGTCCAGTCACAATGACTTAGTCCTTGGGCATATTTTATACAAATTTTCGTGTTTGGTACGGAAAAAGGCTCTACTTCAGATATTTCTGTTATAACAATGTAAATTATTTGGTTCATTGATTCACTTTTAAATACCACTGATGCCTTCTTTAATATTCTGAAGAAATAAACATGCATAACAGATACAACCCGAGTTTTCTTTTCGATGTATCTGATATCTTTCTCTGTTGTTATACATTGTGTAGATTTTATTTATCATGAGATTCAAATCGTATGTGGTTGTCGTTTTTCGTTTTTTACGTGGTACATGTACCATTTCACCTGTACACAAGAATGACAATAAATTTATTACAATCGATTTTACTGCATACTGTAGTCTCTGCAACAAAGAATGTTATTATTAGAATTCAACTTAAAAGGAATTACTATTAGTGGCGCCAAGCAAGTCAGCTCGCAAAGGTTGTTGTCACAGGATATGCCTTTTATTTGCTCATTCGTGCATGCCATCCTCTCATAGATAATTATAAATTTAATAAATTAGCGCCCGTAATAATAGCAATAAAAATATCGTCTTTGTTATTGTACATGAAAGTATATTTCTTAGACGTAATTTGTCTTGCAATTCCCATTGTATTACATACACATTTTTTTGTATTAATATGCTTGCTATTTACCTATAGATACATTGGTATACTATAATTCATATTTCTTAAGCAGGGAAAAAATGCCGCATTTACAAAGCAGAAAGGCGGCCTCTTTAACGTTCAAACAAGCCTCCGCACGTGTTCCTTTGTCGGTAATTTTTTATCTGTCGTAGAAAAGTGAAGTCTAGTATACAAGTGTGATGTTAGTTAGTTCACAAGGATAATTGTTTTTGGGATACTTGGGGAAATAATAGTTGGTGCATATTATTATTAATATCCAAAGATTTTCTGCTTCTTCTCATCCCTATAATTATAATGGGATGGTATTTTTTTTTTTTGTCAAAAAATGCACCCACTATGAGACTTTTTGTGCTCCAAAATAATAAACTTGTGACCGACTTGGTACTTAAAGTGGAGGCGTTTTTTGGTCAGTTTAGAAAAGAAATACATTAAAGTTACTTTTCAAAGCTTTGGTTAGATCTAAACTGAAGTAGTAGTCTGAAGTTCAAGTTACGACATTCATAAAAAATTTAGGATTGAAAAATGCAGAAAAATTTTGTAAAATATATGTGGTAAAAATCTGTTGGTATTTTTTCAGCAAAGTGGGAAATATTACATAGAATACGTGGATAAATATTATTTATATTTCAATTAACTTTGATAGATAACATAACATGGTTTTAAATAAGATGGTAAATATTATTTTATCGGTTTCAGGATATTAATCCTTTGTTTACATATGCAAAAGTAGGCTGGTAAATAAGTCACAACTAAAGTTGTACAGTTATATTTATTGCTTGTACGGTAATATTACAATACAGATCTGTCAATAACTGTCAACAGATGAAATAATAAATAATGAAACTATAGGGCTATTTATTAATACAAACAGACAGAAAACTCCAAACAATAATAATTAAATACTGAAATCCAACTGAAATGTATTTTCAGGCAATCCAAGGTCCATTTTTATGTAGCCGTTGTGACATTAAAAATGTAAACATTTATGTACCTAATATGAAAAAAGGTAACAAATAAAAACAAACAAAATATAACTGTAACCATGGCGACAAATCAACCCATACAGACTTGACCAACTAATGAAATGAAAACGTTATTAATAAGAGAATATCAAAAGGTAATATCTATTAATAATGTCTTTATTTTCTGAAACCGATAAACTATTGAACAAATCACGGATGTTATGAATCATAACAGCCTTAGATGTCTTAAAATCCTCGCTCTACGAGCTCGGATTTCAAACCGACATCTGCGGCAGTTATGATAGTCATAACATTCCTTGATATGTTAATAGCTATTATACAGCAAAATAACATAATAATTAATGGATTTTATGATACCGTAACTTTCAGTCAAATTAAACAGTCCCCTGGCGACAATCCACTGCTACATACGGGGAGAGGGGACTGTTTCATTCTCCAGAGGACTGTCTCAATGATTTATTTGCCCTTGTTTTAGGTATGTAATGTAATGAGCATGGCGCCGAGAAAGAAAAAACTATCTAAGGACTTCTACAAAGAAAAAGAGAGACTGAGCGAATAAGATATGAACCACAATGAACGTAACAAAAATGACCCTAAGAAAAGAGAAGAAATTAGAGAGAAAGAGCACCTTAAGTATCTAAAGAAAAAAGAGAATGGTACTAGAAAGTTGGCTAAAGATATGACACCACGAGAACATGGAGAAGCAAAGAAGAGGTGGAGAGAACATTGTAGCTAGTATCGCAATAAGAAAAAAGCCCTACGTGATATAACTCAAACATTTTCTAGAGAAAATCCGCCAGATTCTGTTGTATCCAATAACGAGCCCACACAGCCCACTTCCTCTGTCGCTGAAACGCTTAAGAAGAAAAATAATAGAGCCAAAAAGTTGAGACATAAAATAACGAAGAAGAAGGACGACGAAATTGCAACCTGAAAAAAAAATTGTCGAAATATAAAAAACGCCTATCAAGGCTAGAAAAGACGAAGGAAAATGAAAAACTGAAAACCGAGACGCCAAATACAAAGTTCCAAAAAATGCTGGATACCCAGAATCTAAAAAAGAACTGGTAAAAAAGCACTATTACACTATAAAACTATAAAAAGCACTATTTGGCGAAGTATTAAAAGAACAATTGCAAGAGAATTTTTCCCAAATAGATACAATAAAAGAGAAACATAAATATAAGCTATGGCGCATGAGGGATCCAGGGGTTTTTACTTAAAAGAGATTAAATAAAGCAAAAGTAACTTGTGAACCTTCTAGAAAAAAATAGTCTCAGATAAATGTGTTGCTGCTGTTGTGAATTTCTACGAAGATGACTCTAACAGTAGACTAGGGACAGGAAAGAAGGAGTTCATAACCAGAAAAAAGTTGCGAAAACAAAAACGATACATGCTTGATTCGTTACACGGCCTATACAAAAAATTCAAACAGAACAGCAATTTCGAGTTGAGTTATCAAACCTTTTGTAGCCTCCGGTCTTTTTGGGCTGTCATGCCAAAAATTGATAACCGTGACACTTGCTTGTGCCTTACTCATGCAAACATAGACTTGAAATTATCTGCATTACACAGTGGCAAGGTTTTGACCTACAATAGTCATCAGAAGTTGCTTCAGGAACAGTGTTGTAACCGTTACAATGAGCAGTGTTTATCTAAAGAATGTCAAAAGTGTGTCAACAATACTCCTGCGTACAAAGAATTTGATAACAAACGACCAATCACGTACAAAAAATGGGTAGTTAAAAAACAAGAATTCCTACACCCGAAATCCAAAGAGACTCGTCAAGTGACTAAATATATTAAGAATTCATTTACTGTACAACCTCGGCAACTCATCAAAGAACAACGTGGAAACCTCGAGATATTTGTTAGTCACGAGAGGAACATTGTGCATCAGTTCAGTGCCATAGAGGAACTGAAAAGAACCCTGACTGAAGAAGATGCACTGATCCACATGGATTTTTCCGCAAATTTTGTAACTAAGTATACGAGCAAGCGATACAGACCTGCCACTTTGGAGGGTCGCATATGCAGATAGTTTCCACACTGTCGTAGTGTATTTGAAAGATTCAGTTAAGTCATTGCACAGTTTCTATAAATTGTTCACATTCCCCAGCTGCCATTTGGGCCCACCTATAAACAATTTTCGATGCTTTGCCACCTATGATCAAAAATCTCCATTTTTTAAGTGACTCAATATACGAATAAAACTATGTTTTTTATTATGGCCACAAAATTACCAGAACGTTTTCCAGATATACGCAAGTTTAAAAAATTGAAATAAACATCTATTCTATTCTATGTGATTTGCATTGATGAGTTGTTTGCACTTTGAGATTTTATAGCTAGAAGTAAGATAATATTTTTTATAGAAGGCTGTTGATTTTTTTTTTAGTTTTTTATAAATACTGTGTTTTATAGTTTATAAATGACTTTATTTAGGCTTTATTCAAGTATAATAACAAAAAACTCATCCAATTTGATACACTCACATTAGATGAAACATCATATGTGAGTGTATCAAATTGGATGTTATTATGCTTGAATAAAGCCTAAATAAAGTCATTTATAAACAATGCATATCAAGCAAAGAAAGAGAATTTTATAGTTTATTGACAACTTTCTTAGGAAAGTTTCCCATTTTGTAGAGAAATGCCCATTTGCTTATATCAAAAACAAATATATTAATACTTTCACCTCTCCATATTATGTATTTGAAGTACAACTACATTGATGTTTCCTATTGTATTAAAATAATAAAAATCATGTCATCACCATTGTTATTATTATTATTATTATTTTGGTTAACATTTTTATTAAGCTAATTAACATTGGTATTACTGTAATTATAACTGGATTCGCCTGTATGGACAGTTGTGGCTATAGCTAAATAAATATCCACTTTTTAACGTGTTTAGATTTCGTCAACTTCATTAGCAGCATCCTTTAGGTTACTGTTTTTCAAGAAAAATTAAACCCAAAGCTTTCATAGAAACTTTGAAAGAGTAAGTGCAACCAGCGCCTTCGCCATTTTAAAATAATGTGTAACTGCTTTCACAAAATTAAAATTTAATAATGCCACAGTTATAGACGTATGAAGAATATAACTTTAAAGATTCACATACATTATTTTAAAAAAATTAAAACTTGCAAAGAAAAACATACACTATTTATTTATTCACACACAATGAAAATTTTCACATCGGATAAAGAAAGCAAACAATTTAGTTATAAAATGTCGCGTTTTAAAAGTCAAGGATAAAATTATTTCTTAATGTTTGTTTATTTTTTTACAATCTCTGATAACAGTATGTAAACAAAAATAAACAGAAAAACTTGTATTGGGTCTTGTGGCGCCAGTGTTTTTAAATTTATCGTACAAATTGGGCAAGTTCAAATAAATATATCTAATCCTGGTATTTTTCCGAAAAAAGATACACACAACAAAATTATTGCAAATGTGTTAAACAAAATCGATGTAACCAACAAAAGTTGAAGTAAATTAGCTCCAACATGATTGCTAAACATAATATATAATTTTATATTTATCTCATAAATGTATTTCAAGCATTCTTAAAAAATTTCTATAATAAAATATGGCGTAATAGTAATAAATACAACACCACATTACTGTACAACTCCTTGTGTCCTTAAATTAACGTTTTGCGGAAGTACATATTTAAAGACAACGGACACATACCCAATATCCATGTATGGTAGAAAAAATTGCCGCGACTGAGAAGCGAATCTGGAAATTTTTGACTTATTACAATCCCTGCTGTTTGTGGCGCCTCACAAATAAGAGTTTGTCAACGGTACGAGATTAAAATGAAAATAATCATTCTTTTTAAGAAGAAACTAGAAATTCAAGAGAAAACAGGAGTCGGCGACGACGACGAATAGTATAATATAATGTTTAATGTTGTATTATTTTAAGTACAATTGTTATTTATTGTTTATAAAATATTTAATTTTTATCAGTATCTTTAATGATTGGTTCAAAATTTTTTAGTTAGTTACTAATGAAATTCCGAAAAAAAATAGTTAAGTATTATGAACACGAGACTTAACGAAGTTGGTCTCAGTTTCTTTTACTATTTAGGCTTATCTGTTGTTTAAATGTTATTTGTGGCATTTCATAAATTATTTCTTTCCTTTTCTTTTTTGGGATTTATTACCACTTGAGATTCCTATCAAAGGCGTAGAGGTTATTTCCCAGTTTTAAACTGGTTAATTTGAATATTTTTTAGATAAATCGAGTTTTTGGATAGGAATCTCAAGTGGTAATAAATCCCAAAAAAGAAAAGGAAAGAAATTAGTCTTATCTGATCTCGAGGAGTCTCGTGTTTGGTCTTGTCGCCGATAAATTTGATATTTTAAATGCTTCCATAAATAAATTGATGACATTGACTTCCCACCCAATTTAATTGCTTCTCCATTGGTGCATGGAGCCACGCCTAACAAAATTAATAGAACGCGAGAACTATGGAATGAAGCCACACCTCTCGATGACGGCAAACTTAATGGTGTATGATTGGTCATACATGCATTGGTGGAATCAAGTCACGCCTACGCCTACGAACGACTTGGATCCCCATGGCACACGTGACCCACCATGCAATGTCAGCGAAAACGAAGCCACACCTCCTGCTAAAACGCATAAATCGAGGAGCTCGGGTCAAGGCAGTTTAATTCGCTTCAGAAAAAGACGAAGACAAAATAGTCGAAACATTAAGAATCTAAAATAATCAACGCGGAACAGAGGAAACACGAAAACTAGTCTACAAAATTACATTAATATTATAGTTATGCGCTTTTATTTTTTGACTGCGTGTCTATAATGAGAGAGTCGGTCTAAATTTTTACTTCCTTAGACTTTTAAAAGTATTAAAATATAGTTAAATTAGTAAAATCACACAATCCCTTTTCCTAGTTTTTTAGTAATATGTCACTGGAAAATTTCAAAAGTGCTAAAACTTTGATACTCTACTCATTCATTTTCAGTGGGAAATTCTCACAGTTCCATTATTAAAATGGGTAATAAATAAGAATGTAATAAATTTTAGATGAATAAAATTTTAATGCTTTCTGAAGTGTATAAATGTCGACAAAAAATTATAACCTGCATAAAATTGGCTAGAATTTACTTTTTACTCCATTCTAAAACGGTAATGTAATGAATTTTTTTTAAACTGTGGTTCTACATTTCTTGTCCACTTGTCATGTCATAACATCAAGTTGTCATAATAATCATAATACTACAACCACAAGGTGTCAGTAGTATTTTCGTAACGAGAGTTTATCGCGGTTTGAAAATGATTCATAAAATACTAAGAAAATCTTAAATAAGAATTAGCTATGCTATAAAAATCGAGACGATTATTATACAGAATGTGCTAGAGTAATATTTCTAACAGGAGCGTATTCGAATTAAAGTATTTTTAATATTAACGAAATAATACTTTTCGATAAACGTAAATAAATACTCTTAATGTAGTTTTATTGTTAAATTAATTTTTTTAAATGGCTTGATTGTTTTTAAGTAGGACATTAGGTATGGAGAAGCGATTAAATATATGAGGACATCCCTTTTACCACAAGTAGGTCAAACAAATTTCTTAATAAAATATGGTTTATTGTTTAAATAAGCAACAATGTTTTTAAAAGTAAATAGGATATAATATTACAGTGTTATTGTTAAGTAAAATTAAAATAAAATAAATCTACATGTCCCTCCATTAGTAAACAGGGGTATAAATACGTTTCTTGAAAATGAGCTGTTACTTTGTTTCCACATTTTATTTATAATCTGTCCACAAAATATTTTTCAGATTCTATTTTTAATGTAGTGTACCTGAGCGTCTTGAGTACAATGACAATGGCCTATTTTAGATATTTTTAAAACTAGCGCGTTTCACCAAAGATAATATTTACAAAAGGTAAAATACACTCGTCGTGATTTCATAATATAGACTCTAAATTGTTCGTATTTCTATCCAAAAACCTTTTAGTATTAGAGGCTGTGGGGAACGTGGAAAAAATAATTCAATGTTTGCGGTTACACTACATACATAACTGACTAATATTCCAAACAGATTCAATATGACCATTTTCAATATGTTTACATTTAAGAGTGTAACACTTTTTTAGTTGTTAACCGATTTAGGCCAAATTGCCCTCAAAAGATAAGATTACCTAATATCTACTTATGACCACAAAATCATTTAGGTACCCACTTCAAATGCAAAGCGATCAAAGATGCAAGATTTAGGATTGAAAAAATAGAAAAATTATAAAAGGCTTTTTTATGAATAAATTTTACTAGATAAAAAGTTGCGTGAAGTTTTCCAAATTTGGGTCAAATCATGAATACATACATAAAAATTCCTATAGTTTCCTACACAATGTTGTGAGGCTATTTATTTGTGAATTCAGAGAAAGTGTGGTTATGTGTATGTCAAAGTTTCCTCCAACAACATGCAGCTATGTTGACAATAAATGGAATCTACTACGGACACTACGGTGTCAATAGTTTCAAAATAATATAATTTATAGCATAGTATATTTTTATTTAACAACTCTTGTTAGTAATAGTTCTCACCAAAACAAAATATTTAATGTTTCTTTAAAATTACAAAGACATAAAAATGTTTATTTTTGTAAATTAGTTTTTGAACAAAGAAAAATATATATCAAATACGTAAATAGGAACTTTAAAGTAAATTGTAAACAAATAAACTTGATTTTAATGTAAGAAGTCTGGGTATATAGTATATACAGGGTGTCCCACTTATCGTGCTCACCATGGATATCTTGGAAATGGTAAGAGATACAAGGTAGGTTAATTGAGACCAAATATTCGCGAAAATCAAACAGATGAATAACTCAGTGATTTACCTTAGATACAAACAAATTCACGTGTAGTGAAAAGTTCAATTGGTCATCGTTGACATTTTTGCCCATCATATCCTTTGTTATCGTTTTCACATATCAATGAATTTTGTAGCTTCCCCGAGTTATTCATCTGTTTGATTTTTGCGAATAGAGTTTATCGAGGCTTACTATTATGCACAAAAATATTTTAATAACCACAACTAGTTTTTGTTTTATAAACAAAAAACTGATTTTTATCATTTTCATTTTTCCTTTTATTTACGAAAATATTTTAATATGGTTTTTTTCTTTTTTAGAGCACTTTTTGATGCAGATTTTCAAAAATTATATTCTCTCTTAGATTTTGACCAACTTTCATTTTTCAAATACGTCATAGTCATATGGTTTAGTCATATGGTTTAGTTAAAACCCAATTATTATACTCTTTATTTTCAAAAATGATGGAGTTATCGCGATTATTTCATTTTTTTATTTTTCTCCGTAATTTTTATGAAATAAAAAGAAAACGCTCAAAACATACTTTGATTTATTGATTAAAGGCCTATTAGGTGCCTACGTATCATTCAAATAATATCAAAATTCAGAATTCTTTTAATTTTCGAGTAAGCCATGTAAAAAATTGTATCAAATAAATATCTGTCAAAGTTTTGTTTTTGTTGTAATAATAATTTATCTTGTGTGCCTGTGGACGCTTTGAAAAGCGATTTAGATATTTGTTTAATCACAATCATATATGTAATGCCTCGATTACCAGCTTATAAAAAGTTGGGAGGCAGGCATTTGTTAACTCTTCTTTTCCAGCTAGCCAGCTAGCCGGTAAAGTAGCTTTACCGGCTAGTTAAACGTCACTTCCCCGGCAAGTTAAACGTCACTTTGCGGCAGCAAATCTTCTGGTTGTCTTTTGTGCAGCAGCTTTCAAATTTGGTGGATTTGGTCTAAGTCACAAATGATCAGAATCAAACATTTCGTTGTAGAATTTTGAGCGAATTTAACAGAAATTATTGATAATAAATACTTGTGGAAATAACCTAATTTATTTGACAGAAGACCTTAATGCCCGTTACCTAGCAACGCTCAACTTTTATCACTGCAGCCTACCTACTTATTTTGCATAATTTCCTAATTCTCATTCACTATCTATTCAATTAAATAAAAAAATTGTTTGCTGAGATTATGTTATTATACAATGATTGTGAATAAAATAGTACCTATACATACCGCGCTGGTCGTCTTCATTACAGCCTCGCGTTTATATCTGACCTCGGCGCTACCCGCCTCTGTCAGATATCAACCCTCGACTGTAATGAAGTACCTCCCAGCTCGGTATGTAATGTACTATTGCTGCATTATTTGAATTTCGTAAATTCCCTATCAGGCAACCATATTATATTTATCTTCGTTATTAAACTATTCATTTTGTACCCAAATATACAGAACTAATCACAACGGTAAATTATTACAACAAAAACAAAACTTTGACAGAATTAAAAAACTGTTTTACCTACATGGCCTACTTGAAAATTAAAAGAATATTGATTTTTTTGTTTTTAAAAACCTAATATTATTTGAATGGTACATAATAGGCATCTAATAAGTTTTTAATCAACAAATCAAAATATGCTCTGAGTGTTTATTATTGTATTTCATAAAAATTAGGGAGGAATATAAAAAATCAAGTAATGGAATAACTTCATTATTTTTGAAAATAAAGTATTGTTGTGGTATACTTATAATTTTAAAGAGAATACAAATTGGGTTTAACTAAGTCGTATGCAGCTATGGCTTGTAAGTTGGTGTTAATATCTCAAAATTTAGAAGAGTTAGCAAATATATTATAATTTTTTCAAAATATACATCAAAAACTGCTCTAAGAAGGAAAATAACAGCATTAAAATATTTTCATAATTATTCATATTCATATTTTACTAAAATATCTTTGCACATAATAATAAGCCTTGATAAGCTCTACATTTGGTGTCTTTAACCTACCTTGTATTTCTTACCGTTTCTAAGACATCCATGGCGAGCACGATAAGTGGGACACCCTGTATATATCTCCTAGATAAGAACAAAAGAATAAAAATTACTGAATTTTTCAAGAAATCTTTTAATAACTTCACGTACGGTTTAATGTTGTAATTCTACTCCTTAGACATCGAAACGGTTTCCGAAGAGAGTTAATTTTTATTTTTTGTGTTTAAAGTTTCAGTATTATTTTTTTGGTGACAAGAATTTATCAAGTCTAAAATTGCTATCACTTTGCATTTTCTACAAATTATTAATTATTAAATACATTCAATGTTAAATTATTGTACAATAATGTACAAGGTGATTGATCGAGAATGGACATCCCTTTATCTCTGTTAATATTTGAGATAGGAATCTGTGTAAAAAAATGAGAGTAATTTGTTTGTCCTTAGTTTTTTAAATATGTCATTAATTACACAGGGGATTTGGAAGTGGAGGGTCAGCAACAATGGACTTATTTGTTTTTTAATGGAACACCCTGTATATTTTCTCGATCCAATAATATAAAACTCTTTGGGGATATCTTTAACAGTTTTCGAGATACTTGTACCCAAAGTTTCAGTACATGCCTACGTTTGATTCTCATAAAATGTATAGTTTGGGGGCACATTAAAATCGAAACATTCCCAGAATAATTATAGACGACCTTAGCAATAGTAACATTTTAGAAATAATATCAAGGAGCATTTTAAAAAGATTAAATTCGTGCAAAAGAAAATATGGATCTTCCATTGAACCTTTTCTTATTAAATAATTTATATTTGTTTATTGAACCATTTCTAAACGATTCAAATATTGATTGAATTCATACTGCATAGCACGTTATAATTATCTGTTTTGGTAAAGTCACATTACACCGGCGTGTGTAGTGACGCGCCTGGCGTGAGACTTGATGCGCCCCACGCAGCGTGCCGGATCCCGTCGATTAGCGATAAAACTTCAAAAGGTGGCGTGAAACTTGGCAGATACCAGGCAGTGAGATCTCGAATCGACGATCGCGCGCCTCGGTGCGTCACCCCACACTCCACAAGCCAGGCGCGTCGCTCCACATGGCGTGTTATGGGACCTTTAAATTGTTGTAATGAACATTATCTTTTTATTTACTGCACGTAGTGATTATTCTTATCCCATTAAATTACGGCTTGCTATGTGATTCATTCTATTATTTTATTTATCTGGTGGCACGTCATAATGACATCATTATGTCATTTGTTTATAGTGACATAAGTAAGTTCATTATGGTACAAGGATCATAATGAAATTCCAGAAAGTACTAGTACCATAATGAGATTCAAAAAGTACTATTACAATAATTTTATTTGACTTGTGTAAAAATTCTATATCTTTACCATCAATAAAATAAGTTTAGAAGAAAATATATGTGCTAGATCAAAAAATTTTATTCAAAATACAATTTAACTTAATTAATTATAAATTGCAAAAGAGCAATTAAAACTGAACCTTCATTTATCATCACATTCTTCGTGTTCTTACTGGTACACCATTCCTCATTACGAGCAAACACAGGTTCATATACAAGCCGTGATTTTTTAGGCAAAAGAGAGTCCACGACATTTCCTGCAATTTCTTCCAAATCGGAGGGTAAACTTTCATCATAATCACCATATAATGTTTTAATTCGTTCAATACATATTCAATTTGCAACTTATAGCAGTGTTTGACAGCTAAATAAATAATTTGTTGATGCGTTGTCAAGGAAACGGTAAGGCACAGGTCGCTTACTATTTTTTAAATAAATAACTTAATGCACCTGCCATCGTTTTAAAAATACAAATTTTTAAATTTTTAGAAAAATATAATTTTACATTGATATGCCACACCAGATAAAATTTTGTATGTAATTTGGATCATAAAACACGCATTATGGTACACGCCGTGTACCATAATGCGTTCACGGCTAGTACCATAATGCTTGTCTTTATGATCCTTATTACATAAATAACTATTATGTGACCGATGGTCGAATATGACTGATGGTCGAGATGGTAACGTACCTGCGTCTCACTCAAAAGTTCCGGGCGTCTCACCCAAAAGGTGTTCCATTAAAAAAAATAAATTCATGGTTGCCGATACTTCATTTCTAAACCCTCTGTATAATTAATGACACATTTAAAAAATTAAGGACAAGCAAATTACTCTCATTTTTTGCACAGATTCCTATTTCGTATATTAATGAAGATTAAGGGGAGGTCCATTCTCGATCAATCACCCTGTACATCAAATCGTGTATAAAATACCTCGCCAGGCATTGAATGATAAATAGAAATAATAAATTTCATTTTATTAAACCATTCCATCTTAAGAACGTAAAATGTTCCATTGTTTGTATGATATTTCCCATTTACCATTAATAACAACAAATCCTGAAATATTTATTTGCCATGTAAGTTTTTCGATATTGGGATAAATGTGGTAGAGCACATCTCTGTGAATTTCGCCTTTTTTCGCTAATTATTATTAAATTTAAGCTTAAAAATTATTTAGTGAACAAAATAAATCAAAATTTTTTGTTGTTCGAGATTATTCATTTAAAAACTGTTAGAATATGACTCTAAACTGATAATGAAACAAAAGATACATCTGTGCACTTTTATTATAAATAAATAAATATTAGTAAAACAACTAAATTTAATTAATACATTTTTTTAAAGTTTTGAATTAAAAAAGATAACGAAATATTATTTAATGCAGATTTTTCGTTTCGATCATGCTATGATTTTGTTTCTATTAAAACATTGATAATGTAACTGTCAAAGAGTTGTCAAATAAATATATGTATTTGTTTTTGCTACTATGCTTGGGGCTTAAGAGTTTAGTACAAAATCTCAAAATTAATAAAACAACAATTGAATTGACTGACTGATAGAGTTGATAACCATAGCAAGGGCATTTATCTTTTGACACTTTTGGATTTGGAATTAAATAATTTACATACCCACATATTTATTTATTTGCATAATTATGGCAATTAAAGAAAGGCAAATGTTATTCTTAAAATGATTTTTAACATGATTCCATCGAAGGTAGATTTCGAAGACAATGTAGCGTCCACACTCAATTACTGTAGAGTTAGGTAAGGAACAAGATACTCCAGACGCTAAGTAATCTCGATGTATAAATAGTTTTGCTATTTATATCCAGCCGTGTTAATATATATCCGTTTCAATCAGTATTAATAAAAACTGGAAGATGTACTAATACAAAGCCAATATCTTCAATAAAAATTTTGTTATTTAATGCCGCTCAAGATTAATTTGTGCCAGTCTCATAATCTACAATTTCATTCATTTCTTGAGTATTTATAGAATAGTGCAGAAGTGTATATTAGATTGGCCTTGTGTACATAAATCATCCACATAAATACTTACTTGCAGTACTAAAGAAGCGAAATTTAAAATAAAATCTTTTGAAACGTCATTAATAAAATTATCAAGAACCAAAGTATTTAAAGACGTTTTTCCTGTCTAACGAAACTATTTTTAAAGAAAATATTTAAAAAATTACATTTGTGTAAAACTACTGTAACTAGCATTCTTGGTCACACTGTTTATCGTGGATTGGGTTCAGTCCCCAACTCCTTCCTACACGGTTATGTATGCGTGTCTGTTTTTTGAATGTGTCATCCCCTCTCGGAGAACTCTGGCTTTGATCCTGATTTTTAATTTATGCAGTTTTATGTTTTAACACAACAATTATATTTTCTGAAAATTTCACACTATATTTAACAATTTTTAACTAACTCTCAAAGACACGGAAGAAAACAGATACATGAAAGTTCAGTGACTGTCCTAGTTGTATCTTGTATTTTTATGATTTATCTGAGCCATGAAGCACTTAAGGTTGAGGCAGTTTCTCTGAATATTCAGGGCAAAATCTCGTAGCAAACATATTGACATATTTTTCTAATTTTAATTCCCTCAGTTTATTTCTGTATTATACGTCAACTTACCCTGAAAATACTTGTACTGGTACTTGTATTTATAATTAATGGATTCTGATATATTTCATGAATAATATATTGCAAGCATTAACATTGTAGAGATTAAAAAGAAAGTACCCAGGTAATTTTGTTCAATCTTAGAAACTAAACTTCCTAACAATATTAATTGAGTTAACAAAGCATTATAATAACAATTATAACAACAATATATAATTTCACTTTCAAATATTGTTTTTGTTAAATATTTACTTTACCTTCTATTGAAATTGTTATAAACAAAACTTCGCCAAACACTTCAAAGAAACTCAGACAAACGAATTCTACGAGAGTCATTAATACTAAAAGATATGTAAATTGTTTGAAATTAAGTGGAAACCATAAACAAAACATTAAGTTAATCTTAGCTTGTATAGAATAAACCATGTAAGTGCAGGTATAGAAATTAGTCTGTCCGTCTGCTTGTCATAATAACTTGAGTCAGCTTTGTGACATTTCAATAAATTTTGGTGGTTGTCATAAAAAAAAGTTGTTGGTTATAAATTTTCCTCTAGCCAATATAAATGGATGTTTAATAAATACAGGTACATTTCCAAAGCAACTTAAATTAGCTAAGTTAATTCCCATTTTTAAAAAGGCAACAAAGAGCACAAATAATTACAGAGTTGCTCTTTTATCTGTATTTTCAAAAATAATAGAAATAATTATTTATAGAAGGTTTCTTACATAATTTATTGAGAATAATATATTTACTATGTACTAATCAGTGTGGATTACTTCCTAACAAATCCACTACTTTCTGCTATTTTGTAATCACTAAATCACGTGACTTATGTGGCTGCCTTGTATTTTGATTTTAGTAAGACTTGTAAATCATAATATCCTTCTGCAGAATTTAAAGTCCGAAAAGTTTGCATCACGTCAAGTAAACTAAACAAACGAGATGACTCAGACCAATGTACAGTCAATAAGAGTCCCACAAGGTACCATCCTGGGGCCAATTTTGTTTTTAAACTTTGTGCATGACCTCACATCTCACGTGGATATTAGTTCATTTTTGCAATTAGTGGATGATACTTTATTTATAGGATTAATTTCAATTTTGTACAAGTAAAGATTTGACACATTTCCTGAAGCCAGTAATACCAGGGAGAGATCACGACAGGATGGTCGAAACGTCAAGAATTCAAAACATTTAACGTAGACTGAACACGAAAACTCTCGAAAATTTTTGTATGTTATTTCCAACGCTTGCTGTCAGAAGTCATAATGGTAATGGTGGTTCACTATGTAGAAGGCGTAGATTGACATGCGTGAAATAACGTCAACGCGAATAATTAACTGTTGAAAACGTGTAAGTACAGTAAAGTGTAAAGTCTGTGGCCGGCTTTAAGCAATGTCAATAAAATTTTGCGTAATGCTTTTTAGAATCTAATTTTACAAGTTATATAGCTATAAATAATTTAAAACTTGAGACATTTAATTTATCTTTATAGTTATTTATTTATGATCAGTTTTAAACTAATTAATATATACATAATATTGTTATAAATATTATTTTAAAAAATGTACCAGTATTACTAAAACAAAACGAAAATGCAAGGAAAATAATATTTTCTCAAGTTCATGCAATTTATTTTATTTGTAAACAAATCAAACACAAAACATTGGATTGAATCATTTCGGTAGGTCCTCATTTGCCATAAATGTAATTATGTAGCTTAATAACCGCAATAAAACAATATAATAATTATAAACAAAAACCATAAATGTTATAAAAATGTTAATTACCCAGACTTATCCAAATTTCCACAATAACATGAATGCTCGTACACTGTCCTCCACTTACTAGCGTTCTGTATATAAATGTTGAAACAATAAAACATTTATAAAGCTTAAAACAAATCTCAACAATGTAATCCTTTTATGATTTATAGATGATCGTTGATAATAAAAATATATATTATATACTTAGTTTGTTCACTTCTACATAAGGATTAAAAGGATTTGAATAAATAAATGGGGGAATGTAATAAAATTACGTCAAATTTGGTTCTAAGACAAAATTTTCCTTGTCGAAAACAAATCTATTTAAGTATTAAAAAACAGTTGAGGCAAACTCACAACTTTTTGTTATTATACCACCGTTGAAAATTCTAAAACAAAAACAACTACAAAGTGTGCTCGAGTACGTTTTCATATTTTCTTTAGCCGGATGAACTGATAGATGTTATTTAAGATAGATATTTATTTAAAAATATATTCCTAATTTATTAAGTAATTTATAAAATGTAGATAAATCAATATTGATGTAAATAAAGATGCACGTGAAATTCATTATATTTTGCATATGTATAAATTTATTTAAAAAAATGATACGTACATAAGAGTATTGAAAAGTGACATTAGTGTATTGAAAAACACTACTTTCGCTCCGCAAATAAGTCGCGAAAATAGACGCTTTCTTGACGGTTTCGAAAAAATAGTGTTTTTTGGTGGTCGCCAAAACTGCTGCTATAGTCGAGTAAACTTTAACTTGGCGTGTGGATGAGTTGATATTGTGCGTATTATTGTATTTTCTCTTGCACACAAAATTGAAGCAATGGCCCAAAACCATTGTTTACGTATAAAGTTACGTGAACAATGTTTTTGGGTTATTGCTTTGACTTTGTGTGCAAGAGAAAATGAAATAGTATGCACAATATCAACTCATCCACACGCCAAGTTAAAGTTTACTCGACTTTAAATTTAAAAATATACAAGTACATCATTTTCGTATTACTTTCGTATTCAGTACTTCCAAAACGTATAGAAAAATGTTTGTTAAATACTTTAATGTGTTGAAATAATAATAATAAAAAGACATTTTTATTAAGTTGACAGAAATTTTGGCAGCTGTCAAAGGTTACAATTTTGTTTGCTGTCAAAAGTGAAAACTGGATTTTAATATGGAACTAGCAAATTAAAAAAAAAAAAACCCTTGATTTCCTTTCTATGGAATTTCACATTGTTTATAAAATTATGGAGGACAAACTTGCATAGTTTTAAATTTGACAGCAATTTTGGCAGCTACCAACAAACACAATAATTTTATGAAATTAATTTCCTATTCAGTACCTTCTTCAAAACCTTCAGAGAAATGTCATTTTAAGTACCAAAGTCATTTGTGGAAATAATTCTTAAATGGCATTTTTAGTCGACAGAAAATTTGACAGCTGTCAAAAGTGGAAAAGTTTAATTTCAATTATAAAAATAGAAAAATTTAAGTTACTTTTGATCAAACCTGCTCTTGAACCATGCAGTTTCTTACTTGGATACAAAACTCGAAACCCTTGTTTATATGGCAACAGGTGGGCGAAAGCAGTGAGTGAAAATTACTTTCGCCCATCCTACTGTCACTTTCGCCCACTCTACTGTCAAATTGCCAATTGTCAAACTACAATACAATTCAGGCGAATTTTTTTCATCTCATTTAAATTACCTTCCTTTATAATTCTTCGGCAATATATGAAACGTAGCAGCATTAGCTTCTTTTAGAAGGTCTATCAACATTTACTTCCATTTCATAATTTTATAAAAAATGTTCACCACGCATCGGGTCTATAATTTTTTTGACAACTACAAATGTTTATATTTATACGAACCATAGCAACTCAACCTGCCGTCTACGTTGATTTGCACTGCATACATAACCATAAACTAAATTAACTTTTACAAAATTTAATATTTTTTTAACATTTCAATAGCAGGATTAAACAAAACGCTACTGTAATATACTATATATCTCCTCTTTTATTAAAAATCACATTATTTTCAAAATTATGAAAGACATACTCTCGGACATACTTATCCAATTTTTAAATTTTACTGTGATTTTGACAAATATCAAGTTTTATTTTGGGAGGTCTATTATCTATATTTGTAAAGTAAATATTGAAAACAAAATTGGGCGAATCTACAGGGTGTCCCAGAAATAAGTAAACAAAAAGAAATCACATATTCCCGACGTCAAAATAAATCGATTGGACCAAACTTACCTCTATACTAAAATGATTCCTAAGAGAGCTGCAGGCCCCTAATGTGGGCCTCTGAAGACGGTTTTTATTTATTATCTCCGAAACTGTTTAAGTTAAAGTTATGAAATATTGCACATCCACTAAACTTTCTAAGCCTAACAAAATGAGGTAAACATCATCTCGAAATTTTTACCAAGGGTGGGTCAAGCTGTAGGGGTGGGGGGGTAAAAATTAGTTACCACAACTTTTTTATTTGTAAGTTTTTTTGAGTTTTGACATCAAACTAGGAATTGTCAGAGTTTTTCACAAAAGAAATGTCCTCTTGTGTAACTTCGATCGGAGGCACCGTTTTCAAGACAAATTTATTTTAATATTCAAATGTCAAATGATTAGGTAAGTGGACTATTTTTTCCTTTTCTGGTCAAAACAAAATTTAAGCATTTTGAGCAGTTGTTAAAATAAATAATCAAATCTTGGTTGGATCTGGTTCTTAAATTTTGTTTTGGCGAGAAAATGAAAAAATTAGTCCACTTACCTAATCATTTTAGACGTGCATTTGAATATTAAAATGAATTTATCTCGAAAACGGTGCCTCCGATCAAAGTTACACAAGAGGACATTTCCTTTGTAAAAAAACTCTGACAATAATTCATAATTTGATGTCAAAACTCAAAAGAACTTACAAATAAAAAAGTTAATTTTTATTCGCCACCCTTACTAAAAATTTTGAGATGTTGTTTACCTCATTTTGTTAGGCTTAGAAAGTTTACTGGATGTGAAGTTATAAAAAATTATACCTAAAAATCAAAAACTTGGCTGGAGAGATTGAAGAAGAATTTAAAAACGAACATTTATTTTAAAAAAAAGGATGATCCAATAAATCCTGAGGTCTACAGTGATTTTTGAACGATATTTTGTTGTTCCACCCCACTGTGCGTCGGCTGCAAACGGTATGTAAAGTGCAGATAGTGTCTGATGATGAACACCAATTGTGCTTGAATTTACCGTTTCGGTGGAGAAATTGGATATTTTGTATGACGGAGACGCGGATGTATATGGTATGGGATGCAATATCAATAGTGAACAGTGTGAATATTTTATAATAGGAACATGGTTGCACCCAGGATACGTTTACAGCGGTCACTGGCAGCTGTCTAACTAGGAGATCCAGACAAGATAATGCAGTGACAGTTTTTCATGGCATGGCCCTCAAAATCTCTTGATCCATAGCCCATAATGTTACGAATATCATCAAAAGTAAGAGAAATATAATTCCCTCTAGATTTATTTTTGCCAAGTGGTTTTCTATAATAAACCACTTTTTTATTATAAACGCCCATTGAAATATCTGTAACGTTGCTCTTATAATCTTAAAATTTAATGAGATAATATAAGAATTTCATAAATATTTAAAATCGTTTGTTATTATAATATTTCATCCGGATCATAAAAAATTTCACACATTATCACAATTGTTTATAAATAATTCCAATAAAAGCGTCAGGAATATATTTTGAAATGTTCATAATTGTACCAAATTATCTCACACTTCGTGGTTCGCTGGAAAGGTTATACTGCGAAAAAACACATTCATATTAACATGGATAAATACTGTGGCATAAAAGGTGTTGAAAAGGGATAATGCTCTTACAGTTGTTTAGTGAATTAGCGAAGTTATTAAATGATAACAGTCCTGAAAAGGTAACATATCCTTTATCTACATTTACTGAAAATCGCCAAAAAATGCAAAATGCAAAAAAATGTTTGATAAAAGTCTTATCTCGAATCAATTCATCACTTTTGCTACGCGTTTCGATTTCCAGGTTACTCCTTCAGGATTCCACAAACGGATCGAGGAATCTACACCATTTATATCTTTACTACGAAAATCATTTTTTTCTCTCCGAAACATGTTATGATTATGTATAACAGGGTGTCCCAATATTCCGTGTAAATACAGTTATCGTGGGTTTCTGAGATCAAAATAAATAGATTTAACTAAACTTACTTCTATTGCAAATTGCTTCGTTTCGCCGCTAGAGGGCATCAAAGTTGGTTAAAAATTTAAGCTTTTTCCAAATAACTCCAAAACGCTCTGCATGATTGGAATGAAATTAAGTATGATAATGTCTCTATAGTGATTTCATTTTATGATATTATAACTAATTTCATTAAATTCACAGAAGGGCGAAAACTACCTCAACTAACTACCTCATTATTATTATTATTATAATAGTTCGTCCGGCTTCGATATCTCACGTTCTATGATAACTAGGAATATGAATTAAAAACATAAATAACCCAGATAAAACGAGTCTATTATTGGAATTTATTTTTTAATATACTAGACGAGCCAAGACAATTCTACGGGGTCACGTGTCTTTTTTTGAAATGGAATTCCATGTACACTTTTTGGAGCCTTTTCCTAGCCTCTATTTACTTCTGTATTATTATTGACTCTCCCAATCACTTTTGGGTGTAACATTTTTTTTTGTTAAAATAATGCCATATAGACGTGAATATTGGAAACATCACTACAGCTACATTTAAGTAAAAATATATAAACGCCAGTTAAATTTTTTTGCATGGTATTTGTAACCGTTTTCAATTTATTGAGCAAGTATACAATTGAGCAATAAACATTAAAAAGGAGGTTTTTTAAATAATTTAAGAAAAGAAAGGCAAAAATAAGAGATGAAGACACAATTTGAGATAAAAAAGAAATACCTCTTCATACACTTACAATTATTGTAAATATAAGTGTAACTGATGAATGCTATAATTTAAATTTAACAATGAGATGTCAATCAATAAATCAAGTTTTATTACACATATTATTTCTCTTTTAATAAATTATCTGCTGCTCAACAATTAGCACAGCACAAGCATCTCATTCTAATTCTATCCTGTCTTGAAATACTATCACCTGCAAGGTATTTTAATTGTACCAGTAGCCTTTGAAGATGGCAACAATGACGTGTTTTGATTGTTCCAAATATAAACTTCAGAGTTATTTTAGCCGGTTTATAATAGAAGAGTACAAAGTACCGCATTTCCTGATTGGTAGAGAAGTTTATTTATAGATTGTTGTAAAACAAGAAGGACAAACGTTAAAATTCCGAATATTATTGGACTTTGACACATTGCACAAGTCGTGTAATAATATCACCTTGCCAAATTTCGAACAATAGTATTGCAAATTTATGCACAAGGTTCAAGTTCATTGACGCCAAACTAGCAGTGACATAATATGCGAAAATATATTTTGTGTGAATCATATTAAAATCCACTAATGGTTTATTATGTATCATGAATTTATGTGAAATGGTTAATGAATATCACCTGAACACAAGAGTGTAGATGCTATTTACATGTAAAACGATGAGTTATATTCATTCATTCCGTCCATTCCGGCATGATTTGCTATTTGCTTTTTTTATAAATCTGCCTACTCATGTGACCAACTTCTTATTAGGATGTAAAACTATGGGTTTCCCCATATTTGCGATGAGAATACATTAATATGGCAAATTTTTTAGGTCAGACGTGGCCGGTACATAACGCTGTTGGCTTTAGAGGAAGAAATAGGTCAACACCGACGATAAATAATTACAATAATATAATATAAAGTATACAATAAGTATATAATTTTGATTACTAGTAAAATGAATATCAAAACGTACAACACCCTCTTTATGATATTTGATTTTAATGTCTTTAATTTTTAACTTGTATAGAAGCCGAAAAGAAAAACTAATAAACTAAGGAAATATTAAAATTTATTAAAGCGCAGTCAATCGGTTGGCTTCGCGTGTGTGTTTGTTAGATCCGTCTCAATAGCAACATTTTCCAGACCGAATGATTTATGTTCCTTAAGTTTCCGTTGTCTATTTTCGTATAGATAGGATTGGTGTAGGTTGAATACAGTATTGACCTATATTACCTGTTTTAATTAATTTTCAAGTGTGAAAAAAATGTATTCAGAGAAACTGAAAATTCCTGTTTTGTGACGCTATTTTATTCTCTCCTGCAATTATCAAACAGTGATTAGAGTTTTCAAATAAAATCATCCTTCCAAATATTTTAATTACAAGAACAGTTCACATAAATAAGGTTATTTAAACAGTAACTTACGTAGAATCTGATGATTTATTTGAAATCTGTTATATTGACGAATTATTTCTGTATGGTTTATAGACCAAGTAAAAATACTTTCTTAAACTTTCCTTTAACTTCGAATGTTTCGCTAATTACAGTTTTTTAATAATGATTGATTATATGGTCTTTTACTTTCTACAAGAATTATTCCAGGGTCGACTTTATTATTATATAAATAATTATAGTTAATTACCTACCATGGTAAAATTCCTTTCCCTCTCGGCACTAGACAGTCCTTGACCTCATGATGCAATAACGCACAATATAAATTACTGATAAGGAGTGATGAAAAATATCTGTTGTAGAATAACACTTTATTATAAGAACTGTATTTAATAATTAGATTTTTTAATATCCGGTTCAGTAGGTTTACATGCTCTTCGAATGAACCAAATTGAAATTTTATTTTATATAGTAGTTAGAGGTTTTTTCTTATTTGTTGGGGTTCGTGAAGAAAATATTAAACATTTTCTAGTTCTTTTAGAATCGAGTTATATAACCAAATGGTATTATAAATAAATGGTCGTCTGAACATAGCTGACGATGACGTGGAACTGTAAATTTATCTTTAAATCTTATATTAACTGAATAAATATTCGAACGCGAAACAAATTTATTTTTAAGAGAGTGAATGCATTACGTTACCCAAATGATGATTTATTCTGTTTTCCATAGTAAGCCAGTTCATGTATTAATTTTATTGGAAAAGTACCTAGTCAAATCTACGAAGAGCGTAAATAAAACAACAGCATGAATGTTGCACTTTTTGGATTCTGTTTTTATCATTAGATTCTAAACATGATCCATAAATAAAATCACAGTAATTAAATTGTGATAATATTAATGATTCATAAAGAAGTAAGTTTAAATTCGACATTCAACAAATGGCGATTTGAGTATAACACTTTGAGGGTAGAATATGATTTTTGAATTAACTTTTTAACATGATCTCTAAATCTTAAATTAGAATCAATAACAATATCAAGATCATGCGTTAACAATTGGAACACCATTAATATGTATTATATATTTAAATTATCACTTAAAAAATACTTAGTAGACTTTATTAAAAAAGCAATAAAGGTGATCAACCCTGAGGTATCCCTGATAATATTTCTAATTTCGAAGCAAACGTATTAATTAATACAACATACCTACTGTTTGAAATTTATTACTTAAACAAGAAGCTAACAAGTCTTGGAAAAAAACATTGGTTATAATTCTTCGTGTAGATCAAGTTTTACGTAAACTATTTTAGGAATTAATAAAATTAATGTATCCAATTTTTTCTCTTCTTATCATGGAGACTGTTTCGTCTTAAACTCCAATTGACTCCAATTAATAAAAGAACTTTTTTATCTGTCATTTTTATTTTTATTTTTAAGTCAAACTCTATTTTTTAACAACAACGTTTTTCTATTTTTTTACTAGATTGTTATAATATACATCATAACAATACAAAAGCAGTCATTTCAAGACGCAACATTCTCCCCCCGGTAGAACGACTCATGTATCTTCTAATTCAAGTTTGCATAGTTTTGCTACAGGTCGTCGATATACTGATGTGCTTGTTTTAACATCTACAACGCAAATTCATCCATCTGGGCCTGGGTATGTTGAAATGACTTTTCCCATTTTCCTACTACTCCTTGGAGCATTATCTTCTACTAATATAACAATATCATTTATTTGAAGAGGTTTTTTTTATCTTTTGTCCACTTGCTTCTTCGATTTAAAGTCGGTAAATATTCTTTTACCCAACGTCCCAAAAAGAATCTATAATCATTTGTCTCTTTTTCCATTCCCGTCGAAGGCAATTCGAGTTTACTTCTACAAGAGTTGAAATAAAATCATTTGTAGTAGAAGATCCCATCAGAAAATGATTTGGTGTGGGCGTTTGAAAATCCGTTGGGTCAACTGATACCTTTGTTAAAGGTCTTGAATTGATAATATTTTCATTTTCAGCAAACACAGTAAGTAATGTTTCATCTTTTAGAGACTGCCCATGCAGAACTTTTCCAATATTTTTTTAATAGATCCAATCAGCCTTTCCCATGTGGTGCTGTTGGTGGGTTAAATATAAAATCAATGCCGTTTGTTGACATGGCACTTGTCAAGGTATTTTTGTCCAATTCTTTTATAGTCGCATTTAATTCTCTATCTGCAGTTCTAAAATTCGTTCAATTGTCACAATATATTTTCTTTGGTTTTCCTCTACGTGCTATCATTCTTTTAAATGCCATTATTGCAGAATCAGTATTCAAACTATGGAAAACTTCCAGATGTATAGCTCTAATTGCTAAGCATATAAATATGACGCCCCATATGACGCATGTAAATATAGCTGCCGGAAGTTGCCCCATCATAGCTGCTTTTGGTTGTGCCCTTTCATTTTTACATTTCTGGCATCTAGCAAATGCTGATTTTATTGCCGCTCTACCATCAATTAAGTATCCAATATTTCTGTCTCAGTTCGCTTAAAGCCAATTCAATTCCTCTATGACCATAATTCTCATGCAAATTTTGTATGAGCAACTTAGTGAAGTCATGCTTTGGACTAAGGATAAATGGTCTCTTTGTGTTATCACTTATAGAATTTGCGACATTAAGTCTTCCTCCTAAGATTAGTCTAGTCTTCCATCTTGTAATTCAGTACATAACGGTGTCAAACGTGATTTTTTATCTAAATTTTTCTTTTGTTTTAACGTCTTTATTTCTTCTTTAAAACTTTCGTATTGTGATAGCCTAGTCTAATCCAGTATATTTCAGCTTCATCCAGTTCTAGAATAGTTAGCTCGGGAGGAAGTTTTAACACTTCACTTTTAATGCTTTTGTTTTTTAATAATTTTACATAACGTAGAACCCAAGCTGTAGTTCGTATACGTCTCAACAATTTTGAAAATCGTTTTATATCAGGTATGGCTGCTTCATAATTACATTCTTCTTTAAACACTACAGCAACTAATTCTTTTTTCATCTCAGTGTCTTCGAAACTGGATTCTTTTTCTTCTTCCTTTGGCCAAAATTGTTCCGGTAGTTTTAGAAAGGTTGGTCCCCAAAACCAATGTTCTCAAATCACTTTTTTGTTTGGTTCTGAAAATTTTTTTCTCGTTGCCTCATCTGCAATGTTATATTTTGTAGGAATTCATCTCCAGTCTTCTACGTTTGTCAGTTCTTGCACTTCTCCTATGTGATGAGCAACAAAAGGTTTGCAGTTTTTCTCCTCCCTTCGTATCCAGTGTGGAACATATTTTGAATCACACCTGAAATATGTTTGATTTATTTTAATTTCTATTTCTCTTTTTATAGAGATTGCCATTACTTGACTGTAACTCCGAGTGTAATTTTAATCAAGGAATAGAAAAAGGTTTCAATGGCTGCGATTAGAGTAACTTCTACTGCAACAGGTGTTACAGTACGAAGATAAGCTAATGCAGCAAAAGCTTTTTCACTGCTATCACAAAATATATGCATTTCAATCTTCTCCGCCTCTGGAATTTTAGCACTGTAACAGCTTGGAATTCTGACATCATTCATTACCTTTTGTAGATCTTCTAACCATCTTTTCCAAATTTTCTGTACATTTTCAGGCAGTTTATCATCCCAATCTATTTTTGAATGCCATGTCTTGAATTAAAATTTTAGCTCCAATGGTGAAACTAAAAATTAGGCCCTGTGGATCGAAAAGCGACATTAGAGATTGTAGAAGCTTTCTTTTTATAGATATTTCATTTTTCAAGTTTTCCTTCTAATTAGTTTTAAACAAAAATTCATCTGTCAGAATTCCATCAAAGCTCATGTACTCTATGAAATTGACTTCCTTTTTAAGTTTTTTGACGTAGCTAGCATATCTTCCGAAAGTGTTTTCCGGATGTATAGAGAACTGGTCATCGAAATAACCACCTCATAGCCTCCAAGTTGATTAATTTTTCGTACCTCCATAACAGTATTTAAAGCGTCTTCTTCAGAGTCTTTGGAATCTAGGTAGTCATCAACATACAATTTTTTTGTTATTGCTGTCAAAATTTCTGGATCATGAGATAATTCTTTGGCATTTAATTTTTTAACAAACTGAGCACAAACAGAGGAACATGTGGCTCCGACAGTCATAACATTCATATTTATTGTCTTGACCAATCAAAATTAATGGTTTTTCATTATTCTACTGGACTGTTCTTAAGGTGAGAAAACTGCTGCCAATAATTGCTTATTTGAATCGTTTGTGAGGATAACGGCTAAATTTCCTACTGTTCGTACACCTTTTAAAATAAACTTTCTAGATTCTTCTTTTGTACTAGATATTTTTACATCTACACGAAGGGAATTCTCTTCATTGGAAATCATATCATTTGTTCATTGCATACATAAATTTTCTTTAATTCCAGTTAACACCAGTTTATTAACAACTTCGGAATCAATGAAGCTTCAACAGTTACCTTAACTGTTGAAGCTTCATCGCAAAGCGCTATTATTCCCATGCTTCATTTGTTTCCTCATTTTTTTTTTCAGGATAATGTTCGTTGGCAGGTATGTATTTCTCTTCTTCATTCTTCATTCACCAAAGATTTTGACGAAATACTGTCATTATTATGCTCAAACTGAACAGTAAGATTCAAAGATGCTATACTCTTATTCTGCAAACGGCTACCACAGCGTCTCTCTTCTTCATCGAGATCTGCAATTTGTAGATTTGTAGATTATTTTCTATTTCGCGTTGCTTACATTCAAGTTCGTGTCTTTTCTTTTCACTTTGAATAGCAAGTCTCTCTTTTTCCAAAATGATCTGTGACCGTTTCGAATTACGTCTAGAACTCAATCTTGAAACATTATCATCGCAAGTCTTTTTGGTTCAATCTTGACTTTTGTGGTTATTTTCTTCAGTTATATTACTATTACTATCTTGACAAATTATTTAATATTTTTCAAACCGCTCAGGTTATATAAAGTCTACCGATCGGCTATGGGTTTTTCCAGCATTTTCGCGCCTTGTGGGTTGCATTGTATGTTTTCGGTCAATTTAGTGTCTTGGAACGTCAGGTCACCAAAATGTTTAGTCTTAAACTCCAATTGATTAAAATTAATAAAAGAACCTTTTTATCTGTCACTTCTATTTTTATTTTTAAGTCAAACTGTATTTTTTAACAACAATGTTTTTCTTTTCTTTACTAGATTGTTACAATAATACATCATAACAATACAAAACCAATCATTTTAAGACGCAACAGAGACATTAAAACTTCATAATTGATATGTTAACCAATCAATGTTATATAGATTTGTTTAAATTAAATCTTAGTTTTACTTTCTTCCTTTCTCTTCATAATTAATTTGATATTTGGTGTAGGCCAATGGACTTTAGGTTTAGTTGCCCGAACATTTTTAATAGGATCAATGAGTGATATTATTAAATAATTAAATAAATCAATTTTCCTATCAATAATTCTGTTCATGAATATTATTAAAACACGTTAAAGACATCACTTAAAAATGTAATGCTGTAGATATGGAAAAAACAGAATGGTGATCTACCACTTACGGAACGTTGAAATAAAATAGTTGAAACTCCCCTAGCAAGAGTTACTGCAGATTCTCGTGTATGAGGAACGTGATTTTGGTACAAATTGTGGCGTTACTAAATTCGCCTCTTTTATCAGAATTTGTTGCCCCTGATGACCTCCAGTATTTTGACCTCAGAATATTTCGTAACAATCTCTATTGACAATTGCATATTAATTAGTTATGACTTGCAACCTTTTCTTCTATGGCGATCAGGTTATTGGATCAAATCTGCGAATCTGGTTTTCCAATTAACTTATGAAAATACTCAACGTTATTAAATTAGTTTGTTTTATTTATTTATAATAATATTGATGTATTTATCAGCGGAATAATGATTAATAATAAATGTATTTTAAGCTTCAGAACTCAAATTTTGTGTTTATTTATACTAATCATCTAGTTATTTCCTCTATTCCTTTAGATAGCTTGGCATTCCTTATTTCAAATGCATTCACTTGTGTACTGATGATAATAAATTAATATTATAAACGCAGTACACAACTTAAAATAATGACATCAGATAACAGTGATTTATGTTGGCAAAGTTCCTTGCCGATTCTTAGGATTCTATTAAACTGATTTATGACAATAAAAATTGGGGAAATTCGACTATTATAATTATTATTTCTGCTTTTCATTATTTCATTATATCATTTATAATAATAATATCCTAGAGTTCTTCCTGCATATATAAAAAGCAAGATAAAAAGTAAAATATTTGTTTTTAAAATAAATATTAATACAATACACAACTTTTAATTATCCTTCAATGCTTGGGGGCTACAGTTACATAGTTTGTAATTCAAAAATAGGTGTATATAGTTTTCTCGTCGCTATCACTTGATACTGAAACTCCTCTGAGTATACGTTACATGATGGCAATCATTTCAAATACATGAAAGTCATGTAAGCCTAATCAAAATACATTTTTAAATAAAAAGATCAACCAAAAACAATATCAAGAGCACCTAATTTTCAAACGTATAGCTGACTAAATAGTTTCATGTCAGTGGCTATATGATTAGTCAGAATATAAGAATTTAGGCGACACAAAACTCTCACAAATGCATTGCATCATCTCAAGGTAGGTAGGTGAGAGTGGCAATTTCATGGAGAAAAATTTACTTCACTTTCTTTTACGAGAACGTTAATGCACATTTTTATATGCAACGTATGTTGAGTTGGTCCACTTTAAGATAATATAGATCATTGAATATTGAAACAAAATTTTTTCGTTCTCCCGAAAAATTGCTGCATAATTGAAAATAACAGGACCATTTGCTTGATTGACAGCTGTCTAAAACTGACTTTAAGGGCTAATAATTTGTGCAAAAAACGAAATATGTATACACAAATATACCTACACGAGCTATTTAAAATAACACAGTTGGAAATCAGTCAAACCGGAATTGGTGCAACTACTGAATGCGTCATGTAATGAGACTATCAATTATGATAATAAATCGTCAAATGTTAACAGTATAAAATCATCTTAATTAATACTGAACTTTGTAGTAAAAAACAAGCATTGAAAATGGCAGTTGGGTTTAGCACAGTATTTATCTAAAAACTAACAAGCACCTGGTAATTGTACCATATGTTCCTAGCAAATATTGAAATTAAATATACCGTTTTTCCAACATTCAATTAGCTGTATGTAATATTTCAATATGCGTCAACTGGCTATAGGCCATAAACCAGCTTATCTACTAAATAAGTTAAATAAATCATCATGCACATATTAATTTTAAACGGGAGGGTCACACTTTGTTATTGACTTGCAAATTAACGTAATATCGAGATAATAATGGTATCAGTAATAATTTTTTGTGAAAACTGGGGCACGGTTTATTTTACTTTGTAGTAAGGCAAGAGTAAATATTTATTTCAGTTTTTTATACTTGTACTGGGTTAATTCTGATGGCTTGATTTCAATTCAATTCGATATTGTCAACTTTTTTGTTGAATGGCATGTGGGGCATGTCTGTTACTCCACAAAGGCGCTATGAGCACAAAAGATACCTATTCAGTTTGATCTTAAAGACATGATGAGAATAGGACTCAGGAGAGACATGGTTAGGTTCTCGGTCCGGTTAGTAACTGCTGATCGAAGTAAAAACAATTACTAAAGAATAGTCGGCAGTTTCAATAATGTTTCAAAGTGATTGTAGGTTTTACAAAAGCTGTATTAAAGTTAAATTTTCTATTGAATCCAAAATTTTCAATATCGTTTTAGTTGCAGAGATTATTCGATTATATAGTCAACTAAGCATAGATATCGAGATACTTTTATTCACTACTTGGCATGAGTTGCTGATGTTTCGTTCATTTTTGTCAAATTTTTAAAAAAACTGCAGTTTAAAAGAATTAATGTGTACAAGATTATTTGACAATTTTAGCCAAATCAGAATTAATCAAGTTGGTATGTCTGCATCTTGATGTGCAGAACTTATCAACACATTCTTGTCTATGAAAGGAAAAACTTGGTTAACGATTGGGTACTGTTATTAGCGACAGACTCAATCAATCGTAATATAAAGTCAGCGGTTGGAGAGAAAATATGCTACAGACAACAAACCTGTAGCCGTTTTTAGATTCGGTTGTTTTCCCAAAAATGCGCTGTTAATGAGATACAGGGTGTTAAACTTTAAATTTATTTTTACAGTTGTTACACCTTACTACAAATGTAACTGAAATCGTTGCTAAATTACCATGTTTTATAAAATTTCGATATTTTGCTGCTTTTTAAAATTATGGAGCAAAATTAAATTTTCGAAAAAGGAGTTTTATTTTATTATTAATACTCATATTATTTGGCAAAGTATCACCTTAAAAAAAGTTTCATAAAAGTGACATTTCAATTTGAAACTATTTGAAATTTTGAGTTTGAGTGACTTGTTTCTGTCGTGATGATTCGACTTCAGATTTGGGAGCACCCCATATATTTTACGTTTCTTTATTCTTTAAAGAATAAAAATTAAGTTGTTATCTATTTTTAGTTAAAGTTTATTTACACTTACTGCCGACTACCAATTAACCTAATATTAAATCAATATTTATATTAAGTATTATGGTAAATAACTTTTAAATCATTTTTTTCTCAGCATATCAAGTTTTATAATACTTTCTGCTAATATCCAGTGTACAAATTTAAATGCTTTCAAACTTCATTCTATTGTATAAACTAAACTATAAAGTGATTTTTTAATGGTCATAATCAACCCAAGATGTAAACAACTTCATTTTATATTGGGAAGTATATTATATTTTAAAATATTATGTCAAAAGTTTACGAGGAATAAGTCAATTACATCATTTCTGAGGAATTTCAAAATTGTTATACATAATCAAACTACAAAAATCACAAGTGATTTGTTTTAAAAAAAAATTAAATGTGGCTTTGAAAATGTATAAAATATTCCTCTAAACTAAAGTAGTATCAGCAAAATATTTAATTTAGAGCTGATTCATCAAAATTAAACACTGAAAATTAGAATTTTGGCGTTGAGTTCCATGAACAAAACACGAGCGCAATCCGTCTTATATATCCCTTGATTTTATATTACAAAATGTTTTCCAAAAATTATATGAAAAATACAGGTCCGTATTTAGTTGATTTAGTTGATTACAGTCCTGAGGCAACTGAAAGTAATAAAAATCTGATACCATATAGGTGTATACAGTAGCTTAACATATTTTAAGAAATAACTCTTGGATTTTTAATAATGGCCGAAATAATTCATTTCGATATTTTTGGGATACCTCAAAATCCAAAAAAAAAAAGTTTTTATGTTTTTACGTCACATTACTGAGCACTTAACTGAACAACTTTGATCCACATACCAACTCTATTTCTTACAGTTTTCGAAATCCTAATAATGAATCTAATTTGAATCAGCCTTTGCCAAAAATATTAATGAATGCATACAAATTATATACATTTCATAATCAACTTTTTTATACCATATCCGCTTGATATATTATTATGTAATTATCACTTCCGCATTTGTACTTCATAATATGATAGGTACTGAATGATGGTCATTTAGTTACGTTTATTATCGATATCATTAGTTTTGTTGTATTTACTAGTTTCATTACCAGTTCATTTAATTTTATTATATTGTCTTCTTTCCTCATAATAATAAATTCATTATACAGAAGATTCAGAAGAATTATACGAAAATTTATCGTATGTAATATCATAAATTTGATCGATAAATTTTTTTCGAGAGCGATATTGCCTAGTAATATTAAGAGTGTAAATTGGCCACTTTATTATCTAATTAAATCACGAGCGCTTTAGCGCGAAGGATTTAATTTTTGATAATAAAGTGACCAATTTACACGAGTAATATTACTGTTGGCAATATCGCTCGAGAAAAAATTTATAGGTAAAATTTTCAAGCACGAATAAATTATTTAAATACAAAAACATGGGCGAGTTGCTTTTCTCACCGGTTGATGCACCAGATGTGTTTTGTCTCGTTCTAACCTCGAAGATAGAACGAGATAAAACACATCTGATGGATCCACCGGTGAAGAAAGCAACTCGCCCTATATCTTTAACGACGAAATGTCAAAGTAACGTATTAAGTGACAGTTGACATAAAGAATGATTTTATCAACAGTAAAAACACAAGAGCTTTTTTTTTATCGGATAAATTTCTCTTCGTAACGAAACAATTTTGCCAAATAGTAATTTTAAGAGAAAAACTGACATGAAAAAATCGCGAGACCGTAGGTCGAGCGATTTTGTCAAATCTCAGTTTTTCGAGCAAAATTACTCATTGGCAAAATGTTGAGTTACAAAGAAATTTATCCATAAAGGAAAAGCTCGAGTGTTTTTTGGCAAGATAAATTAACGACAGAATATGTGAACGAACAACAACAAAAATTATTTTTATTTATACAATTACATATTTGAAGGAACAGTTATTAAAAATACAGTTGTTATAAATGGTTTGGTTTGGTGTACTGATTTTAAAGTGACGTGCGACTACTAGATGTACACTGATTTTGAGGAACAGGCATTTTTATCGGTGATAAAAAACGATGCACCTTTTTTATCGCTGTCAAAGTGACAAAACGTGACTGTCAAATAGACTTTTTCATATAGGAGTTAATTTATCAACAGTAAAAACACAAGAGCTTTTTTTTTATCGGATAAATTTCTCTTCGTAACGAAACAATTTTGCCAAATAGTAATTTTAAGAGAAAAACTGACATGAAAAAATCGCGAGACCGGAGGTCGAGCGATTTTGTCAAATGTCAGTTTTTCGAGCAAAATTACTGATTGGCATAATTTTGAGTTACAAAGAAATTTATCCATAAAGAAAAAGCTCGAGTGTTTTTTGGAAAGATAAATTAACGACAGAATATGTGAACGAACAACAACAAAAATTATTTTTATTTATACAATTACATATTTGAAGGAACAGTTATTAAAAATACAGTTGTTATAAATGGTTTGGTTTGGTGTACTGATTTTAAAGTGACGTGCGACTACTAGATGTACATTGATTTTGAGGAACAGGCATTTTTATCGGTGATAAAAAACGATGCACCTTTTTTATCGCTGTCAAAGTGACAAAACGTGACTGTCAAATAGACTTTTTCATATAGGAGTTAATTTATCAACAGTAAAAACACAAGAGCTTTTTTTTTTATCGGATAAATTTCTCTTCGTAACGAAACAATTTTGCCAAATAGTAATTTTAAGAGAAAAACTGACATGAAAAAATCGCGAGACCGGAGGTCGAGCGATTTTGTCAAATGTCAGTTTTTCGAGCAAAATTACTGATTGGCAAAATTTTGAGTTACAAAGAAATTTATCCATAAAGAAAAAGCTCGAGTGTTTTTTGGCAAGATAAATTAACGACAGAATATGTGAACGAACAACAACAAAAATTATTTTTATTTATACAATTACATATTTGAAGGAACAGTTATTAAAAATACAGTTGTTATAAATGGTTTGGTTTGGTGTACTGATTTTAAAGTGACGTGCGACTACTAGATGTACACTGATTTTGAGGAGCAGGCATTTTTATCGGTGATAAAAAACGATGCACCTTTTTTATCGCTGTCAAAGTGACAAAACGTGACTGTCAAATAGACTTTTTCATATAGGAGTTAATTTATCGCGATAAAACTGTTTCAGGGATTTTATCGATATAATACTGCTGTCATTGGTCCAAATTTAAAAATTGTAGTAGTTTCATTGGTTAATAATTTCTGAGTGAAATAATCGATATAATACTGCTGTCATTGGTCCAAATTTAAAAATTGTAAGTAGTAGTTTCATTGGTTAATAATTTCTGAGTGAAATAACCAGTTCAAATAAATTTGGTTTTGTCGAGTTGGACCGTTTCTAGACTTTTCGGACACCTGGTATATAAAAGCCGTCATGTAGTCCACCATCGATATACAAGACCATCATTTGCCACTAGATTTTTAGAATAGATTAAGCTTATAAAAATAATAATAATAATAATAGGCATGCCACAATTTAAAAATGCAACACAATTACATGAAAATTACTGGTACTGAAGTGACAGTTTGATTACAATCATAATAATTGTTCATATTTAATCCAAGGAAATTCCCATCGATTTATTTTAATTTTAATGAGATTTTAACAGCATCTCGTTAACTTTTATTACACATTCTGGATCAAATTATTTTGTATTTAAGAAAATAAAATACAGAGTTACGTCTTTGAACCTAGATTGTGTGTGTATACATACATATTGCGATATTTTATTATTAGCAATGAAATATATGACTATTATTTATTGTTTTCAATGTTTTGATTGTTAACAATAAATCAAAATCGCCAATGATTATTCATACTATTTACTATTGCTATGTTACCAAGAAAATAAAATCGGATTGCCTCATTTACATTTTACATTCAAATAAATCGAATATTATAAATTGCAAGTAAAGTTTTCCATAATTTAAGAGAAAAAATAATTTTAGATCACGCATAAACTCTATTTTCTTAAATTTTTTAGACCTTTTAGACATTTTCACATAGCATAGCATTTTTGAGGTAGTTGCCATTGGGGACCAAATTACTGAATATCAAGCTAGTTGGCATCATCAAGCAAGATGATTAAAATTGAGTTCCAATTACCTGCCGATGATAATGAGTTTTTCAACCTTACTTAAATCCCCCTCCACTTTTTAATTTAACTATTAAATGTTCAAAATCAATGCGAGAGTAAGTCTCTCTAAAATGTAGGAGCAAGTCTCATCGAATTGTACACACAGTATATCGGTATATCATATTAATGTGATGTCCATTAAAAAGAACGTTGGTGACCGTAGAAAATCAAGATCCGGAATATTTTTACCATAGAGAATTAAAGAAGTAGGCACCACCCCCTCTACTTCCATTTTAAGCTCCTCCCCCGTTCTCCCACTACTCTAGCCAAGCTCCGCCCGCAGCCAATCAGAACGCGCCTGTTTTGAAAAACACCGTTTTTGTTTACAACCTGTATCTAATCTGTTTACAGATACAGGGTGCTTCAAAACAGGCACGCTCTGATTGGCTAGGGCAGGACACGTTCTGATTGGCTAGGGGCGGAGCTTAGCTGAAGTTGCAGAAAAGGAGAGGAGCTAAAAGTAGAAGTGGAGGGGTGGTCTCAAGTGCCTCCATACCTACTAAGTATGTTGTTGGTGCAGGGAGAATGTCATTAGGGTACTACTACAGAGTGCAGATTATGCGAAAAATGTTTCCTATTGCGATTACACCCTCGTCCCACGAATTTAATTTAAGACAACATTAAGATTTTTTTGAAATCTCAAGAGTCTAGTTTTTAATTGTTTTTATTTTCCACAAATAAATAATTATATATATTTAATAAAAAAATTACTAACGTTTATATTTTGGGCTTGGTAACTTCACTGCCCGCATTATCTGATACTTTTTCCAATTTCCCCCCGCATTCCTCAACCAAAATTTTGATAACTTTGGAGTTATACATCTACCTGATTTCATTGAAATATTTTAAAATGTTCTTAATTTATTGTGTCTAAGGGCAAACCGGCATACTTTCAGACCACCATAATATTTCGATTCAGTGGGGGTTTGAAACGCATTACCCACTAAATCTTAATATCATCCATGTAAAAATGACGAAAAAAGACCTCTTATTACCTTTTATCACTAATTATTTTGAAATGTGCCAGCTTTCTATGTGATAATTTTTTATGACATTGTATAACAGAAATTTCGTTTCATGTACTGCTCGGATAGTACACAAGTTCATCTAATTTAAATAGTGGAAGACAAACAATCCCAAAAAAAATTAATGAATAATGTAAACGATAAACAAAATACAATAACCTATATTTTTATAATAGGTAATCAAATAGTGTAACAGGAAACAGGTTTAAACATTCATTTTTAAAACCTCTTATGGCAAATCACTATTTGAAATAAGCTAGGGTTTTAATAAAATTTTGGCTCATTATATTATGTAAAATTTATATATTTTATTTCTTATATACAGGTTTCATATACGTTTCATATACTAGTAAAAGTACACATGTTCACTTAATTTAAATAGTGGAAGATAAACAATCCTGAAAAAAATAGCAAACGAAACCTCCATTCCACACTATAATGTAAACGGGTGTGTTCTAATAAAAAAACCATTACTTTATATTTTGATAATCGATATTCAAATGGTAACAGGAAATAAGTTTGAAAATTAATTTCTAAATGTGCAATATAAATAACAACCTCAATATTCTTGCCTGTAATTTTAAAATTTATTGGCCAGATTGTTTATGCATTGAAATGTAATAAGAAATGTAAATCTAATCTAGAAGTCTGTCTCATTCAACTTCCGATTGTGTGTCCTTAATACACATTATAACGATACAGGAATATTACCAAACTAGTGTCATAAACCTCGAATATTATAATTATATAATACCTATATTACTTATATTACTGAATAAAATAAAAACTTCTTAAAATGATTGTAGTATTTAACATTTAAAGGCAATATAACTATATTTTTTTACAATCTAAAAAACATTTTAAGAGAAAAATTATGATTCCTTCTAACATTTAGTGGATCCTCCTACCCACACTTAAACTATCCAACTTTTCTTAAGAAATAGCCTCGGAAATAGCATTAGGAATCCAATGTAGTATCTTTGGTGCAGAGACCGTTGGGTTGCATCGAGCAATTTGAACCATGAATTTGTTCTGTCCAAAAATGGATTTTGATCGATGACCAAATTTAATGAAAATACATTTTATAAGTTATGTTGGACGTCCCTATTTTCAAAAATATTGTCCAATAAGATCCATATTATGAAAATAAAAATATTTTGTGAACGCATTGTTTTTACTAGGTAGTTTCTGAAATTTTAAATCTATATGCATGTGGTGTGTCAATTCTTAAAATAAATTCTTAGGAGTAATTTAAACCAGATCTTTATATAAGAACGTTACATTGTAGTAACAATATTTTAAATAATTAGTATAGTATAGAAATAAAACCATGGAACTAATTTTTTAAAATAAATAAATGTTATTATTTTTGGACGATATTTTGTTCTCATATAATTTCATGGTACCAAGAATTATATAATGTTATGGAGTTATTTATATACACAAGTATACCTATTATTATATTTTGTTTTAAAACTTTTTACATTTCGTAATTATTTCAATATCAACATTATTTATTATTAACTACGGTTTGGAAATAAACAGTATGCTACTTATGTGTAACGACAAATCACCTCATTACAACCGTAGGCACAAACTTTTAATAATATAATTAGTTATGGTACAGTTTTCTCTGTGAAGCGTTACAATATATTGTTCCATTTTATATCCATTTCGGCAATAATATTTCATTTAATTTACTGGAAATGCACTTTAGATTTTTCAAATCTTTATTTATTTCTATTTACTATTACATAATTGTTATTTCGGCATCGGCATTAATAACAATAATAATAATAATAATAAATTTTTTTATAATGAAAAAATCATGAAGGACGAAGTTAATTATTTTATCCTTTTCAGTAGAATTAAAATTCATTTCTTTATTTGGAAATCAATTCAATACCTCCCCCCAAAGAAGCTGTACTGCTACGTATTTCCGTTGATTGAAATTAATACTTCAATCAACGGTATTTCGTAATAATTGTCCATCATCAACATACAGCGTAGCCGAAATATTAGTGACTAGGCTACGCTGATCAGGGGAGGACTTTTTGACCATTTTTTGTTTTTTATATTGATCCCGAAATATTTCATTTAGTTTTATGTAAGTATTCCAATATATAATACAAATTAATAAATAAAATCTTCAGTTTTTTAAACTTGAATTTTACACTGTTACTGTGCGAATTGCCCAGAAGTAGTTTTTCTATATATCAATATCAGGTCATCAAAATGATACATTAGTATATTAAAAGCTGTATAAATATCTGTGACTTGGTTAATCTTTGTAGTGGTTTCTAGGCTAGGGTCATAACTAAATGATAAAATCTTTAGTGGGATATTCTAATAAGTCTACCGGGTGACACAAGAAGTAGTTACCCCCCCATTTTTGTTGGCATTTTCATAGATGAAAATTTCAAAATTTTATGGTGAAATAAATACATAGATTCCCATATTTTGACATAAATCATGTGTTAAAACCACTTCCGGTTTAACCGCAAGTGGTATCAACTTTCTTATTTTAAATGAGAACACCCGATTTTGTTTCAATATTTGAAATCTACATAAAATTCCCTTTCTAATGATGTATAACACATTGACATTTGCTTTCAAGATGGCGGCGAAACATTATTTTTATACTAAATTTAAGTTGGCCATTGATTCGCCGCCAGAAAACAAAACGTGGTTGGGAGGCTGTGGAAACAAAAGAATGATTTATTGTTGCTTTGCTGATAGCATTATTTGCAAACATTTGACATGCATAATGTCTACTAGGATCATTTTCTTTTTTTCGTGTATTTGAAAACAAAAGCTGAATGTTTAACTTTTTTTTTTAATAGGAACCTATGTTTTTTATGTGATGTGTGAATTCTACATCAAATTATCTTCATGATGATATACGACACGGTCCCTTTTATTTATTCATTAGCAGCCAAATTCATCTTTCTCTTATTAGAATTGTGAATTTTAGTTTCAATTCTATTATTTCTATTAAGACAAAGATGAATTTGGCTGCTAATGAATAAATAAAAGGGAACATGTCGTATATCATCATGAAGATAATTTGATGTAGAATTCACACATCACATAAAAAACATAGGTTCCTATTTAAAAAAAATGTGAAACATTCAGCTTTTGTTTTCAAATACACGAAAAAAAGAAAATGATCCTAGTAGACATTATGCATGTCAAATGTTTGCAAATAATGCTATCAGCAAAGCAACAATAAATCATTCTTTTGTTTCCACAGCCTCCCAACCAAGTTTTGTTTTCTGGCGGCGAATCAATGGCCAACTTAAATTTAGTATAAAAATAATGTTTCGCCGCCATCTTGAAAGCAAATGTCAATGTGTTATACATCATTAGAAAGGGAATTTTATGTAGATTTCAAATATTGAAACAAAATCGGGTGTTCTCATTTAAAATAAGAAAGTTGATACCACTTCCGGTTAAACCGGAAGTGGTTTTAACACATGATTTATGTCAAAATATGGGAATCTGTGTATTTATTTCACCATAAAATTTTGAAATTTTCATCTATGTAAATGCCAACAAAAATGGGGGGGGGTAACTACTTCTTGTGTCACCCGGTATAGTCTTAGTTGTGGCATGACTCAAAGTTCTGTACTTGACCCAGTTTTATTTTGGTTTTACGCTTTTTGCCTCTGTCAGAACCATTGGAAGATATTAAGAATTTGGAGATATTGCATAAAATAGTTAGGATTAGGATTAGGATAACCCGCCATGAATATTGTGAAAACACATTTTAATTAAGTAATTAAGTATTTGATGATTATTGCCTACGTATAAAAATAATAATATTTTCATTATATTGTTAAGAAAACATAAGTATTCATGTCTTGTTTATTGACTCACTAAAAAGTATATTATTTGTATAAATCAGCTTTGTCAATGAAAATTATTTCTTTGAACAATAAAATGCCGTTGCCGATAAAAATGAAAACGCAGAAAACAGGAGGTATTATCTACAACCGTCATCATCATTGTTAATGTTAAAAGAGAAATCATGGAAAAGGCCCTTAGAACTTTTGTTGACTCGCACTCCGACTATCCATAAAATATCATTCTCGCAGTGGCTCTTTGAGACGAGCTCTTAGACAAAACTTTTTTCTTCAAAAAATCCGGTTTCATTTCATTAGTTATGTTAATTCTTAGAATGTTAGAAAAATACCTATCATTTTACACAATTTCCACAAAATTCAATAAATCTAAGGAAAAGACGACGGGTATGAGAAAAAATATACAACGTGAAACCTGACGAATAAGTACTGAACCTTCCCGGATCGATTTACCACAATCAAATCACTCAAATCAGTCACAAACACTCTTCAGACCGTCGCTAATGGTACTACAAATCGACAAATTAGTCCTTTTATTCTGATATCTTATAGACTAATTTTCCTGCGATGATGAATTAACTGATTTCAGCGGAATTAGAGATGGGAAACTATTTAAGACATTTAAGTGCAATAACGCAATAACAAGATTAGGAGACGAAGTCTCATTAGAATAGTACTCGGAATAGTACCGAGAATTTCCTCTAGTAGGCATGTTTTGGGATGTGTATGTGTAAGGAATTCATTCTTGTTTATCGAACATTTATATCCATAATGGCATGTCATTCAGCAACTCTTCCTATGATCAAGGCAACTGAAAAGTGGGAGCCGGAAAATTCACCTAAAACATTTTATATAACGAAAATTTAACTAATGCAATTCACTGAAACTCTGTTCACCGAATCTGCTATTTATAGAAGTGCTAATTTATTGAAATGCTATTTGTCTAAAATTCAATTCACCGAATCTGCTATTTATAGAAGTGCTAATTTATTGAAATGCTATTTGTCTAAAATTCAATTCATCAAAACGCTATTCACCGAACGAATAATTTATCGATACACATTATTATTAGAAAGTGTTGTAATTTAATGTCAGATTTAGTTAGGTAATAACATTGTGAAGAAAAATGGAGATCACAATCATCTTGCTGATGCAGCAAATGTTGACGGAAGAAAAGTGATGAGCCAAATACGTGAGAATGCCAAGCGTACCCAAGATGCACTCTATCGGACTTAGTTCAGCTGCAGCAACAACCTTGGCAAAAGTCAGCAGTATTAAAATAACTCTACGAAATGTACGATTTTTTAATAATTACATTTCGTCGAATAATTGACATTTCGGTAAATTGTTGGTTAGGTGAACTGTGGTTCGGTGAGCTGCATTTAGGTTAATTGATATTTCGGTAAATTGTTGGTTAGGTGAACTGTGGTTCGGGGAGCTGCATTTAGGTTAATTGATATTTCGGTAAATTGTTGGTTAGTTAAATTATAGTTCGGTGAATAGCATTCGGTTAATTTTCCTTCGTTAAACTGTTTTCGTTCAATTTTCCTAGATTCCTGAAAAGTGTCTGATCGTATAGATTAGAACATTGCAGAATATGTTATAAGAACATTCAACGTGTTAGCTCTCCAAATATGTATCTTCCATCTGAGCTTCCATCGAACAAATAGAATATCTAAGACAAAAATAGTTCCTCAACGAATGTGAGGCAGGTATGAAGACGAGTATGAAGAGCACATTATTTAAGGTATATTATTCCACCCTGTTGGCATATACCTATATACAGGGTGATTCAGAATTATGATGCAAAAAAGTAATCACAGATAGAGGTTTTAAAATAAAGAGACACGTGTATTTTCGTTTTGGTCAATTTCGATTTTTAAGGCCCGTACGGGCCCATAAATGGGACGTTGGGAAAACAGTTTTTTTGAGATATCTCGATAAGTACTTGATCGATTTCAATGAAATTTGGAGAGTAGTCTCAAAATAACCTTTCCAATAAAACCCTTAAAATATTTTTAGACCTGCCGGAAGGGGGCGCTACATAGAGTCACTACATCGCAGTTTTTCGCTTCTATTTTTTTTATACAATTATCTTTTATGTTTTCTTTTTTATTTTGATGCAGAATTCATTTTTACACAAAAAATGTCCTCTTGTCTATTTTTCATATCATGCACCCATTTCGAGAAAAATGCGAAAAACTGTTTCAATGATCTGACTTACAATACTGCGAAACTACAAATTATCACAATTACCATGGAAATAATTGAACAAATTAAAACATCAACAATGATATTTTGACGTTTACTATTTTTATTTGCCAGTTTGATTGTTGTGCTGTGAGTTATTTAATTAAAAATTTTCCCACCCTTATTTACCATTATAACGGCTGATCGTTTTACGTTTCCTCTCGCGTTTCCTGAAACATTGAAACAGTTTTTCGCATTTTTCTCGAAATGGGTGCATGATATGAACAATAGACAAGAGGACATTTTTTGTGTAAAAATGAATTCTGCATCAGAATAAAAAAAGAAAAACATAAAAGATAATTGTATAAAAAAAATAGAAGCGAAAAACTGCGATGTAGTAACTCTATGTAGCTCCCTCTTGCGGCAGGTCTAAAAATATTTTAAGGGCTCTATTGGAAAGGTTAGTTTGAGACTACCCTCCAAATTTCATTGAAATCGATCAAGTACTTATCGAGATATCTCAAAAAAACTGTTTTCCCAACGTCCCATTTATGGGCCCGTATGGGCCTTAAAAATCGAAATTGACCAAAACAAAAATACACGTGTCTCTTTATTTTAAGACCTCTATCTGTGATTACTTTTTTGCACCATAATTCTGAATCACCCTGTATATATCAACAGCGAAACTCGCGAGGAAACTCGCTATAAACGTAATATTTTATTTATATAGTATTAATAAGTAATTAAATTACTAAAACCTTGTCATACGTTATTTTCTTAAACATATTTATTTGAATGACCTGAATCTGGGAACTGACATTATATTACCTTTAAATATTTTACAATAAAACTTGTCATTTAGCGAGAATTAGTTGCAGTTTGTGAGGTAGACGTATTGGTATCTAGGTTGACACAGATATTTTTAGATGACCAAGTGCAGCGAACATAAAACAGAATATATTTAACATCAAGTTCAACACGTTTCTGAATTACTTAGACATTTTAATTGTAGCATTAACGACATCGAAAGTAGGTGTTGAGTTGTCGATAAATATTAAAATAATTAATTCAAGATTGATAGTGGGTTAACTTGAGGGTTAACCACTTTCAAAGGTACACACTTAATAAATATACATGTTAGCAAAATATTTTTTGTTCTTATATAATGTTTTAATGTTATGACAACTTTGACGATATTAAGGGTGCTATCTCATTGATTGTAGCGGGTGGCGGTAGGGGTTCGGCAGGATTTTACAGAACCGGAGCAGAGTAAGAAAAGGGAGCAGGGCTTGAGCAGGAACTTATTAGAACATATGTGAACATTTCGCTTTAAATGAAATTATTGATTGGGTTCCTATTGGCATAATTCTTGAAGTATTGTATAAATGAGACATGGCATAAATAGCAGGACTTGGTATCTGGCAGGATTGATTGGTACAATGGCAGCACGGCAATAGGTGTTCAAATTCTTGGTCAGTGCATTACGAATTCGAGTAGGTAAATTTTATGAACGATTTTCTTCCAAATAAAACTTTGTCTACTACCGTGCGTAAGGCAGTAACTTTACACACGCTGTGTATGTACAAATTTTTACTTTATGCACTGGTACGTAAAGTATCAATAACTGCCTTGCTGTCGTAGTATCTCACTTTACGCACTAGTGAAAAAAATTAAATACTTTACGCAATAATGGGATTGAGTAAGGTTCATTTTAAGCCGAATTTGCATTTTTTCTATATTTGGAAACTGAAGTAATGACGTCATCGAATTTTTTTTTCGCAGAAACATATCTACCCATATTTTGGCAAATTTAAAAAGAGCTAATTTTTCTGAACAAATTTTGTAAAGAAAAAAATTTGCTATCTCTTTCCGTTTCAAAACTATAAGCGAATTTAAAAAAAAAGTATTATCAAAAATTCGCAATCGTCACGATTTAAACAAGTAGCCTTTGGAAATAAATAGCAAAGTCGTTTCTTTACAAAATTTGTTCAGAAAAATTAGCTCTTTTTAAATAGATATGCCAAAATATAGGTATGTTTCTGGAAAAAAAAATTCGACGGGGAAATTACTTCAGTATCCAAATATGAAAAAAAATGCAAATTCGTTTAAAATGAACCTTACTCAATCCCATTTAAGAACCACTTTTCAGATTTTTTTGTATCGTTGTTTCTTTCCTTATAATAGGGCTAAGACATCGAGTTTCGCTCACATGAAATGGATTCGACAAAATTAAACCAACTAAAAGTTTCATACGTCATTTTAAACAAAAATGCATTAAAACCAAATTTTAAATATCATTGTTATTTAATAAATAACATTAAATTTCAAGAATAGCTGAAGTACCTGAAAATTATCGAATGCCATGTACCGAGGACACAGGAGACATGTAAAATCCTGTAACACTGTTGTTTAAAAAGGTTTTTTTAGGCTTAGCACTTTTTTCGTCACTCATATTTTGTCATGATACAGGTTGTCCCACGTAAGAGGCTCACTCGATTTCCTGGCTTTGTTATTGGGTTAAAACTCGGGTTAAAATAAAAAACCAAAATCTATTCTCATGTATTTTTTTATGAGGGATCCGATTATGAGGTCGAATAAGCGATAGAACCTCTAATATACGAGGTATTGTCAAAAAAACTATTTTTCAAATTTTTTCACCCTGTATATTATTACGGAAATCGATGTGGTATATTATTGTGGTTATAAAAGCGTATGCCATTCATATAACTAACTTCCAGTTTAGCCGAAAGTAGCTAACATCCGACAAAATTTTGGGGACAACCTGTATATTATGAAATAATGAAAAGTAGCCAATCTCCTGATTTCACAAACACATGTCCATTATCTTTAGTAGTTTTCTTCTCGGTTTTCTTTTTCTTTAATTTCAAGCTATGCGTGAAAAGTATTACAATTATTAGCTTATTTTATTACTTTATCGCATTTTGTTTCTCGAAAACCACTAAAGATAATGGACATGTATTATATATTTTTGAGATCAGGAAATTGGCTAGTTTTCTATTATTTCATAATATACAGGTTGTCGCCAAAATTTTGTTGGATGTTAGCTATTTTTGGCTAAACCAGAAGTACATGTATGAATGGCATGTGACAATAATATACCATATCGATTTCCGTACTTAATATACAATAATATATATGCTGAAAAAAGTTTGGAAAATTGTTTTTTTGACAGTACCTCGTATATTAGAGGCTCTATCGCTTATTCGACCTCATAATCGGATTTCTCATAAAAAATACATGAGAATAGATTTTGGTTTTTTATTTTAGCCCAATAATCAAGCCGGGAATTCGAGTGAGCCTCTTTCGTACCCTGTAATATATTTTGTATCCTATTTGATTCGTTTTTAAATTATCTTTTCAACTAACATAGCGTTTGTTTTTAAAATTACAGTTAAAAATCATTTTATTGCATTAAGTCTAGTTAAAACTGTTAAATATTTTTGACGCAGTATGCTAACATTGCTAACAATTTTTAATATTAGTTTTAAAGTAAAATAGAACATAACAATCGTATTGGACCATAATACAGTGTGACTCATTTGAAATGGGAGAACCTCTGTAAAATCCATGTTTTTTAACCGATTTTCAAATATTTTTTTTTAATACATAGAGCATTAAAAAGTCTACTTCAGCACAAATTTTCATAAATTAATTTTCATTTTCAAGGCATTCTCTGATTATTTTTCGATGTCGAAAATAGCAGAAGTTTATTACCGATTTTTTTATTAAAAATCTGACTACACCACTGGATTAGGAAGGTCTTGAAATGGTTTTAACCAAAATTTCATTGAAATATGTTTAATAATAAAAAAGTTATAATAAAATAAATTTTCAAAAATTCACTGTGAATTAGTGCGAAAAATGGCTTCCAATAACATATAGTTACCATGACAACCAAAAATTTTCAAATAATTGTTAACTCTAAAAGCTACTAAAAGTAAATAAGAGAGAAAAACAATTTCATTTATTTTCATTTTCATTCATTAAAAACTTTATTTACTCTATGAACTGTAGTCCTATTAATAGGGGGACGAGTTGGATGTCTATCATTGAATATCCTACACACTTCTCTTTCACTTCTATCATTGTCTCCAGAAAAACGCACAATTTCAATTTTTTCTTGCAAAGTTAATTGTACCTATACCAGACGAACAACCTGAAAAAGAGACTGAGGTAACTGTAAAACCACCAAAAGAAGAGCTATCGGAAGAAGTGACCATTAAGAAACCGAAAAAGAAGCCAGAGATTTCTGATGAAGGGGAAGCTGAAATTACCTCGGAAATTACAGTTAAAAAAATTGTCCTATTACAGACGAGCAGTCAGAAGAAGAAACAGAGACAACTATAAAACCACCAAAAGAAGAGCCATCAGAAGAGGTGACAATTAAAAAACCAAAAAAGAAACCAGAAGTTCTTGACGAAGGAGAGGCTGAAATTACAGTAAAGAAAATTGTACCTATTCCAGGAGAATCTGATGAAGAAAATGAAGCCGTCTTTAAAAGGAAACAATCTATACAGCCTGAATTACAATCTGAAGATACAGAAGCTGAATTTACCATCAAAAAGGATGATGAGCCTACCGATGAGGTAGTTGAATTTAAAGAGTCCAAAAAACCACCCTCAAGAAAATCGTCAGCTGAAGAACATTCAGAGGAAATTACTATTAAGAAACTACGTCCGGTTAGAAAACCTTCCAAACCAGAAATATTTGAATATACAGAAGTAGAAACAGTAACATTTAGGCCAAGAACAACTAAAACTAAAGATGTTGAACAGGAGTTTAAAATATCTTTGGATCGAAGCGAATTTTTCTTAATTTTGTTAAACGTAAATATAATAAATTTCGCACTTGTTGATTTTTTCGATTATTCGGTTGTTTTTAAATAATCTGTCATTATCACGGCCTACGTTTGGATTTTGCATAGAGATGCATTTTTCTGGGCGCAATAACATTTGTGTAGATATTAAATAAATGAAATTGTTTTTCTCTTTTATTTAGTAGCTTTTAGATTTAACAATTATTTGAAAATTTTCGGTTGTCATGGTAACTACTTATATGTTATTGGAAGCCATTTTTTCGGACTAATTCACAGTGCATTTTTGAAGATTCATTTTCTTATAACTTTTTTATTATTAAACATATTTCAATGAAATTTTGGTTAAAACCATTTCAAGACCTTCCTAATCCAGTGGTGTAGTCAGATTTTTAATAAAAAAATCGCAAATAAACTTTTGCTATTTTCGACATCGAAAAATAATCAAAGAATGCCTTGAAAATGAAAATTAATTTATGAAAATTTGTGCTGAAGTAGACTTTTTAATGTTCTAAGTATTAAAAAAAAAATTTTGAAAATCGGTTGAAAAACATGGATTTTACGGATTTTACAGAGGTGCTCCCATTTCAAATGGGTCACATGTATATAGCACCTAATAAAAGATAAATGAGTATTTAAATTGATGAAATAAAAAATTTGGGACCGTATCTTAGTTTCATGATATTGAGGGTTAAAGAAATTATATAAAAATAAGAAAAATGTAGTTAGCCTCTACAGCTACTGATTAAGACTAAAAAAATTTAAACACAAATTTGCGTACCACTTTTTCGATATCACAGGACACTAAACATCAATAATTATCGCGATTTATGTCTTGGCCACCTAGACATTGCAATATAATGGTGTTTAAATGTCATTTTAAAAACTAATGTCATATTGTCATTAAAAAGTCAATTTTATGATAAATTTAATAAAATAAAAATATACAGAGTACCATTTAAAAAAACAAAATATGGACTACTTCCGGATATACCGGAAATTGGGAAAATTTTTTGTATGACCTAGAAAACTGCAAAATTGCAATATATAGCTCTCCCCAATTTCAAAATCTTTTTTGGATAGTAATATTACAGGGCGTTACCATCCCGCATATTTATGAATGTAAATTATATTAAAATAAAATGTCAAACAAATTTGAAGCATAATAAAATGTGCACTGTTTTATGTAGTACCTATATAAAATACATAATCCTAGTAGGCTTTGTTTTTATCAAGTACATACTCTACCGATAGCACAGAAGTGTATCCAAATTATTCAAGTGGTTGTAAAACCTCAACATTTCGCATGAGTCATTACTTTGGGTTAGCTATTATCCTCGCTATTATCATTTATCAGTCAATTGTTTGCACGTCCATGGCTTTTATTGTAAGTATTACAGAATATATTGTTTAGGTGTTATAAAAAGATCAAAACAAATATATGTGCTTCTTTCGACTGTTGTCCAATATGTTCTTTATAGCCAACAATAAAGGAAATCTTTTTGAATAAAAATATTGAAAAACGTTAAAATAGGGGTTCTCTGTAACTGATAGAAAAAAATAAAGTAATATTAAGTAATAAGTAGTCAGGACCGACCTCGGGACCGACCTATCAATCCTCGTATCAATTGCTCTCATAAAATATCAAACTTGGAAACATTAGCAAGCAATCTTTAGGGGTTTTCGGAAACTTACTCGCTGTAACCAGATCACTATCTCTGTCTTTGTTATTCTTATAGTTTTAGAAAAAGAGAAGTATATTTGCAGATCACTCAGGGTATGTTTCCGAAAACCCCATTTGATTAATCAGAAACTTTGATATTTGTACAAGACATATTTTCCTAATTTATTTTTGATATAGGTAAATTGTTTTTGACCAACTCTGTTCTTCAATCAATAATACAGTAAAAACACGTAGAACAGGAACATGAAATATATATTATATACAGTATGAAATTTACCATTTTGTTTGCTAGAAATCGATAATTCGATTTTTTTACCATTTTATTTTATTTTTTGGAATCTCCTCCATTCCACTTACAGTTTATTAATACTTAATAACATTGGTTTGGTATACTTGTGAAGAATTATCTACTCGCTGTTCTTATGTTATATAATTTTAATTTAACGCGATAGATGGTAATAATAAAAATCACGCCCTAGAATATTAAATTTGATGTATAATATAAAAACAACGAAACTGATGTTTCAAAATAAAATATGATAGCAATTCGATAATAACATACAAACTAAACATGCTCATTAATCATTGCGGTCGAAGTTTCGAAATTCAAATTGGTAAAATGAACTTCGATTCCCATACATTTTGAAATTATTTGAATAACTTCCCGCGTCCGCACTCCGCAGTAAACAAACATATTTAATAAAAAAAAGTAAAAATGAATACGTATAAATACAAATATAGAAATGAACATAATATAAACTAGTCGTAACCTTGCCGCTTTTCAATATCTTATCATTTTAAACAAATAACCGTTTATTTTATATATGTAACAACATAACCTAACTCACCTTATATATAATTTAAATCCAAGTACTTTTGAACTTAACTTATCAAACACACACTCACACACTTTCACTATAACTTAGGTCTTCTTGATAAGTTTAAATAAGTCATTTCTAACAATATCTTGTAACAAATCATATTGCATTATAATGCAACTCACTCCGGTACTGTAATCGTGGTACCCGCGAAGCGAATGAAGCCAACTCGCAGCGTGTTCACCAGCGTGTTGTATCGCTTGAAATATCGCGAATATTTGCCACCGTGGTACCGGTGTCAGACAAGTATTAAAACCCGGAGACCACCTCCTTGATATCCAGCATCGTGGCGGTCCCCTACCGTCATTTCCTTTCATTCTTCTCGATTCTGTCTACAAGAAATCAAAGAAGCGAATTCAAAATTGACTACCACGAATTTGGTATAATGAGTCATCGTCTTATCAGAAACACATGACGTACAACCTCACAATGGAATAATTATTACCAAACACGAAGCCATTCATAAATGTTGTCGGTTGTGGCCTAATTAAGTTTTAATGATCACATGGAGTATATTTATGAATCAAAGGCTTAATTCAAATAATATTAGTCCAATAAGTAATCGTAATATATAAGTACAGGGTGAGTCAATAAGGCGTATTTCTTCTGTATCTCCTGTCTCGATAGAGATACAAATTTAAAATGTAAGAAAAAGTACATTTTTTAAAATTACTATCAATTATGCAGGGCGCATACAAGAGGTTTCTCTGAAGTGTTTGACCAGGTTTTGCTATTATATCGGTATTCAGCCCAGGTTATTTTCATGTTATCAATTTGTGATAATGTAATGTAAAACATGTATAGTCACAGTTTATACAGAGAAGAATTATCGTTCTTCTCTGGTTTATAGGTCATCAAGTTATGGTGACATCAATATTTTTTTAGGAAAGTTTTATGAACTTCTCACTTTGCTGTCAGGTAAATATAGTAATATCATCGTACTTGGTGATTTTAATATCAATTTGAATAACGTAAATTCGGTTACCAAAGTTTGGATTGATGATTGATATGGTACAGTCTTTTGGATTAACTTTTACTATAACTGAAAATACAAGAGTTGACTATCGATCTGCATGCTGCATAGATAATATTTTAACTAATCTTTTAGATGGTACCTATATGGTTGGGTTAGTAGATCCGTGCCTTTCCGATCATTATGGTCAGTTTATTAAATTTGACAGTAAATCTGACATATCCTCCAACAATATCATCAACCAAAAGATTACTAAAAAGGTCTTAAAAAATCATCATTATTAGACACTAATTGGAGTATTTTTGCGAGTCAAAATTCCAGGGTCAACTATTTGTCTCAATTTCTGATTAACGTATATACTTCTGTCCATAAATATTTTCCACTTAGAAAGTGTAAGATTTTTGATAAACCTCCGGTAAGTTTTTTCACGGATGAACTTAAGGATGATAGATAGATAGATAGATGTTTTATTAATCATTTAGTGATACACATTATGATATGTCAATAAAAATTGTAAATACATACATGCCTAAAATAAATATCGTAAATATAAATAATTTTTACATTTGTCACAAAATACATAATTACATAAGTACATAATAAATATAATACAAAAGAAACGGGTACACGAAGGAAACAAAATAAAATAAAAACAAAATAAAAACTCACAAACTACAGCATAATATAGACAATTTTACATATGAACTTGCCAAAGGCTAAGAATTTAAAAATTCTTGTACTATAAAAAGTAGATTGTATGAGAAATTTTTTAACCTTAAACTTAAAGCTATTGTTCATTTTAATATCCTTTAAATTACTAGGCAACTTATTATATATATTTATAAAGTTGTAGTTTGGCGAGTCCTTAAAAAATGTTGTAGTATGTCTAGGAACTTTCAAGATGTCTCCAATGGCGAGTGCTATAATGATGGTTTTCAACATCTTGAAGTTTGAAATATTATTTTTTACATATGTGACGCACTTCAATATATATACACAAGGCACAGTTAACAAATTATTATTTTTAAATACCTCTCTACAGGATTCGCGTGGTTGAAGGTTAAATATTATACGTAGTACCTATCCTTTTTTTACAGACAAAAACTCTCTCTATATCAGTTCCGACCCCCCAACAAACTATAGAACTTGAAGTGTGGCTGTATGCCAGTGCATAATAAATAGTTAGTAGACCATCCATATCCAAACAAGACTTTAATTGCATAATGGCAAAAAATGCACTATTTAATTTTGAACAAACGATATCAATATGTTTAGTCCAAGATAATTTATTATCAAGCCATAAACCTAGAAATTTAGAGGTCTCCGAAAACTGTATATCACTCATAAAGTTAATATTTAGTATTTTTCTTTTGTAAAAATTTAAGTAGACGGTTTTTTTGTCATTGAGAATTAAACGATTTCGCTGACACCAGGTATTTAACTCCTCACAAACAACTTGGATATTTTCATATAGTATCTCAGAGGTAGCACCAGAAACTGTTACAGTGGTGTCATCAGCGAACATAATAACTTTGCCTCGACTGATGAATTCTGGCAAATCATTTACAAAAAGCATAAATAAAAGTGGGCCCAGTACTGACCCCTGTGGTACACCAAGCATAACATCTTTTGAATCAGATATACAGTTTTCCAATTTAATTCTAATTTTTCTGTGAGTCATGTACGATTCTATCCAATTCAATATATTTCCACGAATACCTATATTATACATTTTTCGTATTAGTAAATTCACGTCTACAGAATCAAATGCCCGAGCACAGATCCCCTGGTCTAATTTCGAGTATACAAAATTTAATAAATCATAGGAAGCTGTTTCTACTGACCTATTCTTTCTGAACCCGTGTTGAGCCGATGTTAAAATTTTATTAGTATTCAAAAAAGACGAAATTAAATCGTACACAATTCTCTCAATGAATTTTGAAAATGTAGTCAACAACGAGATTTGACGATAATTGTCAATATTGGTTGGATCTCCTTTTTTATGCAATGGTAGAATACTAGCGGATTTCAGTATTTGTGGAAAGATACCATGTTCAATGGACTTATTTATTAAGAAAGTTAAGGGACTAATAATACTATTTATAATTAATTTTACTAGTTTTAATGTAAATCCGTCTAATCCAGAAGAATTACTATTTTTCATGCAATTTAAAGCTTGCTTGACATGAGCCTCTTCTATGTAGTTGATAATAAAAATATTTTGAATGCTGCTGGAAAGCGTACATGGAAGTGACAAAATTTGTCCAAAATGTTCCTTAAGTTTATCATTAGAAATAGTGCTAAAATGTGTTGCAAATTTTTCAGCTAAAATTTCCGGGTTTGATTCAATTTCTCCGTTTGTATTTAGTACAATTTTACTAGTTGTATTGCTTTTCCTGCCAAACTTATCATTTACTAATATCCAGGTTGTTTTAATTTTATTAGAGGAATCATTAATTTTGTTTTTGAATTAGTTAGATCGAGTTAATTGAATTTCATTTTTGTGTTCCTTTTTTTTGGTTAAATACATTCGTTTAATTTGTTCAGAGTTTGTATTTATTGACAACCAATGTAGGTTTTTTATTTTATCCCTATCTATACTCAATTTTTTAGTGAACCATTTTTTATTTTTTTGTTTTTTTTTCATCGGATACATTTCTATTAATAAGAGGACAACTTTCGTTTAAAATATCAACTAATACAGATAAAAATGAGCAAAACGCCATATTTAAGTCATTTATGTTATAAATAATTGACCAGTCAATTTTACTCACATTATTTATAAAATTATTTTGACATGATTCATTAAGGCATCTAGTCATTTTTGTATAGTTTGAACTATTGATTGTTTTATTTTCAAAAGACATCTTTAAAATGTGTGCAAAATGATCAGCTATACATGGATTTACAATAATGCAGCGATAAGAACCTTGAGGCATATTTGTTATGACATAATCAATTGCTGTAGATACATTAACTTTCTTAAAAACGATATGATTCCACTAAGGACTCTGAGCAAATCTGCTTTCACCAGGTATAGAAACGAATATAAAACTGCAATTATAATAGCAAAAAAGACAGCAAATTATTCTTGTATAATTAATTCAAACACAAAGCTAGAGACAGCTGGAAAATTATCAATTTTGATCGAAATCACAAAAAAACTCATAATATGAATTGTGATATATCTCCAGATGAATTCAATGACTTTTTTACAAACATAGCTGAAAATATAATCAAAGCTTTACCGGACTCGGAGCACTGTGCTACAAACTTTTTAAAAGAAATGCCTAAATCCAAATACAACAATTCTTTCTTTTCAGAACCCATCTGTGAGGAAGAGGTCAGAAATGCAATTTTTAATCTAAAATACTCCGACTGTTTCGATATTTATGACTTAAATAGTAAAATCATCAAAGAAACTATTGATATTCTAGTTGAATCTTTAAAACTGAACTTATCAATCTGTGTTTTTCACAAGGTATTTTTTCTGATATTTTCAGGGTTACAAAGGTAATTCCAATTTACAAGAAAGGTGTCCCAATTTTCGGTAAAATCATTGAAAATCATTTTTAAATCAAGGTTAATGAAATATTTTGAAAATAAAAATTTGGTTTTCGCAAAAACTGCTCCACAGTTCAGGCTGTTAGCAGGGTGGTGCAGAGGCATAGTTGAGGGCTTTGAGTAGGGTAAAAATTAAATTTCTACGGAGTGAGAGGTGTACCTCTAAATTTCATTCAATCTTACCTATAGTCTAAAATTCTAGAACACAACAAGTTGTAATAAATGGCCTCTTCTCAGATTATTTATTTGTCAAACATGGTGTGCCCCAAGGATCAGTTCTGGGGGCATTATTATTTATAATTTATCTAAATGATATTTTTTATTTTCTGTACCCTGGAACATACACGTGCTTCGCTGACGATTCCTCATTACTTGAATCTCATGAGAATATTTTATTCTTGAATAAAAAGATCTCTGCAGTCGAAGACAAAGCTGAACAGTGGTTTATACCTAAACACCTCAGAATTAATCGAGAGAAAACGCAGAAAATAATGTTTCCTCTAACAAAATTTAATTAGTGGCAATAACGTCAAGTTATTAAGAATTGTGCTTGATGGTGGCTTGAAATGGATCAGCCATATTGACATCCTATGTAATAAATTATCGACTCAATTTTACGTATTGAGAAAATTAAAAATAACTTTCAGCCCTCACATTTTATTAACAGCTCTGTTCCACTCGCACTTGTCTTATGGTGTGCTCCTGAGGGGGAATTCAAGTCAGTGTCTTTACTGAAAATAAATCTGTTTAACCATGCCGAGAGTCTTCGTTAATTGTTCTCTTTCTGAAGGGCTCTAAATATCAGATTTAGGTTTGCTAGTAAATCAATAAAAAATTACATTAAATGTATGTTTTCGATATTTTGTTGCAGAGCTGGAGGAAGAGGTGGCTTAAAAAATGCACTCTACTGCAGAACTTGACTCTTGATGATTCTACAAGTAATCAACCCAGAGCAATTACTAAAAAAAATAGGAAGTATCAGTGCGTTACATATGCAGCAAAGTTCTCCCAAATAGCTCCATGGTTATGCTGCTAAAATGCATTCTCATTTAATCTGTTCACGGCGAGCTTAAAGAAAAGAATTTTGAATTCTTTATTCGAAAGCGTTACGAACTCTTAAAATTAAAAACGTTTATCCTTCTTTCTTCTGCTATGAAAATGGTAAACACAGATCAGGAAAAGAAATAGCTAAGATCCCACCTTCTCAGCGCATCAGAGATTTAGCAGCCAATATAATATAAAGAACGAACTTACTTTTCGTCTCCAATCATGCTAATTTTCATTACAAATGGATGAATCTACCAATGTAGCTGGACTCGTGATATTAATTATTATTATCGTTAGACATTAGCACGGAAACGTATTATTGGAGGATCTTCTCTTATACAAACCCATACCAACACGTAGTCGCACATGTTGGTAGGGGTTTGCATAAGAGAGTTGAAATAATATTAATAATATTAATTGTTCTCTTGAAGATTTTAAATTTATAGCCAAAATTCAAAAAAATCATTAGGCAAATTTAATTCTACAAGTCCGTAAGTCAATGATGTGTAGTAAAAATTCATCAGTGTGTATTATTATTATTATTATTATTATTATTACATTGGATGGAGTAAGTGTGCTGTTGCTGATGACTGTGTTGTGTCACGTTGCTTCAATTGTTCAAGATATTCGCATCAAGAATCAGTATGTACTAATAATTTAACATATCCAGTATGTGCTGGCCCTCATGAAATTAAAAATTGTAAACCTGAATATGGTTATAATATAAACTGTGAAGATTTTAACAAGATACTTACATACAAGTAATTTACCTACAAATCATTCAGCTAAAGATCCATCTTGTTCAGTTTATAAATTAAAAGTTGAGGCATTAATATCTAAAATTAATTAATTATGGGGAATAAAACAAAAACACAAAATCTTAAGATAGAGCATTTGAATGTATGTTCAATTTTCACAGGGTTTATTGATTTGAAAAACATTATAACTGAAGACAATTTTGATATTTTCGCTGTTTCTGAAACATGGCTATCGAGTGAAATGCCTACTGAAAATATCAAATTTTACGAGTATAATTTTTTTCGAAAGGATCGCCAAAGTCGTGGGGGTAGTGTTGGTTTTTTTGTTAGGTCACATTTTGATACTGAAGTACTTGAACTTGATTTGGGTAATAATAATGAACTGAAATATTTGTGAATTAAGGTAAAAATAATTAATAAATGGTTTGTCATCGGTGTATTTTATAGACCTCCGAATGTGAATGTTCATTTAAGTATCTATCTCAGCATTAATAGGTACCTGTTTTATTAGCCAAGTACGATAATGAAATTATAGTTGGGGATTTAATTATTAATTTGTTAGCTATTGATAATACATTATAACAAAATATTTTGATTTTCACGGTTTTAGTCAATTGATAGATAGCCCAACGGGACTAACACCACATTCTTCGACGCTACTAGATCTTATTTTTCTAAATTGTCCTGAAATTGTTGTTGAATCTGACACAATTGATAAATTGTAATTAGTGTATCTATATAATTTTATGTTGTTGATTAGGTATACTAATTTGTTGTATGCTTTCATTTAGCCTTTTGATTGTTTTAACCTGAAGATGAAACTAGTCGTTTTTACGAGAGATAATTTGACGGAATAAAAGGTGTGAGTAAAAAAACTATAAGACTCATTTTTCTTTCACTATTCTTAATGATATTAACTCACATGATGGGTTCTATCTTGAATAATTTATCCATTAATGTTTATGATGAAAGAGAGAGATATATTAAAGAAAATGTATAAATTAAATAAAACTTCTGAAAATTTGAGTAATTTTGAAGAAAAACGGAACTTTGCTCTCTCTTCCATAAGACGCGAAAAAGCAGCATATCTTGCAACTCTTGATAACGAAAAAAATTTCAAAAAATTATGGGCAGGTTTAGAAAAGTTTAATATAAGTTTTTCATTTAAAATTGAAATACCACCTTCATTAAGGGAATTTTCCATTACACACGGATATTGGATGTGTGTCCCTTGTCTTTAAATGTGTAGCCCCCTCCCGCACAAGGCTCTTCTAGAGCCTTCTGGGATAAAGGGGGTCGTAATTACATGTGGTGGTGTTATTTATATTCTTATGAAATTAATGATTATTTTATTTCGATTTTTGAAAACAACAATCTATGTGATAATACGATTAACTTATATGAGAGTATGTGCTTTAATCCTCACATACAGTTTTCATTAAAAGCTGCTGATCATTATGTAAATTCATCTGTAGTTAAGGAATTAAAATCTAATGCTGGGATTTATCTTACCATGTTAAAATTATGTTTACCTGTTATTGGTCCATATTACCCATAGTCTTAGTATCCTTAGATTATTCTAAGGCGTTTGATAAAATCAATCATAGGTTGATGTGTTCTAAAGTGAAATATTATAGCTTTAACGAGGTAGCTATTAACTTCTTTACTTCTTATCTTCAAAATCAACATCAGGTGGTATCAGTAGGGGAATGACATCTAGCCTCAAACTATTTGTTTCGGGAGAGCCCCAAGGCTCTATTCTTGGGCCTCTATTATTTTTCATTTACATATCTGGTATATCTTAAATAGTGCAAACCTCAGATCTACAATCTTATGCAGATGATACGCAAATACTCCACTACTTTGCCTCTGAACAAATACTACAGGCTAATGATAACATAAATAAAGACTTAGAGTCGATTTGCAATTTTTTTGTGGAGCACCATTTAAGAATCAAATCCTAAAAAATCTACTTTGTTACTTTTTTGATCAGATACTCAAAGGGACCTTACTAAATCACATCTTAAAATCAAAATTTACTCTGAGAATATTTCAATGTCTAATCAAGCCTGCAATCTCAGTGTTGATGAGGTTGATGATCGGGGTTGATGAAAAATTAAGATTTGTTAGTCATGTAAAGAACTTGTTACAAAAAGTATATAAATATGTGATTTTTAAAAAATAACCTCTACGCCTGTGACTTTAAATCCAGATATTTTTTAGATTGTCTGAGTGATGTTCAGAAGTGTGGCAGTAAATCCCAAATAAGAACAGAAAGAAAAAACTGAAAGATGCCACAAATAACTTTTAGACAATATTTATAATTAATGTACAGCTTATTAAAAATATCGCCAAAAACTGTTCTATAAAAGCCACTGCATGATTTATAGGCAGGAACTTGCTGCAAAAAAAATATTTCCCAGTTATAACAGCGCTGTTGATGAGCTTGTCAAAATGATAAGCATCATAAAATCTCGTTTATTCAAAATACTATGTGAGGACATGGGAAATATACATCTCTTCTTTTACATACTGAGGTCAGATGGTTATCTTTTATAACTCATATTTTTGAGCTAAGGGACGAGGTGCGTGCTTTTCTTGTAGAATACAATTTCGAATTGAAAGGTCGATTATTTGATATAAATTGGACGTTAAAAAGGGTTCCACTTATCAAAAACATTAAGAAACGCTGTATTAGACGTAGGTGTTTTCAATCCTTATCTTTGTAGAACAGTATCCTTCATCTTTGGAGGACAGTATGGCATGGGTGATTTGGTACATTTTTCTGAAAACAGTATTAGAAAAATCTTCCTATTTTTCAACACAAATCCACACATCAGGTTAGTTTAGAGCATTTTGTAATTTTCAAGCTTTTCCGAAAATATGGTCTAAATAAAAAGAGTACCTACTTAACTCGTCACTTCAAGCCATGTTTTGACTGAAGAATTTACTTATGATCTCAATCTAGGAAAAAGACCTCTTATTCCAAACATACTCATTTATATCTTCTATGTAGTTTTATGATATCACAAAATAATCTACTAATAAAAAGTGTAATACAGTAAATTTACTGGTAATATAAACCAACTACAATTTAGTACAGTTGCTTAATTTATATAATCAGAAATATTTGACTGCCTGAGTAAATTTCTGAATAAACATAATCAAAAAATCTGCTTTTTGTTATCTACTTTTAAATATAACACTGTAATGGATTGTAAATACAGACAATATACAACTATTAAAAATTGTGCAGCGTAACTTATTACAAACACTTCTTCATGATTTAAGCTAAGATTCATTGTATTTTTTTCTCGAAATAGATTATTAAAAAATCTGTATAACTTAAAGGAACCCAGTGTCCCCTTAAGAAGTGCCCATAAACTCAGTAAATTATTAAAGTGTTCAAACTTTTATTATTTTAAGAGAAAACGTTACAACTCACAATCTCAGAAATATTTATATCTATATACATACTATATACAAGCGCCGCCCAACCTAGCTGTATGTATATTTTTATTTTATAATAATCTGTTATTTTGTAATAGGTACGTTGAAAATGGCGGAAAGGTATAATGCTGTTTCAGAAAAAGGATTTACAGGAATGGGCCACTTTCTTAGTTACTATCCCCAAAATATTCATTGTCAACGGTCCCAGGCTCAATCAAAATGGCACTTGTGCTATTACAGCAGATGAGTTTAATAATAATTCGATAACAAACATACAAGGCGAATTGAACGTACGCTAGTGGAATGGTCAGCCAGCACAGCATGTGCAACCAAATTTGGAATATGTATTTTTTTCTGCGGAATTGTTATATTATTATTTTTAATACTCGTTCAAATTATCTTAAGAACGTTGTAAAAAGCGTGGGTATGTGCAAATATAACTTTACAGGCATTTCAAAGGGAGGTATTATAATTGATGCCTAATTTTTTAATGTCTTGCTCTTGCTGTTTAAAAATTGCCTATGGAATCAAAGAAAATTTAACAGTTCAACAAAACATGGAATGCCTAAAAATTGTATGTAAGTACTTCTTTCATAGATCTTAGCTTCATCATTAGGTTCTATATTTCTGTTGTTGATCATCAGCATAACTTTGAACTTTTGACTTTTCCTTTACAATATCTAAAGCATAATATGTAATAAATAGTAGAGGTCCAAGAATAGACGCCTGCGTTACACCAGCAGTTACCTGAGTAGTCTCTGAAAATATTTTGACTTCAATTAATTGAAATTTGGACCTACTGAAGGCGGATACTTAAATATTGTTTGAACCAATCTAAGGCATTTTTAGGAAAACCATCTTAATAATTTAATTTTGCTAAAAGTAAAGAATGATCTATACTATCAAATGCCTTAAAATAGTCCAATATTATAGATATAGAAACTTTAGATTTATCAATCGCTGCCAACATATCCTACATCAAGAAGTGCAGTAGTTGTGCTGTGACAATGAAGGTCTAAAACCAGACTATATACAGAGTGACCCATATGAAAGCGGGCCACCCCTGTAAAGTGGCTCTTTTTGGTCCGATTTTGATCAACTTTTTTTTATATTGTTGCTCATGGAAAACTGCATTTTGTGGCAAATTGATAGATGTCTATCACAAAAATCAAGGCCTACTTTGCAATTTTTTTGGAAATGTTCAAATAATCGTCTCAATAAAATAATTTGTTTATAAGTTGCTTTTATTTACTTATTTCATGAGTTACTTGATGTTCACAATGCATTTCCGGGTATAAATTAATTTTTAAAAGTAAAAATATCAATTTTTAACATGCGATATTTTTGGATGAAATTTGGTACAGACCCGTTTTAGGGGACGCTGAACACAGTGGCGTACTTAGTTTTCACGTAAAAAAATCGCTAATATGATTTCTCGAATTTTCGCTCCAAAAAAATTGCAAAGTAGGCCTTGATTTTTGTGATAGACATCTATCAATTTGCCACAAAATGCAGTTTTCCATGAGCAACAATAAAAAAAAAATTGATCAAAATCGGACCAAAAATAGCCACTTTACAGGAGTGGCCCGCTTTCAAATGGGTCACTCTGTATGTATCTACTTAGAAAACGTAAACATCATGGCAATTCGCATGAACTGGTGGATATCCCCTGTAAATTAAATTTTAAATCAAGACATATATAGGAGTAAGCTCTTTTTTAATGGAGACCTGCTTCACTCATCCAAATCATTTGTTAGGGACGCACAGTAGCACCATAGTTGTGTCAGTTGGCTGCGAGAGCAGGTAATTTGTTGTATGTACTTAAATATTAAATGTTTAAATACCTTTCATTTGAACTGGAAGGACTATAGATTAAAGTTGCATTCAGAAGCATTTGATTTTCTGTTTTAGTTATGACTACAAAGGTAGACAGGTATCCATTACGAACTGTTCTGCGTTAAAATTGTTAAATTTGTTTAGAGCTCCTTTGATGCAGAAATTTAATATTATTTCACAGAATGACGTCAGTTTAAAGATGCGTGAAATTGATAATATTGATTTAATAAAGCACGTAATCAATTCGTGTTTACCTCATCGATAAACGTTTATGGTCAACCTTCTGCATTAAAACGCTTTAAATACTTAATTCTTCAGTTTGGATAATTTGATATGGTCTTATAGAAATCTAAACACGGAAATATTCACAGGGTGAGCCAACAAGGCCGCAGTGGTTAATAATTACTTTGCTGTCTTTAGTACATATATTTTTCGAATTAAAGTTTAAGGAACTAAAGGAACTACAAAACTATTATTAATCATATTTTTTAATGAACCTTCCTATTACTTATGCTTATTCGTATTTAATTATCTCCGTGATTGTGTTTCTTGTTTCTAATTCCACTGCGATGTTATGTAAAGAGCTGACCAATCCACTATTACAAAAATTATGACAAAAATAAATAGTTAAGGCAATTCATTCTCTATAAACAAAGACGGTCAGTATTGTGTTGTTAAAACGATAACATATGGATATATAAGTTGGATCGCCTACGATCAAAAGTTATTAGAGAAAAATCTTTTTTGCAATTTAGTTACGAAAATTCATCTTTTTGACACTGATTGTCATTGTCAAAAGTGATTCATTTTGGCACAAGTGCTAAAATTAAATAGGGCTATTTATTAATACAAACAGACAGAAAACTCCAAACTTTAATAATTAAATACTGAAATGCATCACTACTGCTCCAGCTTCTCATAATATCTATAAATAATGTCTTTATTTTCTGAAACCGATAAACTATTGAACAAATCACGGTTGTTATGAATCACAACAGCCTTAGATCTCTTAAAATCCTCGCTCTACGAGTTCGGATTTCAAACAGACATCTGCGGCAGTTATGATGCTCATAACATGCCTAGAAATAATTAATAATAGTGTTATCATGGTAATCTACAGCAATGTTACCCAGGCAACAAATGATCGTTCCAAGATACGTTTTGTGGATAATAGACGCATCCAAACTTTATCTGAAATTTACAAGGTTTTAGAAAAAAATCGAAATTTCATGAACGAAGAGGGATATTAAAAATTTGAGAAATTAGATTTTGCCTTATAAACAAGAGACCAGAAAAATGCCAATGGACCACATTATTGTGACGTCACATAATTATGCAACCGTACGTACTACTATCATGACAGACGGGTTGCGTTCAATCTCACTGGAAATTGACCCTTAATGCATATGTGCATAAAAGGCGACATTTTTGGCATAGAAACATGGCCTGGAGTTTTATTTTATTTCTCCTGTGGAAGAAATATATAAGAACTTTCAGTTACCATTTATCATGCACAAGATATCGGAAAATATACAGAAGTATAAAGTATTACGAAAACTTTATTATTAATATAATAAATCAATTATTAAAATAAAAGTTTACACTGCTGCTAAGTTCAGTATACTTCTGAGTTGTTACAGCTGTCGTTAGTGACAGTGTCGCTGACGCAAACTTTATAACCTCTTATCTTGGTGTCAATAATACAATAAAAATCAATTAAACCTATTTAAAAAAATATAGAATATTAAAGAAAGCACAGGTAGGTATTTAAGCATTATTTTGTCTTTACAATTTACATATCCCCATATTTAAGAAACGATAATCAAACTAACATACACATTATAGCTTTACCTCTTTTATTTTAATTTGGAATCCTTTGGGAAACTAAACATTTTACATCCAATTTTATTAATAAGATCATACTCAGGTGCAAAGGCACAAACCCACATTTGAAATTAAGCACAAAAACGAGTTTATTAGAAAAAATAGTAGAATAGATTTGAAACTGAGAGAAAACTTAAGTTAAACGTCAAGTTCATTGTCAAAATGAACGAACATGAATTAAATGTTTGAAGTTAGCGCTGCAAACTCATAATTTGAATTTTTGCATTCTTTATTCCTATTGGAGGAAGCTTCCGCCGATTTACATATTAATTTATAAAAGTAAAATGAAGTATTTATAAATCATACGTGAATACATATATTTTAACATATTTCTTAAATGTGAAATAGGTATTGGAAGTCCTTAAATAGTCTTTCAATAGTACTATATATTATAGTTCTTATGGATAACACAATACGGGTCAGATTCCCGTATTACAGTTTCGGCCGTAAACTTGTATGCCAGTAGAAGTGGGGGTCGTGACGTCACAACTAATGGAGTCTATTGAAAAATAAAAATTGGAATTCCGGTACCTACTTGGTTAAAAAAACATACGTTTCTTTTACTATATGCTATTCACATTTTATTTACATGAGGGGAGGCCTTGGAAAATCTGAATTCTGTTGGTATGAATGACTGTTTTAATTACTGAGGTTATGTTGAAAAGTCAAAAACATAACCACAAATTCAAATTGGTTCTACATAGTTGCCACAGTGAGACCCTAAAGAAAGCTCAGCAATGTCATCAATAAAAAATTTGGCAATTCAGCCAAAAATAAATGACAGTGACAATCAATTAAATCTGACACCTCAATATTTTGTCAATAGTAGACAACCCTGAGACAACCTAAAGGGATTACGGAAACTTAACTCGATTAGTGATCTGCTAACCTGATGGACTATTTTGCGTTCGTTTACTTGATCGAGTTAAAGTAACCTTTTACGAAAATGTACATAGGTTACTAACCTAGTTAACTCGAACCTACTCTACTCAGCAAGTAGGGTCATGTGTGGGTTACTTCGTTGTTTATCGGTTTGTCAGTTTTTATAAAACTTCAAAAGTGATATTCGTAAATGTAACAGTCTGAACTGAATGTAATAAATAAAGAATGGATGCCAGGAATGAGATTTTACATTGTGCTATAACAGCGGCACAATTTTTCCTGGAAAATGAAGAAGAGGATGATGAAGAAGAAATTTATACTTATCGGTCCTCAAACACAACAGAATCTAACCTCTGCTACTTACCGTTTTCGGACCCATGTACTGAAATCACATGTTCCTGAACAATATTCTCGTAACTTATATAATCACATATTGCGCAACGTGCTAATATATGACCCTCCTCAGCCATTATTTTATAAATTATCAGGAAACAGTAATATTTCAGAATCTCTGCGACAAACTGACAAACCATTCAAATTCAAACCAAACCACCTTGTTTTTGACGTTTTTGACAGTCGGTCGCTGTCATCACTGGGCCGCGTTGTGCTTTCGGATATCACAGGAACCTAGTAATAACCCAACACTTTAATTTAAGGAACCTCTGTGACCTGGGTCACTAACTTAGGTTACGTTTCCGTAAATCCCTTAAAGACAACCTAAGAAAAACATATCATAGCCTCCCCTCATGTAAATAAAATGTGAATGGCATATACCTGTAGACGACAGTAAGATGTTTGAAACCAAAATAATCGTAAATGAACAGGCTTGTTCAGAATTAAATTCTCTTTTAAATTCTGCAAACCGCGCATCGATAATATTTGACCTAAAAATTCGTTTGGTTCTCATCAATTGTCCAACAGTTTAGATAGAACCTTTAAAATTCGATATGCATTGTAATTTTTAATATTTTTCATTACTTTCATTATTTTTTTTACGCTGGAAAATATCCGATGCTTTTTAATACTTCTTCTAGAGAAATTCAAAAGATACATTAATAGGCTACTATTGAGTTTCTGATTATTTTGAATTAAAAAATAATCAAAAACACTGTTCACTATTAATTCACACCTTACTTTAGTTGGCTCCGTTTTTCTTGAAAACCAAGTTTATTAGCCATTAAAAGAGTGGAAAAAATTGTAGAATAAAATTCCGAATAAAGAAGCGGTCAAAAAGATGTGTAGTTTTAGAGGTGTGTCATCCCCATCAGCTACTTATTAGTTTATTAAGATTAACTTATCGTCAATTGAGACCCGTAATGAGCCTAAATCGTGTATTTTTCCACGTTAAAGTGTTGTGGAGGTATTAACATTTTTTTTAATTTGAGACCTCATTTGGGGACTTAATCTCCTCAGGGCCCAGGGGTGCAACTTGATAGAAACGGAAGCCGGGCATTATGAGACGTGCTTTCATTGAAAATTTTAGTGATAGTGATGAATTTTCAATTTCAATTTGGTAGAAGTGATGGTAGGGTGGAACACACTGAGGAATTAACACTTTAATAACATTTCTCTGACAAATTTTGCTTAACTCTTTTAATGGTCACTACAAAAGCGTTGTGGCGTCAACGGAATCACCATTAAGAAAACTGATTTGCTTGTGACTTGTGACATTGAAATCAATATGAAAAACACAATTGGTTTAATATGGCAAAAAGATAGCAAATATTAATATATTTTCACTCTAACTAAACACAGTTACCATATGAACATATTCGTGCTGGTGTTGTTACACTACATTCACATCTCATTGATTTTATAGAACCAGTTAGCCGCTATTTACCCTTCAAAATTACGGAATTCACCAAACGCAATTTTTACAAGCTAAAATATTGTATTACTCATTACTTACCGTGTATTAAAACTGGTCTGGCCATATTGTTCATAGCATCTAGTGCGGGTCCTGGTTTTGATGCCGTGACTTGCTTAGATTACCATACAAGTTTCACACTATCAATGATACAAAAGCTACAAAGACGAGAAAAGATATTGTGATTGGAGTCAGAAACTGTTTCAAACTGGGGGCGATAATAAATATTTACTTTTTTCAGATACCTACAGATACAGGAGTATCAGCGGTATTGCGCTCACTTTTCATACCTACTTTTTATAATTTTAATTACAACGCTATCTTTCTTTCTTTGCAATGTATACAGGACGAATAAACATAAATGAAGCAGTGCATTCCTTGACAAAATTGAATATCAAATGTTTTGTCATATAACCGTTTCACTATATTCTTTAAAGGAAATATTTTTCAGCAATCGTCCGGAAAGTACCCACTTCCCTGACTTTTTTTCTTTGAGAAAATAGCACTTTCCCGGCCTAGGCCGGGAAGTACGTATTTCACGGACTAGAGCAATGTGCGCGCGCAGTAATTTCTAAAGTTTAACCAAACTTTCGCGTTTCGGTAAACGTCAAAATTCCACTTTTCCTTTCGTTCCTGCTGCCCCGAAAATCGCAGCGCGATCATGCGATTCATGATGTAGTTCTGAGTTGGACCTTCGAGCTTCGATTTCTTGACTGAACGGCGGCCTGGCGGCGTTTTTTCGTTTTCGTTTTTTACTTATTACCGTAATGAATGACTTTTGTGGTAAGTTGGATATTTTTATTTCAATGTTTTTTTGCTTTGGACGCTATGAATTCTATTATTTAATTCAATGTTATAAAACGAAATTGTTGTAATGGATTCGACAATAATCACCTTCTAAAGTGGTTTCAATATTTGTTTTGCTTTGGACGGTGTGAATATTATTTAATTTGTTTAATGAATTTGACGATAATTGCATTTTAAAGTGATGTCATAGATTTTTACGTCCAACAGATTTTATATTTGTATGTTCCGAAGTAGAACATCAATAAATATATCAAATTGGTCCATAATGCACTGACGGTATTTGGTATGGAATAATTTTTTTCTTTGTGGTCAGATTTTTAACTTAAAAAAATTACGAAGGCAACATCTTAATCTATAACTCTGGGAGTTTGCTTTATTTAGAAATTGAATCATTTTAGAAGAAACTCCTACAAAATTTGTACGTTTTTGAAATTTTTAATTTTTATGTATTTCGCGAGATGATAAATATGTTAGGATTTTCTCTTACAGTTTCTAAAGTAACATTTTCCACAGCTTCTCTAACTGCTTAATATATTTTTATTTTACAAATGATCCAAACTCTTTTAAATTTTGTTCTAGCCTTTTGAACATTTTTACGTCTGGCTGACTCTTTTCTGGATATTATCTAAAAAAATTGTTTAAACACTTTTCGTGTCTATAACTAATCTTTTAAAGAATAGCTCGGAAGCTAAATTTGAATTTTCTTCACATTCTTATCATATTTTTCATAATGAATAAATTGAACCGTTTTAAACAATGCTTATCCACATTTTCACATTTACGATTGTTTCGATTTTCTTTTTTTTCCATGGTCTTCCCAATCAATGGTCAGTGTAATTGTTCATGACAGATAATAACATTTAATGTCACAGAAACTCTCATATTTTCTTGATTAGAATCCTCAAACAAATTCAAAAACTGATACCAAAAACCGTTAGTGCATTATGGACCCTATACAATAATATTAATATCTTTTTTGGACAAATGAAGATGTCACATGACTAAAATGTTACTTAAAATTAGTAAAAGATGTATCTATATCGTATCTTTATTTTTTATCATTCTACATTTCTAGGTATTTCTACTAATTTGAAAATAATGGAAATGGGTTTTAGCTCGTGGGACATTTTATCTTAATTAATAAATAACTAAATTACTATAGATGACAACGTCAGACAATCTTACAGAGGTGCAGTTTACTTTATAGTCAACACAAAAGTTGTGCTTGAGTTTTGGTTAAGAAAATGAACGGTACTGAAACCCATTTGCAGCACTTGTCCAGAGCAATAAAAAAATTCATCGGTTGCTTATCCTCATTGTCGTCTGCATCAGTTGCCCTAACAACTCCAGTACAGGTAGATCCATTTTCATCGATAAAGTTTACTTCACAATCTACTAAAGATTTTAAATTCCCAATGATGTTAGTACTTGGTATTTCCGTCTCCTCGTTGCAGTGAAGAAAATACACGGCGTAACCATCAGTTACGTTATCTGCTTCTCTCAGTATTACACATGGGAAGAAATGCCCTTGGAACATTGCCAGAATAATATTGGACCTGGTTCTCCTAAAAATAAAAAATACGTTAACTTTTTTTAATTATTTTCACTGGGTGGTCTGGGGAAATATATAGGTAACATATATTTTATCTAGGAGTAAGTGACCAAAGAATGAACTAAGTATACCGAGAACGGCTATTAAAGGAATGCAGAATTTTAGGAATATGACAATTGGTTAAGGCAGGTCTACTGAAAAACTTGCGTACAGGGTGGGGAAAAGTAACACATAATTCCATAAATATAAATGGATGTTTATCTTTACTAAATGTGATTGTAAGTTGAAGCACAAAAACTATGGAATGTTTTACAAAAAGCGATTGCGATCGCGATGAACGTTTACTTTAAAGGGAAGAACCTCCAAATTAGGCAAAATGGAACTCAGGTTCATTCATATAATAATATGGATGTTTCAATAGTGGTAAGAGTGACAAAACAACCTAAACTACAAAGAATCTTGAAGTATTCAGTGAAAGTGTATAGTTACAGAGACAGAATTGTGGTGGTATGGTTTGAAATTCGAAAGGGAAGAACGTACATACATACATTGATGGCAATCTTGGACAGTAGCTCTATATATGGTTCCTCAGCTTTATTAAGCGCGAAAATGCACGAAAGTTTTATTAATCTATCGCTTTCTCTATTTCTTCCAATTCAATTATCACATTCTTCCTATATCCGAATTTTTCCAGAAAATTATATTATAGTTTTAATAATTTTAGACGATACCCACTTAAGTTCGTCAAATCTGACCAATTTTCTTAAATGCCACTTCCATAAAATATGAATTAAAATGCTAAAGCATATTTTATGGATTAATATTCCAAAGCGTGTTCCGAGTTGGATAAAACTAATTTTAATTAAAGTAATACATTGGGTAATATCTCGAAAATGCGCATATAAATTGTCACCCACGCAGAAAAAATATTTCCCAGAAACAATAATATGAAATTATTTTGTCCATTCAAGGCTGGGTTTCTAATAACAATTGATTGTTGGCTGAATATTTATAATTGTAATTATTATCATGTGTCAGTAATTTTTTATTATAATATTTAATATCAATTTAGTCCGGTAATTCTAATTTTAGCCAATTTTGCATCATGACCATCAGTGTTTATTTTTTATATCATATGTTCAAAGGACACGTGTTTCTGCTGAAAGATTTTATAAATTATTGTGTCACGAAGTATGAACCAGCGGTTAAAAGTAGATAGCAAACATTCCTGAAAATATAAAAATACGATTGCGGAAATATGAATAATAGAAAGAAAAATTAAATATAAAACTTATTCATGGATTCACTGCTAATTTTTTCGAAATCTAGAACTATATAGATTGTAATAGTTGATTAATGATGAAGTTGCTTTGTGAAAATTCATTTCTAATAAAATTTTTTGCAGTAACATTTTCTTTACGAAAATATTTTTTTATTTACTTGGCAATTTCCACTTCTTGTGTGCCATGGGTGTTTGTGTGTGTAAAATGAAAAGTTTAAGAGATAAGTATGGCCATTGACTAAATATACAGTCAATGGTATGGCCTAGGAAAGCCTTATTACCAGTAAGCAGGATTATTAACATAATACTGAATAACTTAAATACACGTCGTAATACAAAGAATACAAATAGATACATATAATCAAAATATAATAAATGAAGAAATAGAAAACTTCATAACTAGGGCTAAGCAAATAGAGATAAAAAAAAAGGAGGGCAAGAAAGCCTAACAAAAAGGTATACCTAGGGAAAAGAACATTGCAACAGTATATAAAGAGAAAATAATGGAGAACAAGAATAGGCTAAGCAGGCTGAAGAATTTGAAAGTGTTTATAAATGATGACGAGTAAAGAGGAAAGGGAGATACAAGGGAAAATAAAAAAAAGGTCAAGGAAGAGTTAGTAGCTGGATGAAGGATGGACATGGAACAGAGAAAAGGAAATATCACGATACAGGCTATGGAAATGGATATGGAAAGGACAAGCGAAAAGTTAGAGAATGGAGGGATGATAAACTTGGCAACGAAAAAGGGTAACGCCTTGGAAATGAAAGTAATTAAAAGAGAAAAAAATGGGACGAAATGGCCCCTAGCAAAATAGAATGTGAGGGGAACATATTATTATGTGGCTGGGGACTTAAGCAATTAGAAAGAGAATTAAAACGGTATAAAATAGACATCGTTGCGTTGCAGCTGAGATCAGGCATTGTGGAAATATACAATATGATTTGTTTTAAAAGTGGTGGAAGGAGTTGAACTGAAACGGCTTTCTAATGGGGAAGGGAAGTAAAGATAATGAAGTTTGATCTCTGATAGAATATGCTTCTTAAGATTAAATGGAAAGGAAAGAAACATCGGTATATTATAAACCTATGTATAAGCCCCCTTTAGAAGAGAAAGAAGATGAAGAAAAGGAAATATTTTACGAGGTTCTGGAAAATGAGTACGAAAGATATTGCCCAAGCATGACATTAAAATTATCCTAGGAAACTGCAATACGAAAATAGGAAAGGAATAGCGATAGCAGGAATTTATACTAAGCATGATATATCGATAGGTAATGGCCAAAAATTTATCAAATATGCGTTAGAGCGGAATATGGTAATAAGAAGCATACAGATACAAAGAAAGAAAATTTGTAAAGGAACTTGGTAGTTACCGGATGGTAGAGTAATACCTCAGATCGATCATGCCTTAATAGAGAAAACACATGAATCGAATCACTAACGTGAGAGGTATGAGAGGAGCGGAATTTGACTCCTATCACTTCCTAGTCAAAATTATATGTGAAAATTCGATAGAAAGTATCAAAATCACTAAGCAAAACCCAAAAACAAAGAAAAGGTATGACATAGAAAGACTTAAAGGCATGAAAGTAAGTGAGAAATACCACAATGAGATGAATAAAAAATTGGAGAAAGTAAAAATAGCAGAGGAGACTGATGGCATGTGGAAGCAATTAAAGCAGATAATAACCAAGCAGTAATATCAACAAAAATGGGGCAGATGATAATGAAATACTGGTTTGTTGAGGAGTGCCATAGAGCCAAATAAAAATAAAAGACTAAGAGAACTTATGCTAACAAACAATAATGAAGGAAATAGGCCAAACTACAAAGAAAAAAAAATTATTTACTAGGCTATGTAGAGCAAAAGAACGCCAATATAGTGAAATGGAACTGAAGGAAATACAGAAAAAGTTCCAATATAAAGAAGTTAAATCTTTCAAGAAATAAAAAGTAGAGAAAAGATATTGCAGCGGACTAAGTTACTTAAAGAACAAGGAAGTAATACTAATGGCAGAACACAAGGAAATGCCAGAGGAGTGGAAAGACCATTTTGATAAATTACTAAACACAAGGAGGAGATAGAAGAGGAGAGGAACGGCTTTGGCAAGATGAAGACGGAATTAATATAGAAGAACCAACAAATTAAAAAATAGACGACTTAATAAAATAACAAAAGTCCAAGAAGAAGTAAAATAAAATCAGAAATGCTGAAACAAGTAGGGAGTTTTTTACGTGAGAAAATGGTGAAATGAACTAATCTAGGGAAAAGAGCAAATGCCGGAGGGTTGGGCAAGCACTATAATATGCCCGAAAATTACGGAGGTGGAGGAACTTGACAGTACTCGTACTCGATACGAACAGTTATGCAGCAGGCATCAGTTCTTGGAGCGCACTATGCACCATCCCTCGCCACTCCCTTCCGTTTGTTGATATCTAATTTAACTTTTATTATTTTCATATTATCCTCTTCCAAACTGTTTCTTCTTTTTCCTATTGATTTTCTGATTAGCACTAACTTTGGTAATCTCTCTCTAATCAATCGTTCACTATGACACGGGGGTTTTCATACTATTCTTTCAATTCCCGGTTCGTTCTTCTCCTCTATCCCTCTTCTGTTTTTGTTCCTCCATAACTAGCACGTAACATTTTTCTTTCCCATCTTCTTATTTTTTCTCACAGGCATATGTTTCAAGTTCATTTTCTCCTACAGTTGTCCTTCGCTCTCTGGAAGGCATATTCCTTATTATTGCTTATTATCAAGATCAGCCAGTCAATGTTCTCCAGCGGATTTTGTGTTTGTCCCTTAACTATATATCTTGTTTTACTTTGGTTTATCTTCAGTCCGAATTTCTTTGCTTCTTGTTCCATTTTTCCTGCGACCCTCATTAGTTCATTTTTTTGTTTTTGCTGTGATTGTTAAATCACCTGTAAAAGTCATGAATTGATGGTCTTGTCTTTTCTAAGTCCTCTTCTTACCTCAAGCTCTTGCGACTCACCTCCTTTCCATGTTATTTTGTGTTCCTTAAGGTCATTTTCATCATTCTGATGAGTTTTTTGGGCATCTTAGCTGGTGCATTTTTTCATACATTTTCTCCTACTTATTCTATCATATGCTTGCTTGAAGTCGACGAATACAGCATGGAGTTCTATTTTATTATGTTTGCAGTTAGTAACTTGCAATTCTATTAGGGCGAAAATTAGATCTGTCGTAGCTTTGTTGTTTCTAAAGTCCGTGTAATATTCCCCTAGGACCCGTTCGGTATGTAAGTATATTTAACTTCTTTCTTATTATTTGTCCTCATTGACCATGGTTATAAATGATAATTTTATGTTGTAGTGAGCCGCGATACGTTTTATAATAATACTCATTGAATTGAACTAATATAATGTTTTACAACTAACTGTTACAGCGTTAAAAAATGTGATTTCCTATCTGAGTGGTGTCGTTTTGTTAAATATGGTGTATACAGTGCGTACATTTCATTTAGCATTCTTACTGATTTTGTTAATTTTACTAGTAAGATGACTAGAATAAAACTACATACGGTCGTGGTCGTGGAAAGTGAACGTCATCTGTCTTAGTCTCTTTTGTTCTAGTGGGTGCATAAAGAATACGGATCAAGATGACCAAACGTTAATAAAGTATTGGGTTATCAAAAGGATCAACTCATTTATTGCTAGAAAAACTTGATAATAGGTCCATCTTCTATGACCACGACTGTGCAATAGCTCAGCCACACCCACTAATCAATTTCTACTGAAATTATTTGATAATAAACCTGTGCGCCCAAAAATTACATCTTGGCGAAATACCTTTATATTTTTGACTCAATGTCAACAGTGATTGTCTACCTAAAACGATATTCCACAAAATACAAATGGTGCATCACTTACGTATAATGATTTGGTAATTTAACATCTCGATCTCTCAAATCAGTTGTACTTTCTGCATTTCCCATACTAGTCTAGTTTGCTTCAGTTTGAATGAATTTTCCTTTTATTTAACCTAAAAATATGTCTAATTATGCAATTAACTTTTCGGTAATATATCCCAACATGCAAGATTTACTTTTAACAAAATTAAATAATAAATGTATACAGTATACGTAACAACCGCTAATTGACAAAATACTTTATTCTTTTGCATGCAAATAGAGGTATAATCTTACCTTAACTTAATTTTTTATGGCACAGCAGTTATACAATTTGATATAAGTATTCTCTTTGTCTTTCCTATTTCGAGTAATAATTATGTGTTGGATTTTTATGAATTTTATGAACAACGAATTTAGAGATGGAATTTTAAAAGTCAGAGAAATGTCATAGTCGTAGAGGACGTCAACATGAATAAGATGGTGAGAGAAAAACACAGATTTTCCTTAAAACGGAATAATACAAGAACAGAACAACAGACTATATCTGAAATTAAAGTTCTGCGTTTGAAGGAAACAATATTTTTTGAACCGTAAGTGAAATACGTTCTTGAAAAAATTGTTAATTAAACCTTGTTAGACGCATGCCAATACTTAAGGTCATGGATTTTTTAAACATATCAAATCGATGCAAAAATAAATAAATTTGCCTGCCACGTTTATTTTATGCACTTAAACAACAATATTTAAAGATTGGGTACCAATGTGTCCTCATCGTGAAGTAAAGCTATTTTTTTTATTGTATTTCGACGATTCTCGAAAAGTCTGTCTCTGCGCATGTCTCCATTTGTTCTTGTGCCGAATTGATTTACATACTTCTATAAAAATTGTTTGTGCTATGGTGGCTGGATGTAGCAATTATTACACGAAGACATCAATCAAGTATTTTACATTTCCCCGCGCTGAAAAGCTCGCGAAAGTATTTGGATCAACGATAAAATTAAATAGAAAAATGCCAGGTTAATTTTTTATTTCGCCGGTTTATCCTTTGCCTATTACGTCTGTTTAATATACGTATTTCTTCTGTGCATTTCATCTCAACAGAATCAACAGTTTCTTAAATACAGCAGATATTATATTCCCCCCAGAGTAGAAACTTTAAGACCTGATGCAGTTCCAACTGTCAATATGCCTGGTGCTGTTCTTGACTGTCGTAAAAGGAAAATAAACTGTGATAGATCGCTTATTAGGTAGGAAAAAATATTAAAAATAGACTGTACTAATTTTAGATTGGAATGACAACTATTAAAAGCATATTATTTTGTCAATTAAAACGTTATTAATAATGCACTGAATAAGATTTAAGTTGATAGTAATGGACGAGGCAGATAAAATTGACATAATATTCGAAAATTTTAGAAAATACAAAAATGGTTATTGTTTTGTATTAAGTATAAAGTATACTTAATACAAAACAAAAACCGTTGCACATCATCACGTACTATTGGGAGCAAAAAATTTCAACGATATTTAATCAAGTGATACTGGTTTTTGTAAAATTTATCAACAGTAAAACACAAGAGCTTTTTTTTATCGGATAAATTTCTCTTCGTAACGAAACAATTTTGCCAAATAGTAATTTTAAGAGAAAAACTGACATGAAAAAATCGCGAGACCGTAGATCGAGCGATTTTGTCAAATGTCAGTTTTTCGAGCAAAATTACTGATTGGCAAAATGTTGAGTTACAAAGAAATTTATCCATAAAGGAAAAGCTCGAGTGTTTTTTGGCAAGATAAATTAACGACAGAATATGTGAACGAACAACAACAATAATTATTTTTATTTATACAATTATTTGAAGGAACAGTTATTAAAAATACAGTTGTTATAAATGGTTTGGTTTGGTGTACTGATTTTAAAGTGACGTGCGACTACTAGATGTACACTGATTTTGAGAAGCAGGCATTTTTATCGGTGATAAAAAACGATGCACCTTTTTTATCGCTGTCAAAGTGACAAAACGTGACTGTCAAATAGACTTTTTCATATAGGAGTTAATTTATCACCGATAAAAATGCCTGCTCCTCAAAATCAGTGTACATCTAGTAGTCGCACGTCACTTTAAAATCAGTACACCAAACCAAACCATTTATAACAACTGTATTTTTAATAACTGTTCCTTTAAATAATTGTATAAATAAAAATAATTATTGTTGCTGTTCGTTTACATATTCTGTCGTTAATTTATCTTGCCAAAAAACAGTCGAGCTTTTCCTTTATGGATAAATTTCTTTGTAACTCAACATTTTGCCAATCAGTAATTTTGCTCGAAAAACTGACATTTGACAAAATCGCTCGACCTACGGTCTCGCGATTTTTTCATGTCAGTTTTTCTCTTAAAATTACTATTTGGCAAAATTGTTTCGTTACGAAGAGAAATTTATCCGATAAAAAAAAGCTCTTGTGTTTTTACTGTTGATAAAAAACGATGCACCTTTTTTATCGCTGTCAAAGTGACAAAACGTGACTGTCAAATAGACTTTTTCATATAGGAGTTAATTTATCTTTGTAAAAATGGTTTTATTTAAAGTCATATTTGACCGGAATTTCAATACGATGACAATAATTCTGAAGCAGGTGTCGAGTTCATTTTTAAAAATTTTGCATTGCATTTCTACACCTTGTGTAACATTACAGAAATATCAGTGACGTAGCCAGCGGGGGGCAGGGAGTCCGGACCCCCTGGAATTTAATTGACATTTAAATAATTGACAGTCATGACATTTAAAATTATATACTAATTGTCTAATATTTTATTTTTGATTGATTTTCACTTTTCGAACGAATTTCAAAAATAACTAGTCAAACAAATTTTGGCTGATTTCGAATCTCAATTCCAGCCAGCCCTGTTGCAAATCGTGGTCTCTTGCAATTTTATTGCAGCCATACCTACTGATAGGGCGGGGCCAACAAAGTGCCGACTTGAAGTCTAAATCCGACTTACATAAGTAAACCTGCTTCATGAGTTTGACATGTGATGTGATTGAATAGAACTGGCAATGAAAGGAAAGGATGAGCGGTGTAGCCCTATAGTTTCGATACACTGGGCGGTTAAAGTTAGTCCTGCAAAAGTCATGGACATCATGGCTGGGCGGAGATCCACACGATTACTGCTTTTATAATGTACTTAATATTTAATTTTTGAGTTTACTTTTGTTATATGAAATTTATAGATATGTGTTTCGTTTTAATAAAGTCGTAGGTATTATATATACCGTTTTTATTAATACCTACATCACTATTTTGCCGCAAATTTGATGCTACTTTTTTTCTGAACCCGCATGGTCCGATTTGAATGATATTACTTTCATTGTAGGTGGGTTAATTCCTTGATTATGTCATTGTGCCCGTCATTTTCGATAAAAAGTTAATTTTACTTTTATACCGGGTGTAATAAAAATGTTGTTTATAAAAACATGTTAAGCTATAAAAGGGTGTATCTCCTCTAATAAAATAAATAATAAAGTGAACTAAAAATGAAAATATTAAGGAAAGATGAGGCTACAGTTGAAATTACAGTTGCTCATATACGTCACATGTTGATATAAATTTTCGAAACAAAAATAGTTATTTTTGTATCAAGGGTGCGAAATACTACTTTGGTGATCGAGAACGAAAGTTTTTTGACGAGGCGCAGCCGAGTCAAAAAATCGTTCGAGATGACCAAAGTATTTCGCACACGAGTTGCAAACAATATTTTTTCTACAACGACTTTAATTTGATTAAACTAAAACTATAAAACGATATCTTCTAATATAATATTTAATTTTATTGCAAATTAATTTAAAAAGAAATAGTAGCAAATATCTCAGGTAACTATGGAAACCAATATGTTTGACAACAAATATTTTTCACTGACGTTTTCGGCATTGTGAGTTGAATATTGTGAGATTTTTAAAGTAAAATAACACATAAGATAATAATGGAGAGTCTCGAAACTGAAGATGATTTATCAGATGCAGCTAACCTTGTTACACTCAATCTTCTAACCAGAAAAATTCAGACGGCAGTATGATCAATAGGTAGGTGATGTACAAAATATTTGCACCCTAATGCGCAAATTATTTTGGCGCACGGGGTCATGGTAACGTAAAAAAAATAATGTCAATGAAAAAATGGCTCATTTTAGACACTGACGTTAATGCGCAAACATAACCTTTTTTTGACAGTTGTAGAAAAAACATTTTTATTACATCCCTTATAGAAGTAAAATGAACTTTTTATCAAAAATAACGATTACAATGGCATTATCAAGGAATGTACTTACCTACAAGGAAAAAATATTAATCGGACCACAGTTTAAAAAAAAAGTAGCATCAAATTTGTAAGGTGAAGCGTTAATTTTGTCGCTCAGGAGTTTATATAAATATATTTACAAAAAATGTTTGGACCCCTGGCTACGTCACTGAGAATAGGGACTAAAGTACTAGATTTAGTCCCTGCGGTGCAAAAAAATCATTATTAAAAGTTTATTAAAACTGTGTGTTTTCTTCCTTTTTTATTTTTGCTTAAGGAGACCCTGATATTATTCTTTGGCGATCGTGGCAATTATTTTTATTGTTTCCGTCATTGTTGTGATTCTCTGTGTATTTCAAGTTGTTTCCAAACTTTTATGTTTATTTTTCTAATTTCTCATTATTGTTTTTCTTTAAATTAATAATCAATAAAGTTACATTATTCCATACTCAAGACACGTTTATCAACATTTACTTAGTAATGTTGAAAAAAATTCGAAAAACGCAAAATTTTAAAGCGTATGGTTTTAGTGTCCGATTTTATCTGTTCAGCAGAAGTGTATTTCCTACATATAATCAGTGACATATGAAACTATCCATGTATCGCTGATATAATACTAGATCATAGCTTTAGGCTATGACTACATATAATTCAGGAAATTAAATATAATTTATCACTCTGAGTGAAAAAAGTTTGTTACAATATTACTTTGCGAAAATCTTTTCATAGTCAATGTAAAACACTATATCCATAACTCCTCCTAAAAAGAATCTTCTAGATGCATCACGCATCAAAGTTTTAAACCCGTCCTAATGTATGTACCATACATGGCCAGGCCAGCACATTTGGAATTTCATTCATCATTTTATGAATAAACTGAAAGCTCTGTTAGTTTTTTATGTTGTTTGAATTTCGCATGCAACTATAGTATATCCGTTATGCTAATTCTCTGAATGACTAGTCATCCTGCCATTGTACGATGATATCTACGTACGTATAATGACCAGATCCATCTACACGCAAAATACATATTTTTGTAAACCGTCGTGAAATTTTTTCAATAGAATTATATTTACGTAAGCAATTTTACTGTTAATTTACAGTATTATACAGGATGGTCCGGTTAATTTCCATGGCGGAAATTTTACGATAGGGCTCAAAATAGGGAATGTTAAGAAAAGATAAGGCTAGAGTTAGCACTAACGTGCTTTTGTTGCTTGTTGCTGGGGCACTCTACAGGGTGTTACGAATTTTCGGAACAAGTCCAACATCATAATTACACCCGGTACCTATGCAAGCAAAAGTGAATTTTTATTAAAAATTCAGTAGGTAGCACAGTAACATTCCTGAATAGTCAACCTACAATGCGAATAAAATATCATCCAAATCGGACAAACGACTCAGAAGAAAATTAACTTCAAACTTAGGTAAGTAACGTGTTCAGCAGGACCGTCGCGTGGTAGGATCACAATTTCTTAAAACGTTTCAGTTGGTGTATTTATCAAGCTGGTAACTATCCTAGATGCCATATCTAGGCAACACATACTACATTAACACATACGCCATATGTATGCAACATATATCACAACTTATGGTCGATTTCTAGTGATGCGATGATACTTGTGGGGTGTTTATATAAATTTCATTTATGCTTGTTAAAAAATATGAACTAAACAACTAAAAGTCGGTGATTTTGAAATCAAAAGGGCGGAAAATTCAAAATTGGAATTTAAGGATAAAATTGGCTAAAACCTATATATGAAGGGACGCGCCTAGACCGATAGCTGCCCGTCTGCAATTAACCAATTTTCCCGCCCCATGCCCACATATAAATTTTATTAGATGCGAAAGTAAGCGATTGAATTTATCCTTGACACCCTATATTTCCCGCCCCTGCCTCGGCTCGGCCGCCTCTAAAATATCGCCGCCCGTCTGCAATGCAGACCCCCGCAGCCGCCTAAGCGCGGCCCTTTGACCAGTCAATGACTTAATTAACGTCCAATTTGACCGGTCAATTTACGAACTCATCATCATCTACTTAATTTTAAAAAGCTTACTAACAAATTATACAAGTATAATTTGTTAATTACTTACCTTAGCTCAACATTTCAGCAGGAGGAATTGCCTGAATTTCTTGAATTAATTCTACCTATAAGACCTGCGGCATTCTTAGTCATCTGGTGTACAAGACTCAACTTTTTGGATAATCCCCAAAGAAAGAAACTGGATTAGGGATAGAATGGGCAGACCAATGTATGTCCCCGAAAGGGAACCCAGTAAACACATGATGTGTGGCATTCTGTTGGCCCAGTAGAGTTATTGATGGTTTTGTGATGTTGCTGGTTATGCATTAATGGTCCATTACAAGTTGTGTACAGTCCTACCAGTAGTTTATGAATGACGTTTTGCCATTTTAGTACCAATAATGGTTTACTGAGTTTCTGCCAGTATTTTATATATTGCATTATTGCCATTTCAGTACCAATAATGGTTCATTGCCGGCGCAATCTACTTGAGTCTGCTCTTGCGCGTCACATTCCGTACCACCACTATCATTCGCCATTTTAACCTGCGGTGGCGTTAGCAGAGACAACCGCGTCAGTCGTCAATGTCGTTGTAAAGAAAAGTGTTTAAGCAGTTGTTAGTGTAAAGTGCTTGAAATATGGATAATAGGTACTGACAAACAGTGTAATTTAGAAGTAAAAATTAAAACCGTCATATCTTTTCCTGCCGCCTCCTTCATTACAAATATCTCTCAAAAAAGTTACGAAACATCAAGAAAACAGGGTGATTAACCGACAAACCCGAACAATTAGTTTCCTAGTAAGTGAAGTGAAACAACGAAAAAAAAAAAATTATTGTGATAATCCTTTGTTACAGGTAACGTACGTCAGCTGAACTTTTTGAGTGGATATCGATTTGTGTCTTTTGGTATAGAAAAACCCTATAACTGTGATAGGCCGCGCCTAATCTACCCAAACACCGGTCACCTGCACTTTTTGGCAAAAACTAGTTCTTAGGTAGATTTAGGTAAGCAATAAACTAAAAATCATATATGTAGGTATATGTAATTATATGTACCTATATTGATGTTTACCTTGGAAAAACGTTTTTTGTTATAGTTTTAATGATACAAATTGTTTTTATTTGTTTTACAATAAAGTTAATATATAAATATACTGTCTTTCATTGAAAAAGTAACATTTGTATTTAAATGCTATATATTTTTATTTAATATGTTCATATACTAAAATGTGAATAGCATGTCACTTTGAAAAATGGGATCTATTTAATTTGTAAATGGTTTGTAAAATATGTGCTGTTGGCTATTTAGTGTGCTAATATAGGTACAGTGTGCTCAGTGGCGACTGATGAAATTTAGTTTGTAATTTCTACTTATTGTAGCGTGGGTCAAGCGATATTTTAAATAACTACCAAGACTAAATAAAGTTTTGCAGAACAAAATTGAGCTTAAAATTTGCGAAAACAGTTGCCCAAAAATGGGATTGCCTTCCCTGATAATAAATGTTGTGGATAATTTGAAAAATGTTTGCAAAACATTTTTTTCAGATTTCAGATTGTAAATTTTGTTTTTGATTAAATTATTATACTTATCGTATTTTTAAATGTCAACTTTATAAAATATTAATACAAATTGAAATCCGTAGATAAATTTGACATTTTTCAAATTATATCTACAAAATTATCAGGGGCAGCAAACCCATTTTTGGCAACTGTTTTCGCATATTTCAAGTTCAATTCTGTTCTGCAGAACTTCTTCATTCAGTCTTAGTAGGTAGTTAATTTAAAGTGTCGCTTGACCCTCGCTCCAATACGAAGAAATGACAAATTAAATTTCACCAGTCGCCACTGATAGCACTGTACCTATATTGGCACACGAAATGGCCAATAGCACAGACAGTACTGGTTAGACACTGGTAACAGATTATTGTTCTTGGAGTGGCTGAATAATGGCTGAATTGTGGTCTAATAATGGCCCAATGTTAATTATATGAAATACCACTGGAGGCTAAGCAGTGGTGACACATTACTGGTTAAATGATGGCAAAATCTCTGATGGCCGGTGGGACATATTTTTTCCGGTCCAGCACAGTCCAGTACTAAGCAGCCATCGAAGTACCATTGATGAGTTAGATGGCAGTTTGTGATTTACCATTATTGGGCCACATATGTTGTGTTTATTGGGAAACATTTCCCGTAACATAACGTGCTTTGTCTATAATAGCAGTGTGACTTGTACGGCATATAATTTGTCCCAACTCAATTTCCTATCTTTATCTAGTAAAAGTAAGAGCATGTGAGAGTTTTTAGTTTTAATTGAATAAAAATTGTAAAATAACATATCTCAAAATCTCTAACTTATAATATAATGAACCCTCTCTGCACCTGTTAAGTCCTGAAATTTTATATATTTGAAATTTTTTTAAATATCGAAAATTTTTAATGGCTTGAATGTTAGTGCAAAAAAATTTTAAATGCTGGTAACTTCTCCAAAAATTTATATTTTTTCAAAAGCAAAAATTCTTGTCTTAGCTTGTATCGAAGATTATTTCGATATAAAAAAATAAAATATTAAATTTCAAGACTTCAGGCAGGGCGGAAATTTTTTTTGACAATTTTCCTTCAATTTATTTTCCCTCCAACTTATTCTCGTCTCGATTCTAAATGACACTTCTTATAATTTGGTATAGATCCCATATCTCTAAATTGAAATATCTATCGAACATCGAAAATTCACCAATCACCACTGGATTAACGTTCGTGTTTTTTTTGTTATATTTTTAGAATGTTCATTTTCTTCTTTTTTTACCTGAGTTTATATTGTTGAGATGTGTAATTTTTCCATAATATATAAATTCTATTTCCATGTTCAATGTTTAGAAATATGATATATTATGCGAAATTCATTTGATGGGCCCTATATTATTGTTACAACACACATAGGAGAATTTTGAGTCTTGAATCTCCCGTTCATTCTACTCGTAGTAACAGTGCCCATTTTAGCGTTTATACTAATTCCATTAGTTGATAAATAGTCGGCGCCAGGTAAACAATTACTAGTTCTCTTTATTCAAGCTACTAAAAACATTTGTTAGTACTGCTAACAATTCATAGATGGTACATCCGTTAAGATCAAAAATAAAACAAATACTAATCTGTTTTTTCTTTCAAAACCGAAAAAACTAACCGAAATTCTTTTTGGATTAGTTTTTGAGAAGCTAATATCTCCAATTGATAGAGCTCTATGAAAAATATAAACCAACCAAATTTCATTGATACACGACTGTTTTTAACCAAAAGTTATTTAAAAAATTCAACGAAAAATTTTTAACTTTAACACCTTGTATAAAAAAAATGAAGGGTTATATAGCAAAATCCTGAGATACGTCAATACTGGCTTCTCATGCTCTATTTACATATTAATTTTTTACAACCTGACTCACCAGCTGGACCGGATGCCACAGGATACTGGCTCACCCCTATATTTCCTTTATTTTTTAACTTATCCATTTGAAATTTGGGGGGGGGCATAAACTACCGTTTAAAATGTATTTCTGCACAATACAAACACCATGGTACCACTTCCGGTTTATCCGGAAATTACCTCAACTTTCGATTTTCAAATGGAACACCCTGTATATTTTTACATATTTGGATGCAGGGCAACATTCTGCATACACCATGTAAGTTTCGCGAATTTTTGAGCCGATGTTCAATTTTTTCAAGCATTTTAAGGAATCCGTCTAGAGTGGATTTTATACTTTTAAACGAATGAAATAAAATTGAAAATAAATAGCACAGATATGAAATAGATATTAATGAAATCAGAAAGAAAATTATAATTTTTCAAACACTATGAGCCACCACCTTCCCATTTGAAAAAAAAAATTTTTGATAAAAAAGTGATATGTTCAACTTTGGAGGCTTCGCAAACAGTTGTTAGTGAAACGAAAAGAAAAATTATATTTTTCCTTTGAAGTTTACCTACCGTATAACGAATTTTGGAATTCCAAAGCACTCTAGACGGATTTTTTAAGATGCTTGAAAAAATTGAACATCGGCTAAAAATTCGCGAAACTTACATGCTGTATGCAGAATGTTGCCCTGCATCCAAATATGTAAAAATATACAGGGTGTTCCATTTGAAAATCGAAAGTTGAGGTAATTTCCGGATAAACCGGAAGTGGTACCATAGTATTTGTAATGTGCAGAAATACGTTTTAAACGGTAGTTTATGCCCCCAAATTTCAAATGGATAAGTTAAAAAATAAAGGAAATATAGGGGTGAGCCAGTATCCTGTGGCACCCGGTATAATGAAACATTTTTTTGTAATAAAAATTTGCCAAAATATTTAGGAGTTGCAAATATTTTAAAAATAAAGGCAACATAAGTAAAAAAACATTTTGGCAAATTTTTATTACAAAAAAAGGGACCGAGCATTATGTTTGCAGATGCCGTGATTTTGTTAATATGTGGTATGAAACTGATGAGTTTTTGGTCAAACTCGACTCCAATATCTTTACTTTGATTTTCACGAACCAGAGGAGTGTCATCTATTTAGTAGTTAAACCACAGATTATTTTTTCAAAGTCAAAGTTAGAACTTACATTTTTGAATATTTAAGGGTAGCTTATTAGACAGGCACCATTGGTTTGAAATGTTTAAATCTGTTTGTACAAGAAGACAGTCAAGTTTGAATTTGTCTGAATATTTTCAGGTCATCTGCAAATATGAGTATGTTGCTCTCTGTATGATCACCTATATCGTTAATAAATGATGGGAATAAGAGTGGTGCCAGGTTGCTTCCTTGAGGAGGACCACTAGTTTGCTTAGCATAAAGTCATATATTTTGTGGCACCTGTATTCAACATACTAAGAGCGATTACTTAAATGGGATGTGAAGAAAATCAGATTTTCATCAAAGCCCAGGCCAGGTTACTTAGTTTGGTTAACAAAATGGTCAAAGGCCTTCGAAAAGTCTGTATAAATTGTATCGGTTTGAAGTTGATTATCTGTAGTATAACTGAAAGTTTGTGTGAAGCACATTAAGTTTAACTTTCGGGAATATTCTGTTTTATACAGACATTTCGAAAGTCTTTGCGAAATTTGAAATAATTTATAGTGTTGAAAATCGGACATATATTTGAAATATTCCAAAAAATAATATAATGGGAAAACGCTGAAATCCAAAAGCAAAAGCTCAGTGGGAAAAGAAAAACAAACATTTTTTTATATTGTTATCATATAAAAAATAATAAAGGCATTAGATGCTATAAAACATAGTATGCCAATTCAGACTGCTTTAAAAAATTTTAATGTACCAAGGACAACGCTCAGACGTAAAATTTCATCCAAAACAGAAAGTACGCGAAAAGTTGGCCCTGAATGTGTCTTTGGTAAGGATATTGAGACAATATTGGTTGACTGGATTAAAACCAGTTCGCAAATGGGATTCCCGTTTAACAAAGATGGGCTTTGCTTTTCTGTTAAAAAGGTATTGGACAACTTGAGCAAAAATACACCTTTTAAGAACAGTCAACCTGGCAGAAAGTGATTTGAAGCATTTCATCGCAGGCATCCAGAACTTTCCCAAAAACAAGCTGAGTATAATAATTATACTGTATAATAAGGCTAGGGTTAAAAATGGGTGGATGACATCTGAAAATTTTTTTGATTATTTTAAAAATGTATTTTATCCTTTTCTTGTCGAAACAGAACACCAGTTACCCGTAATATTTTTCCTCGATGGTCATGCCTCTCACATGAGTTTGCCTCTAAGTAACTTATGTAGAGAAAAACAAATAATATTAATATGTTTCTACCCTAATGCGACTCTTATACTTCAATCCCTTGATGGCGCTTATTTGCTTTTCCCCTTATAGTGTCAGTGGAAAAAGGCTATTAAAAAGTGGAAAATGGAACAGGATGGGATAGAAATAAAGAAACAGAATGTACCAACACTTTTAAATAAAATTATCATAGAAACGAGTAATCGAAATAAGTAATATTACAGACAACTATCTGGAGGTCCCTTTTCTAGAGCTGGAAGAGTTGTTGAATTCAACAGAACACCAAGAAATCACTACCATTGATGTTGACCTTACAAGTGGTGTTCAAAATTATGACAAAGAATCTAAACAACAAGAAGAAGAAATAGTTATCTATTTTCTGAAAAAAGAAAGAGAATCAATTGTAAAAGGATTTTAAGTGATATATTATTAAAGTCAGCATCTTCTGACTTCCAATGAATGGGTTGCTATTGCTGAGAGAAAAGAAAAAGAAAAATTAAAAATTCTAACATAAAAAGCAGAAAGAAATTAAGAAGCAGAGAGAAGAAAATGCTAAAAAGAGAAAAACAATTCAACTAGATGCAAGAATTCAAAAAGGAAAGAAAATGAAAAAAGATAAAGATCCTGATCCAATGGAGGAATTACCACACTAGACAAAGAAAATATGATTCCCATAGAGAATAATAATAACGATGAAACAAAAGAAGAAGAAGAATATACCCCAAAAAATGACCAACAAACATTAGATATGGAACACATTAAAGAAGATTCATACGTTGTTGTAGAATACAATAATTGCTTTTTCCATGGGCAAGTAACTAAACTATTGCCTAATGGTATAATTGTTTCTGCAATGTCTAAAAGTGGTGTAAATTGGAAATCGCCCGATAAAAAAGATGAACTTTTATATTCACTGGAAGAAGCAAAAGAAATCATTAATATTCCTATGAAGAAAAACACTCGCAGTGCTTATTACGTACCTGAAATGACAAAATATAATATGAGAAGCCGCCGCACGTGCTCCTTTGTCGGGATTTTTTTATCTGCGGTACAAAAATGAATTCGACTTTACTTATAAAGAACACCATAAATTATGTTACAGTATTAAGTATATTCTCAAAAAATGTTTTGTCGATGTTCAAGGTTTGTTGATTATGTGGTTATCATCATTATGTGCTATTTTTAGTCATAACTTTTCTTGACCAATATAGTGACATTAAATTAAAAATGTATGTATTTAATTTTTACACGCTAAGAAAAGAGATATGACCAAAATAGTAACTTTATCGTATACATACATATATGTATACTTACGTAATATATCCTCTCCCTCTTAAAAATGGTGGGCTTAAGAAAACCCACAAATGCAGATAAATATTTTTGAGTAACAAAATTACATAAAATAAAAATATTTTCTGTCATGTTTAATAATTAAATTAACGATGAATTGATAAACACCTATATATGTATAATATCTAATAAATATGTTTAGCACAATTGCTTTATACTTGAACTGATATGTTTTATTTACTTATTAGCGATGGTAAACCGCCAAGGATAATTTGTTTTGCATATTTTTGTACCTTACATACAAATATGTTCCTACTTATGTTTATACTTGTAGAATATTAAGTACTTATTGGATAATAACATATATAACAACGAATATACGACGGGAAAAACCTTTTCCTTTATTCATACGTTCGTAGGGTACGGGGGTCCCAGATGTAGATGTTACCTAAAGTGTTGATAGAAATAATTATAAAGAGGCGCACGTCGTAATATGCTGGCTGAGAGGCGTTATTTTTTTATATGTGGATCCATGTTGTAATGAACAATATGACCATTCGTATGCTTAAATACAGTATCTAGCACAAAAACATTCATATTGCAACTACGAACAATCAAAGTTTTATCTCTAAAATAAGCCGAGGTTAAAGTATCACTAAATATAGGTATACTAGTAATGTGAAGAAGGTCGATTAACATCTACCGATGTAGGTAACTGGGAGATATTTCAAGCAGGCAAACTTTTTCCGGGACGTTATCAGTGCAAATTTAAGAATCTAATGGCTAGCAGTTTACCATTTATTAAATTTACCATTTCACTTCGTAGGTACCTACATCATGTGTACTTGTAACCGTTTTACGTTTTTTTCTTATACATATCCATATCTGAAATTACCTGCTGTAACAGCATTTACTCACATTACTTTCAGGTACATTTAGCTATAAATATACCTATTTGTTTTGAATAACATCTGAGGCTAAACATATATTTTATGCGATTTTATAATCTAGCATTGTTATGCTTCACTGATACCTAGTGATTGTTTCCAGTTATCAACTAGGTAATGACGTTATTCAATAACACCTAATGCCTACGCAGGATAATTATTACTGTGTTGCTGTATGCTAAGAAAGTTTAAAATTAGAAATAATTATAGTAGTTTAAATACTTAACTAAAATTATTAATGATGTTAACTTTTAGAAATAATAAAATTTTCTTTGTAGCCACTGCTATTAAACAAACAAAAATAATCTATATTTATTATATTTACTAGCTATTAAATCACGCAATCAGAACATTGTACCTAATTTCTACGTATATTGTTACCCAAATTTGGACAGAATTAACCATAGTTCAAAGCACACACTATTGTACAATATTAAATTTTGTTAGAATTATGAGGCAAAAAAAAAGGAATTAAATATAGAATGTTTAGTGAATTATCATCATCATCCTTATGAGCCTACAGATCTCTATAGACCTTAATTTTCCGCAGCTTCCTTCGCCAGTTTTGTGTTGTCACTTTTCAATTTGATACGCGTATCTTATTGGAATTATCCTCGACCTCCATCTTTCATTTGAAGTATGACCTTTTACTGGGTTTATTAAATTTTTTTTTTATACTCTCGCCACATGACCATCCTACGTTAATCTTCCCAGCTTTACTAAAGTTACAATGTCTGTTCTATTTGCTAAGACTTTATAAAGTCTGTATAATAATATGTCTATATTTCAAAATTGTACCACTACATCATTATTATTTACTGCCCCAAAGATTTTCCTTTGAATACTTATAAGTAGCTGTTCATCAATTTTGGTAAGGGCCCGTTTATATTTTAGATCCATAACTAACCCACAGACAACACGACAGTTTTATATATTCTGATTTTTTCACTGCAATTGGTCCCAGTCGATTTTGGTCATGTGGAGTGAATGTCAGAACTTCCTTCTTTTCCTCATGTAAATAGGAGATACGCAGGCACATCTCCTTGCCTTCGAGTTTCAAATTGTGTAGGAATTTTGTACTGGACCTTCACGGCAGAGTTAATTTTTAGACATTGAGATATTTACTAACCCCGTTATTCGAAATCAAATAGGTACACTAGGTATATCATTTTTAGAACACGTATCTAGAAGATGTAATTATAATTAAGTCACAGTAATAGATAAATTTGTGCATCTTGCATAATATGTGACATCTAAATACAGTTCATCCTATCCCTCAAACAAGAAAAGTAATAACTGGAAGTAAACCTTGAACTCGAATTTTACTAAATTTTTACTTTGTATTTTTTACAAAAATGGCTTCTTTCAATTATAAAAGCCAATGTTTAATAGTTCTGCTGAATATCATCTCCTCAAGCGATATATTCTCAAAATCAAATTATCGTTATTACATACAGACCAATTCAGCTTAAGAGGGCGCCGTCTTCAAAAATGCCGCTAGATGGAGGTTATGTAGTTAAAGTTTCTGGTAGCTTTTATGAAAAATACAATTTTTTTTTTTATTTACTTGCAATCGATGAATAGACAACCGTTCTGAGATGATTGTAATATGAAAAGAATTTTTTTAACATTTAAGATTAGCTTGTAATTTAATAATTTGTTAAAAACATAAAAACCCATTTAATTCTTTTTTAGCAATTTTAGGTCATTATGCGCCACATCACGATCTTCTTTAAAGTATTTTACACACATTAATATTGTTTTGACAGCAATTTTTTTCATATTTTGGGAAATTCCTGGCAAGAAAGTATGCGGTGACCGAAATGTTGATGACAATACTATACATTTAATGTTTTACAGGAAACACACACTCCACTCCGTTAGACTCCGTACTGACGGGTTTAGCCACTCTCTAAGAGAGGGCTACGCGTTAGCGATCGAATTAATTGAATTATTGCCACTCGGAGGTTTAGGTTGTTATTGTGTTATTAATATTTATAAATTATCATTAACTTTGGAAGTTAAAAAAATAATTTCAAGTTTTTAACCACAATTACTAACATTCACTAGGTAAAAGCCGGGTAGTAATATCCTTGAGACAAAGAATGTGATGGTGCAATGGATAAGACGTCTGCTTCACAGCGCAGGGGTCGGAAGTTCGAATCACGATGGTAATTTCTTTTTTTTTTTTGCGGTGGTCACGGGAAAAAATATCGAAAATTGATATTTTCCGTTTAATAGAACAAATTTTATATCTGGAAATTTTCAGGTCATTGGTATTTTCAATTTCGAATGTAATACCAAAAATCTCGAATTATTGTATCTAATAAAGACTTTTATTATTTTTTTTTTTTTTTTTTTCGGTTTCCCGAACCAAGTGCTGGACAGTCTCTCCGTGGCCTCCGACACCACACAGAGAGAGCGCCAGCGAATAATCTACAGCAACTCCCCACATCCCGCAGGGTTAGTCACTGTAGATTCCAGACTCGTGTGCCCTAAGTAGACGAAGGGATCCCAGGATGACCGCTTTCTGCATTTGACCAGCCAACCATTCTGCCGATGTTTGGCAGGCAGGCATGGTCTTCAATGCGGAGAGCAGCGTGGGCTTCATACCTCCGAGTACACCGATTATCAGGACGACCATTTTGACAGAGTAGCCTGGGTATAGCACTTGGAGCTCGTACCGGAGATCTCTGTATTTAGTCCGTTTCTCCTCCTCCTTCAAGGCGATGTTTGTCTCAGCAGGTGCTGAGAACTCGATGACATACATCACCTTGGTCTGATGGTCGAGGAGGACTATGTCAGGCTTATTGGCGTGAATTCGCCTGACGGTCGGGAACGAGTAGTTCCAGTAAATCCGGCATTTCTCGTTCTCGACAACGGACTCGATATCTCCGGGGACGTAAGGCAGCACTGGTGTTTGGTCTATCTGATACGAGTGCCGTAGATGGTAGTATAGCACTCGTAAAGCCGCGTTATGTCGTTGGATGTAGACCGAAGTCGCATAAATCGGGCATGCAGATAATAAATGCATGAGCGACTCCGGCGCCTGACGGCAGGTCCTGCAGTTGATATCAGGTACCTCTACACCCATCACGCGACTGCGATAGACCAATGTGTTAATAACACCATCTTGGCAGGCCACAATGTATCCCTCGGTCTCCGACTTCAGCCCCGCTGACCTTAAAAATGCGAAGGTCAGCTCTGTCGATAAACCCAGTGCTTCTATGTTGTTATAGAAAACACCGTGCAGGGGTTTATCGACGTGCTGCCTGAACAGATTTCTCTGTTCGGCAGCTTTGATGTGGGCTGTCAGACGATTAGGCGGAAGCTCAGTGACTGAGTCACCTCGCCGGCCTTCTCGCCTGTAGTCGAACACGAGACCGAGTTCATCTGCGGCCCTCTGTGCTGCCCTAAACAATAAAGCGCCAACTCCCACAGCTTCATGATCTCTCACTAACTGTAGGAGTGGGTCCGAGCTCCTGATGACATTACATGCCATACTCAGTGCCACTCTGCCATGCATGCACTCCAGACTCAAGAGTCCTCGGCCCCCCCGTTGACGTGGGAGGTACACACGAGGAACGGACGATCTAGGATGAATACTCCTATGAATATTCATCATCTTGCGGGTATTCCTGTCCAATTGACGCAGCTCATCTACTCCCCATTTGACTACACCAAAGGAGTAGAGCAGAATCGGAACGGCAAGCACATTAGTGGCAGACACCTTGTTCTTCCCCGAAAGTTCTGATGACCAGATCTTTCGGAGTCGGTGTCTGTACGTGCCACGGAGAGAATCCTTTATTTGGTTCACATCCTGGATGTGGCGTTGTTCCACACCCAGGTATGTGTAGGTCTCTCCGGCATCCAAATGTCGTAGGATGCTTCCGTCTGCGAGCTGCGCATCTTCGTGGAATTCCCCGCATCGTCCTCTCTTGAGGTGGACGACTGCGCATTTGTCCAACCCAAACTCCATTCCAATTGCCCGCGTGTATTCCTCGACCACCCTGAGAGCATTTTGAAGTTCTCGCTCTCCGGAGGTATAGAGTTTAAGGTCATCCATATAAAATAGATGGGTGACCTTATGCCTCCGGTTGCTGGGTGGCCCACACTGATACCCGCGGGTTTGGCGGAGTCCAACAGATAGCGGCAGCAGTGAGATACAGAAGAGGAGCGGACTCAAAGAGTCACCCTGAAACACTCCTCTCTTAAATGTCACCAACTCTGTCGAAACTCGCTCGGCACCGGATGTTATGGTGAAGCGAGTTCTCCAAAGCGGCAACAGTTGTTCGATGCATCTCACTAGTGGTGCTGGTACCGCAAGACATCCGAGCAAGTGTAACAAAAGCTCGTGGGATGTTGTATCAAATGCCTTGCGATAATCAATCCAGGCCATTGACAGATTCCGCTTGTACTGCACAGAATCCTGTGTAATACAGCGGTCTATCAGCAGGTTTTCCTTGCAACCTGCCAGGCCCTTCTTGGCACCACGCTGTTCGTTTATCTGCTGGTAGACCGGATCAACAGACCTCAACATCCTGGTATACAAGATACGAGTAAATAACTTGTAGCAGGAGTTGAGGCAGGTAATCGGCCTATAATTTTTTGGGTCAGAGAGATCCCCCTTTTTGGGGATTAGCACAGTTCGCCCCTCGACAAACCAGTCCGGAATTTGCTGCCCCTCGTTCAACCATGAGTTGAAAACTCGGGCCAGATGGCGGTGGGTGGAAGGGAACTTCTTCCACCACCAGTTGTTTATACCATCTGGACCCGGGGCAGCGAAGTTCTTGGTTCCAACAAGTGCTTGTTGAACCTCTTCCGTACTGATTGCCGGGCACACTTCGTCTGGCTCTTCTAAGACTCTACGACAGAGAGCCTCGAAGTGTGCTATAGCTGGAGTGTCATTATCGAATGGACTCGCGACTTCGTAGATTCCTTTCCAGAAGGCTTCGACATTATCAACAGTTGGCGGATTTTCGACAACACGCTGTGGCTCTTGGAACAGGCGAGACGGGTTTGTTTGAAACAATTTGTTTTGTTCCAAACTCCGCATTCGCCTGACCAAAGTTTTCTTAATAGCCATAAGCGCTCGAATCCTATCTAGACAGTGCTGCTTGATGGTCTGCAGCACTGTGCGATTTAGAGTGTGGTGTTGGCGTCTCAGTCCGGCTGCCACTCGCCGGACCTTCGGTGTAAATGGTCTACCTGCGACTATATAATCCACCACACTCTGGATTCGAGAAGCGTGTTGCCTTGCTGATCGAATTTTAGCTTCGATCTTCTGTACGCGCCGCTTAGCTTTCTCGACCCTATCAACTGCGCTTGCCAGGCGCTGTTGTGGGACGAGTTGCTTGGCGGCAGCGTACACCGCGCTGTTGATCTGCCAGATGTTGGCATCTTCTGGAAGCTCCTCACTGATCAACGAGTCCATTCGTGCCAGGTCTTGTGGCTTAGGGTTAACCCTGGTGTTAAGGTTAACCCTCGTCCTTAAATCGACATCGGTGTACTGTGGAGGATGACCCTCGTCAGCAGGTATTTGCCGCGGTGGAAGTGCGGCAGGCACTTCCTCACGCTGACGAGGTGCCCTTACGTAACCTGTTCGGCGCAGGAAGGATACTTGGTCTCTCAGATGTTGTTGAGAGAAGGCGCGATACTCCGGGTGCATATCGCACCACAACCGGCGTAATCGCGCCATGTATCCCCTACGCCCAGGCTCGCTGCTCTCATAGCAGATCAGCAAGTCATCCCTCAGTTCCCCTGTCCACTTAAAGCGTCCGTGTGCAATAGCAGGTTCGTCATCGTTGAGACCATCTGGTATGGCCCCTCCCATCTGTCTCTGACCCCCATCCGAGTGGGGTCGATTGTGAGGGGCCTGTCCTCTGTTGTGGTCGAAAACCAGAGGGCTTGGGATTAAAGGATGGTTAGCCCTGTAATCCCACGTCCGACATTAGCCAGAGAGGGTTGCCCCTCCCTGCCCAGGGTGCACCGCGAGGAGGTTGCCGGTCCGAATTTTGCACTCACTTTTATTATTATTATTATTCTTATTATTATTCTTATTATTATTATTATTATAAACTATACATACAGTATTTAAATAATAATAATTGCTAAATAAACTGTTGACCAATTGAATCCAAGTGAACTTTTAGGATGTATCTGTAGTGATAGTGAAATAATTTGAGAAGGATAATAGATATGAATGTATGCGATTTTATAATTTATTCGTGAAAACGCGGGTTTGGTCCGATTTTTTTAATTTGAATCATGTCAACAGTGTGAAAGAAAAGTATGTTTTTTAATAAAATATAGTCATAAACTAAGTACAGAGAATATATATTTTTTGATGCGTATTTTCAGTCACTGATTTATGGGGAAAAATCAATTTCAGAAATTTTTTATTTCTCTCTTATGTTATTATGTTTTTTATCTAAAAACCTCCGTCATTGTTCTCTTTTTTTTGCCGTTAAGCCTAATTATGTTGTTCGTTGTATGTGATTATATTACCTATGAAGGGCGCTCTTATAAGTACATTGTTTGTACTTTAATTTCATGGTGACCACTGGCGTACCCAAAATCGGTATACGTTTGAAAATATACAATGTGTTCCATTTAAAATGAGCAAGTTGGTATCGACTTCCGGTATAGCCGATAATACCAAATGATTGTAATTATTTTTGCTGGATTGGCCACACTGACTAGTAATTCCTAAAATTTTCAAAATTTTTTGTTACATACTTTTTCATATTATTGTTTCAGTCCCCGGTGAGACACCGTGTATAAGGAAGGAGGATGGAATATATATATAATATATATTTATAATTTTGAGGTTTTCAAAAGATTAACGGCCTTTAATTATCTCATAAAACTTTATTTAAGTTACACTAGCTATATATATACGCTTCTGGTCTTACTTTTTTTTTATATACGCTTTTATAGCATCCAAAATAAATGGTGGGTCATTTACAAAAAGTAGTAAAGGGGTCCCACAAAAAATACTAGAAAATTCAAACCTATCTGTCAAAATCTCGACACTTAGGCAGTCTTCTGATATCCATCCTGCTTCATTGTCACTTGTACAATGAGTAAAAGCTAGCTCACTAAAAATAAAAAAGTTTAAGGATGGTGCTGCGTAGTGTGGAACCCTATTTAATTTACGAAAAAAGTAATAAATACACACCTGTCTTTTACTGTCTCATCAGTACCAGGAATTTCTAAATTATGGATATCAATATCTACTGCCCTAAAAAAAAAAAAAAATTATAAAGAACACACGAGAATAAATAGGATATTCGTAATCAAGGCGTACTATTAGAAAATCGACCATTCGATCATCTTTGGAATAAAGAGATAATATGCAAACCGGGAAATATCGCTGGGGATTCGGCAACACGTTCATCGAATATACTGGTTTGTATCTGGATACAAGTTGCCATAACGATGTTCCGTATCTAAACTGAAAAATAGTTGGCAGATTTTAACTTATATATGTCGATAATTTTTTTCACCCCTTTAGCAACGAGATAGACGTCAGTCGCAATAGAATTTTTTTTTATATTGACGGAACTATTAAAAAAAAAAATTAATTATCGTGTCGCGATGAGGTCGAAAATCCTATTCGAGGGCTCTCCTACTATAAAATTAGTCGCAAATTTTTTTCCCTTTTTTCACGATTTTCTCAAAAATGATTTCAAATTTTCTTTGCAGATAAATATTTTCACCTAGCCTTTAATTCTAATAAAGCTTAATGCTACTAATAGTAAGCTTCAAATTTAAAACACCCTGTACCTACATAATAAACATTTTAGACTATTTTAGAGTATACCATTCAGGTAATTCAGAAAAATAATACACATAAACATGAAAGCAATTATGTAATACTTACCGCCGTTTCAGCCACAATTTTTTAGTGCAATTTGATATTTTATTGCGTTTGCGAGATCTAGAGTAAGTTCGCGCCATAATTTATAAAATAAAAAATGTATCTATCTCTAAAATAAATTTCAACTAAAATCTCTCACTTGTTTAAAAACCTATTAAATAAACAAGTACCTAACTCAAAAATAAAATAAAATATTTTCCTCAAAACAGCTTTCAAAATATAGGAATTAGGTACAGTCTAGTAAGGAATCTAGCATCCAAAAAGACGCTTCTAAAATGCCGAACCCTGCACTCGCGAGGTATATGATTTTAAAAATATGGATATTATCCAGAATTTTATGCCGAGTCCGATTCCAGAGGGCGCGATGTCGGCCAAGATTGCGAAATTGCAAAAAAAGTAATATTTCCAAAAAAAAATTGGAACTTAAATATTGCATTATCTGTCGTTTACATTGCATTTACGAGCTTATTTATAAAGATTTTTTAATAATTTTTATATCAATCGAAAGCCTAATGTTTGTAGTTTCATACAAGTTGAATAGAGATACATTATTTTCATTATAAACAGCACTATAAATTGTTTAAACAATATGTGCTCGGAAAGTGTAGTGTAATTTTCGGCATTGAGGTACTTTTGTTATTATTGCAGATAGATATGTAGTTATGTGAGACGAAATACGTAGAAGAGACCAACGAACATTTTTTATTAAAATAATTTTTTAATTCGCTGGATAATTTAGGAGATATGATTTTTTTAAAATGAAGCGCATTGTCTGGTCTACCGCGCGCGCGGTCTTGTTTCTGTAGGCAGGCCATTTACACATGATTTCGATTTTCGAGGCACTCGAGATGATCAAAGAATTTCGCACACGAGTTGCAAACAATATTTTTTCTACAACGACTTTAATTTGATTAAACTAAAACCGTAAAACGATATCTTCTATTATAATATTTAATGCAAATTAATTTAAAAAAAATATAATAGCAGATGTCTCCGAACTATGGAAACTAATATGTTTGACAACAAACATTTTTCACTGACGTTTTCGATATTGTGAGTGTTGAATATTGTGGGTTTTTTAAAGTAAAATAATACCTAAGATAATAATGGAAAGTCTCGAAAGTCATTCTTAGACTGTTTTTAAAATAATTGCAATGTGCAAGTAATAAAAAAGGGAAAAAATCACCACAACACGTCATTTTAAACTATTTATCAGACTAGCCATGAAAGAAACAATTAAAAGACGTAACTTTGACAGGGGAATGAGTTTTTTTGGACGTACATTTAATTACTGCTGCAAAATTTCATTTGGATAGCTCAAGAATTGTGGAAATGGCGGGGGTTTACCATGATCCGTGGTCACCCGGTATAGTTCCAAATACAGTGGTTTTCTGGGGCAAACTGTTGAGGTTTGCCTTTGATACTACACTTTTATCTTGACATATTTTGACCATTTTCTTATTTCTATTTATTTTTTTAGAATTTGGCGGGATTCCCAGAAATAAGTTTAATGACTATTAATTATCATTATTATCATATCTATAGCTACTTACCTATAATACTCCAATTTTAGTTATATCATAATATGTACAAAGAATTTACAATACAACCATCATTTTATCAAGACGGAAATTATTTTAATATCATTGTAGTTTTTTTAAATTAAATACCGATAGGATAGAGCACTAATTTGTTCTGTTTGTGAGCATTATTTATGATCTGTACGAACTTTCATACAAGATGTTACAAAAATGTTGCTTACCTTACAAAAAAAAAATTGTAAAATAATGCACGTAATAATACGAGTAAATACTTTTTTCTACAACTGTCAAAAAAAGGTTGTTTGCGCATTAACGTCAGTGTCTAAAATGAGACATTTTTTCATTGACATTATTTTTTTTGCGTTACCATGACCCCGTGCGCAAAATATTTTGCACATCACATGCCGATTATAAATTTAATTATTGCCTGTTTTTTATAGTTTTTAATGTATACACAAGAATTAAGCAAACATCTAGTTCAAAAAGATTTATTGTTTTATGAAATAAATTAACTGAAAGTAGAAATTTTTAAATTATTTTAAAAACAGTCTATGACTTTCGAGACTTTCCATTATTATCTTATGTATTATTTTACTTTAAAAAACCCACAATATTCAACACTCACAATATCGAAAACGTCAGTGAAAAATGTTTGTTGTCAAACATATTAGTTTCCATAGTTCTGAGACATATCTGCTATTTTATTTTTTTTAAATTAATTTGCATTAAATATTATAATACAAAATATCGTTTTACGGTTTTAGTTGAAATCATGTGTAAATGGCCTGCCTACAGAAACAAAACCGCGCGCGCGTTAGACCAGACAATGCGCTTCATTTAAAAAAAATCATATCTCCTAAATTATTCAGCGAATTAAAAAATTATTTTAATAAAAAACGTTCGTTGGTCTTTTCTACGTATTTCGTCTCACATAACTACATATCTATCAGCAATAATAACAAAAGTACCTCAATGCCGAAAATTACACTACACTTTCCGAGCACATATTGTTTAAACAATTTATAGTGTTGTTTATAATAAAAATAATGTCTCTCTATTCAACTTATATGAAACTACAAACATTAGGCTTTCGATTGATATAAAAATTATTAAAAAATCTTTATAAATAAGCTCGTAAATGCAATGTAAACGACAGATAATGCAATATTTAAGTTCCAATTTTTTTTTGGAAATATTACTTTTTTTGCAATTTCGCAATCTTGGCCGACATCGCGCCCTCTGGAATCGGATTCGGCATAAAATTCTGGATAATATCCATATTTTTAAAATCATATACCTCGCGAGTGCATACCCCAAGATCGAATTCGGAGCTTTAGATTCTTGACTAGTAAATAAAATAATAAAAGACACCTGCTGCGTGCTCGATGGACGATGACCTTCAACTATTTGCTGCTGAGAAGTTTATTCGAGTCTGAAGTTTTCACCAAATATACTCATATGTATGACCCTCTAGTGTGCAGCAGGGATACTAACGTTTTATACCACAACCCAAATTCATTCTCTATTCTACGGCGGCGCGCTCAATTATTATAACTCAACCATGGTCAGCTAGATAATGCATCTACGATCTACCTGACAATAATCAGCAGTTTATACATCTATCAAATCTTATCATAATATCTCTAATGGCTGTCAAGATACGATGACCACAGACAAAAAAGTAGATATTTAAAAAATCTATTTCAGTGGTCGTAAGTGCTTAAAACATAGTAACCAATTTCAGGAAATATGTTAAAAATCACTAATTTTCTCTTTTTTGTATTCAATGTTTATAGTACAGTAATTTGGTGATCTCACTTCGGACTAATTCTTTAGCAGTTTTAAATTAAAATATTTTTGGTCTTTTGGATAGTTTCATTCAGAATTGGTCCAAATATGAAATATTTAAAAGTGTTCGATTTTTGTATCCAGTCAATTCCACAAATAAAAAAATCCAAATCATGGTTTTTGTTAGACCTAACTATTATGTATACGCTAAAATTTTTGACCATGACGGATGCATTATCTAAAAGATTTTACACTTATGTATTTTGACAAAGGAATTTTTTTGGCTTTAAGGTTAAACAATTTGGCAGGGAAGAATCTTAGCTAATTATTACTAGCAAAAAACTAAGGAAAATATTGCTTTTTTTATTTTTTTGATAAAGGTAGAAGTTAACTCTTGATGTTCTTGTTTTTTTTTTGTAATTGGCTCATTTAAGATGAATATAAAAAACTGACAACCTCTGTACTGTTTTGACCCATCGGACCTTAAAGACGATTAAAAGACCTTCATAATGCTTTTTTTATGATCTCACAATTCTCACCTCACAATATTTTCAGTTATAAAGAAATAACCATAATTTTTAATAGTCCCTAGGTTCTTTGATATTTACACATATTTCTTAAGTCGTTGGACATCGCATGCATTTTTTAATACCCCCTGTCGAAGAGTTTTGTAAAATATGCGAAATTAAAAAGAGATACGAGACTAATGGCCGACGGATGCGCGCGCAAAACTTTAAAATTTTTCGTTAACGTCACAAATGCCACTTTTTAGTTCGGATCTGCTGACCTCAAAATCACAGCTGGACGGTCCTTTCAAGTTGGACTTTCGAGCTTGGATTTCTTATCAGAACGGCCTGTTTTCGTTTGGAAATAAGTTTTAAAATTTTCGTGTTTTCGCAAAATTCGCCAAAAAATCCATAGTGCCTCCGATAGGTTATAGTTCAGTTCATATCTGTTGAGCACATAAAAAGAGCCGGATTTTTTGAAGTTTTTATCGGCATCAAACAAGCCGCCGGTTTTTTACGTGTCTTACAAATCTGAAGTCAACCATACCTTATAGTCGATCCAGCGAAATTTCATGATTTCTTAATATGGGTCCTAGAACAGAACCGATTACAGTTTAGGACTCGGGACGACTTCAGCACCCCGAAACAATTTTCGGCCCTAAGGGCGAAATGCCTGGTTGTGCGGCAGTAAATTGCAGTAACTCTGCAAAAAAGGGCTCTTTAATGAAACGTTTCCCCAGAGACCCGGCAAGGAGAGAAGAATAGTTTATCAAAATGAGAAGAGATAATTGGAAACCAACAGATTATTTATATGAGGTAAATATATTTTTTATTCGAATGTGTCAAAAAATGACGTTTCTCGGTCAGAAAACAAAAACGAAAGGTAGAACTTTTCTAGCTACTTCAAGTAAACGACCTGAAAAGACTTTTCCGGCCCAGGCCGGAAAAGTGACAGACATAAAGATTAAGCGTTTTTAGCTACCTACTTTTTAAAATGCTGGCCCTTTTTTTCTACTGTAAAATGGTAATGCACATGTAAATAAAACTTTTATTGTGTTTATTTTATGTAGTGTATTTTAGATTAAATTCCATATTATAATATATAAATTGAATTCGATATTAATTTCAAGCAAACTGATATGACAGCAGTTGTGCAGTTGTTATTTTTATTATTCTGTTACAAAAAAATTTGAAAATTGTATCATTTGCGGAGTAGCAAGTAAATCTTAAGAACATAATATTTTAATTTTCCCTATCATTTTAATATTCATAAGCACATTCGAATAAAAAATATTGTATGACACACAGACGAAAAACTGTTTTTCGGACTCCTACGAATTGCCAGCCTCGACTGCGTCTCGGCTGGCAATATTTCGTAGCCGCCCGAAAAACTAGATTTTTCGTCCTTATGACATAAACTACTATTATGTACCTACAGTTTATTTTTATAATTAAATGAATATTTAAACTTTGCTCTTAGTAAGGGAAATGGCGTGCAAATTCGACAATGAAAGGTTCCCGTAAGACGGCCGGTAAGTCGAAGAGACCATATAAATACAAAAGTTATTTATCCCTGGAAATTTTTGGTATGGTGGACACTTTCTTTTTAAAATTGGAAATGTTTTTGGTTTCCTAGTAGGGGGTCGCAAATCAGTTTCATGTTGCATATTATGAAGCATGACGTAGGCAGCATGACGTAACGCGTGAGATTTTAGCGGTTTTAGAACGATAGACGTCAAAATTACACTTTTTCGTTCGCTCCTCCTGAGCCTAAAATCAGAGCGGGACCATGCAATTTACAATGTAGTTCTAAGTTCGACCCCCCACTTTGGATTTATACCAGAACAGCCTCTCGGCAACGTTTTTTCGTTCGGAAATAGTGTTTGAAGTTTCCATGTTTTTGCATTTTTTTCAATTTTGGCAATGTCTTGCAATTTGAAAAATTATAAGGGTATAAGGGTAATAAGATTATTTCAAACTTTATGTATATTGCAAAATAATTTGTTTTTGAAGACCACTCACTGAAAACTGTAAATAGTCAAGTAAATTTTTATTTGGATTTGATTATATTTCGCATACAAATATATTTTTCGGTTCAATGTTGGCTGACAAACTCATATAAACACTGGCACCCCTAGCCCAAAAATGTTGTCGAATGTCGATTTCCAACTTAGTCCAAGTCCAAGTCTAGGTATCTTGAATGTCCTTATAGGCTTTATCCCACTTAGTTCCGAACTTAGGGCCACCTGGGTGGAAAGCCGCGTCATTGCAAATGTTAAGGCGATAAACGTGCATTTAAAAAGTAGATATACATGAATCATAATTGCATGTTGTTTACACTATGCGGTTAAATCATTAGAATACGAACATTTTAATATTCATATGTTGAAATTTATTTATTATTGCAAATATTACTTGATTATTATTTATGTGCTTGATAACATGCAATTAGTACTTAATATTATTTATTATAAACAATAAAAGACTGCTAAAAGGACAAAAAATATTACTTAAAATACTTTATACAGTGGGGTCCAGTTACAGTGAACCCGTACCAATTATTACACCAATCTCCACCTAAAGTTGACATCATCCTCTTGTTAGAAATTTTGAGTTGCTCTGATAAGCGTGGATCCAAAGTTGTGAAAAAATTTTCACCTTCGACGTTCTCGATGCATATGTGCACACCTCATGGGCCTCAATGATGTTATCGTTCCGATTTCCTTCCTTACAGATAGATCTGTTTATTTTAAATTCTAACTAGTTTGTGCGACTTCAGTTAGAACAGCTCCTATTTTAATTTATATTTTGTCAAACGACCACCTTGTAACTGTTCCTTCGCCGTAAATTCAGTAGCGTAGAGGTTAAGTTTTTTAGTAATCCGGTTAATTTTTAGATTCCTGCGATTTTTATGAATCAGAATATTGAAGGAAATACGTGTGGTAAAAAATCCTAAAAAAGCAACGAAGGAAACTAAATTATGAAGGTGGTGTGTTTTCTGATTGTACTATAGGAATAAAGTGAAATTAAAATGAAATATAAATAAATACAATGAAAGCAATACTAGCCAGTAGCCTACTCAAAGGTCTTGCGACGCTACTGAAGATAACATGGTAATTAATCACCTAAGTAGGACGGTAAATACAAATGTTTATTTATATTTCACTTTGACCTTGAGAATACAAGTTTTAAGATTAGTCACTATTATTTTGAAGTTATACCTTGTGCTGGAACATGGAAAAAAGGTTAATATCAAAAACGACGCGTATGCAAATGTTCGTTGCAGAAAACTAAAATTAGAGTGGTTTATAAATTATTTTAGGTTTTTATCACTTATCAGGGTTTCGCTAATGGGAAGTACAGAATCCTGAGAGAGTTTCCAATCGACCTTTATTTTATCTCCTGTGCCATTTGTTTTTTATATACAGGCATTTCTATTTTTTGCCAAAATTTCGACCGGCCATAGTCTTTAATGGTTCCACTAAAATTAACTAAATTTGGTACGTTTGTTTCACTTATATTGTTTGTTGTTATATTTAACCTAAAATGTTATATGTTACTCAGAACCAAAACAGTTTAATATATTTTTAAGATTTGGACGTCATTGACATTCTATACAATATGATCAACATGGTCTTTCCAATCAAAACGAAAATAATAAATGACGAATTAAGATGTGAGTGACGATTATGTGGGATCTCTGAATTTTACCCTAGGCTAAAACTAAACGCAAGAGGGAAAGTTTAAAAATATATTTATATTTTTATGTGATATAACTCATTAAACAAGTTCCAAGACGCAACTAATTACAGTTAATTTTCTAGTTTTTTTTACCATAAAGTGACCTTCAAATTTAACAAAGATAATAATTATTGCGTTATGCATATTATTATTTGCTTTTTCTTGTTAGCTGATTTCTTAAGAAAAGTGTTCCTAATTTTGTTTCAAATATAAATTTAGATTTTTTAAACAAATTCTTAGAATTATCTACCTATTACATAAATATTATTTCCAAAAATATACAGGACGCGCCTATTGAAAATCTGCATAATTAACCAAATCCACATCTTAATATGTATAAAAATATAGGCTGATTCATACATCGGAGATGCAGTATGAGGGACAGGTAAATAAAAAACAAAAAATCTCCACAACGCAGATTGTGAGTGGGAGCAGTTTGTCACTTCGCACTCGACATTATTTGTATTTTGATTCATTCTCTTGTTACCAACAATTTTAAATGTGGCTATGTGTTGTCATTTGTGTTTCTTTGTAATATACAATTCTGACCTTGTTGTACACATTTCATTTTCCCATTTTCAAGTTTAGCTTTCGTAATGTGTAAATTTACGATGTAAAGGAAACTGGCCTTAAGTGGTCGACGTAGAATTTTCAGAATATTCAAATTGTCATATTTAGTGATCCACAAGATGACACTGGTTCGGATTTTTTTTAAATTGGGTGATTCGACTTAACATAATAGACCTCCGTAGGCAAAAAAGATTCTGCGCATATTTACTGCGAATGTTTAGGGTTTTTTTCCTAATCTACACGATCCAATCTCGGAAACTACTGAACAAATTGTTGTGAACGCGTATACATATAGTAAACAGCTTGTGACCTTTCTAACTAAAATATTTTGACAGTTCTATCACTTCCGGTTATTCTGGAAGCAGATAATAATAATAATAATAAATTGTCTTTTATTTGGCGAAGTTCAGTCCGGAGGACTGCTCTTACACTCAACCAGATGTCAACTTTGTAAGTTTAAACGGAATACCCCTGTTTTTATTATCGGTATCGATAGGTTATTGAATTTAAAGGCCTCTTTGTATAACAAACCCTATACCTAAAATTTATAATTTTTGAGACAATAACATTTTTACCGAAAAATTGGTACCTGCCGACCCCTAAAGAAATTCTTTCTATGAATAACCCGTATAAGAAATTTAATTATCTTTTACTGTGGAAGTAATCAGCATAGTCGTAGATGATATAAAAATAATTAAAAAAATTTAAATATTATATAGGGTAAGTACAAAAGTCGTCATGTGGTATTTATTTACTTAACAGTTTATCCCAGCCTAGTAAGTATGTATAATATGGTCTATAAGGGCGGCCTTAGGACTGGTCCTTGTGGAACTCCGTACGTCATATCCAATGCTAATCGCTAATCTTCAGTATCATTTTCGTTAAGTAGCTGTCAACTATCTTGATTAAATACAGTAATTATATCTTTTTTCACTTAACTAGCTCTTTTATTTACCGCCGCCCCCTCCATGGCCCTTGTTCTGTAGTTCCCCCTGTTTAATGCATCTACGATTTTTTAATTTTTTTTTTAAATTGCCGGTCTGACATATTATATTTTCCCTCCAGTTCACTTTTAATTCCTCCTTAGCGTGTCCTTGCATGCAAAGCGCCCTATATATCAGTACCACGTTTTCCCCTTTGATAGCTGTCATGCTTTTTTCATAATTTCGTAAACCCCCTTCTACTCATTAAGATTGTTTATCATTTGTAAACATAAACAATTGTGTATTACTTCTGATCCCGGGGTTTCACATTTTTCAGCCTTGCTGCTGGCTTTTCTAGATCCTTCAAGGTGATCGAAAGTATAGTTTTCTGTTTCAGATATTATTTTATCCCACTGTACGACGTTGTGTTGAATAGTTTTGGCTTCTTGTATTTTTTCTACATCCGATAATTCTATTTTTTGTATGCACACGTTTTAGTCCAGTTCCTTACACACTGTGGCCCAGACAAGTTTAACAAATTCAAAGTCAGTCTATTTAGACAGAGCTCATTGATCTCTAACTAAAAATATATTAAAAAATTAACCAATTGTGTCCTAGATTTTACACGTTATTTCAAGAGAGGTTGTCGGTACAGGACAAAAAATAAAAATAACAACAATGCTTGTTTTATAACAACGTTGGCATTATTGCCAACGTTTCGGTATTTATTACTTTCAAAACCTTCTTCAGGGCTCTAATAACATTGGTGACTATTAATTGTATAAAAAACATCTTCTAATATTAAACTTAATGAAATAATATTTTTAATTTAAAAAGTATGTAAACTATTAAGAAACTTTTTTCAAAAAACATAGTATTGGCAAAATCCTTTTGTCAACCCAAAATTAGCTAGCTATTAGATAAAAAATATATTATTTTTCTACACAAGTCAAATTTAGATCGCTCTGTATTTCACTAGACTTAATCATGCAACACATACGGACTTTGATTTAAATAGAACCTTCCTCACCTCGACTGTCTTTGTACTTCTTATTGTTCGTATTGTTTTATTTTACACAATCATTATAAGAAACGACATTTCCTGAATGCAACTCTGAATAACAATAATTTGTGACTATTTTTCATGTTAACTTTATACACCGACCTTGTTGAATCCTTTGATATAAACAAATTAATTCTAATTTACAACCTTCGATATTGTCGTGAGAAAACTTAAAGAAAACTGTCTTTTTTGCGTTAATTAAAATCTATTTTTTTGTTAACTGTAAAATAATCTCATGACAACAATGAACACATATTCACGGTGAAAACGTGAAGTAAATCTTTTTATAATAGGGTATAATGGACTTATATGTGCATGGGAGCTCTTTTGTGTTATTGATGATTTCTCTATTAATCCATTACTAAAATTAATTTTATTATTTTAGCAGTTTCGAGGTTAATTCTGTTCAAATTAAATTTGTTTATTTACTATCCCTAAATAAGGTATTTAGATACAAGTATTATTAAAAGCATTTTTTTTGTGTAAAAATTATTCCAGCACATATGTCAACCCAAAAATATTTTTTTCGGCCATCTGATATACTTGTAGGTCGTTTGGTTATATGAGCAAATTTCATGACTCACAAGTTGCAACAGATACATTTATGGGTCTTGAAATTTGATGATTATATTGTTATAGAATTGAAGTGTTCTTTCCTATGAACAATCAGTGTTGCTAAGGTTAATTCCTACTTTGCATTTAATGAAAGAAAGCAGTTTAGTTCAACTAAGATATGTAAATATATTTTATTTATCATCGACCTAATTTTAAAACTACATAAGTAAAAAAATTACCGAAATTAGTGAACATTAAAATCTCAGAATCATTTTTTAATGGCGATGTATTACTGAAGCCTCCAGAAATATTGACATTAATGTAAGAAACTACAATTATCTAGTTAAAAATTTTACTGACATCTAGAAATAAACGAGGAAGGTTTCTAAATGTTATATACGTACCATTTTGTGTTTTAAAAAATCTGCACTATTTTGAACATGAATTTTAACTGATAAGAGTTACAAGTTTTTGAGATTAATAGAAATTTGTAAATAAATTCACAATAATAACCTTACGAGGACTCTCTATTAGAAAACGCAAACAGCAGAAAATTTGTCAACGAAGCCTTTTTATAAGTACAAGAAAGTGCTGCTACAACTTTTTTCTCTGATGATGAAATAATAAATTATGCCGTTAATCTTGAAAAGACCCTCGAGACATATTACATATTAGAGACAACACTGATGAAATATGTAGCTTTAAAATCAATAAATATTCGATATGGATTTGAGAAAAATCTAGGAGAAATACCAATTTTAACAAGAAGTGATGTGAAGGCACTTCGGAAGAGATTGAAAATGGAGATGAGGATGGTACAGATAATGGAAATGAAAGTGGAGGTTGTTTAGGAGAGGCACTACAAGCAAAAAAGTTCCAAATGGAACTAAGTAAAACAGAAAAATATGAATAAAGAAGAAAAAAAATTAAAAAGAAGCAAAGGGGATGAATAATAATAAAGGATGTGCTATGGAGAATGGAAAATGGGTTTTCGCTGAAAACTGAAGCCATGTTGTTTTGTGTTCAAAGTGTAAAAAATCTGTGAATGTCAAAAAAACCAACCCTTAAGTGTTCATCTGACGTAAAGTCACAGGCGTAAAGGCTACTTTTTTTAAATCTTGATATTTTTTAGAATATCTGGGACAACTCAAGAATATGGTCATAAATTCCAAAAAAAAAACAAACAAAGAAAGAAAAAGAAAAAAAAGATAACTTTTTCTGAAAACTTTCAAAAATATCTACTTTCTGGGCGCAATTTCAGATCCCAAAATACCCTATTCTATTTTCTATCTTTTCTTATTTGGGATTTACTACTACACTTCTGAACATTTCCCAATCTAAAAAATATCTGGACTTAAAAAAAAAAACCTTTACGCCTGTGACTACGTCAAAGGATCAATTAAAGGTTGGTTTTTTTGACATAAAATATGAATAAACTAAAATAAAATGTAGACGTTTCGGAAACTTAATCTGCTTCCTTTTTCAATGCTTAGAAAATTTTTAGTTTGTGTTTTGTTCATCCTATACAGTTGTTATATAGTGGCTACATTAAATTTGTAATAAGTTTCATATATGTATTTGTTTTGAACCTTTAATGTTCAAATTTGATTATCTCTATTAATTGCGATATGTGATTATGTCGGTATACAGAATTTCAAAGTAGTCTTACCTTTAAGAAACAGCGGAAGCACTTCGATTTTCTGGCCAGAATCATACCATACACTTGCACACAATAATAACGGTCAAAAAAGGGTTAATCGAAAATTTGGTTTTAATGAATATATCACTGACTTTAGCGAGGTATCACCTATCAACGATTTAGCTGTGTTGCTCCGGAACGTAGTAACGTAGCTCTCGTCAATTTCTATAGTTCTTCTTTTCTTGCGTGAAAAAGGATGGGACTAACTTATGGTCTCTGTATACATGATACACGCGAAACACAAATTTCGAAATTTATAATAAATATACTTACTATTGCTAATAAACAAAACAAAAACTAAAATTAAAATAAGCTAAGAACGAAACATTCCGCCCACCAAAATACAACCGTAACAGGCGTATTTTATTGACAAGGTAATGGGCAGATTTTGACTATGGGTCGTTGGACAGTTCCGTGGACCGTACGAAGAGTTACAACTCGACATATCCCATCTGAACCGATATGGGTTTTAATAACGCGACCTAATCGCCATCGACATGGGGGCTGCAAATCGTCTTTAATCAAAACCAATTTGCCTAGTGTAAGTTGAGGTTCAGTTTTAAACCATTTGCTGCGTTGAATCAATGTATTTAAATACTCCAAATGCCACCTCTTCCAGAAATCCTGGTGAAGCCTCTGCAAAAGTTGCCACCGACTAAGAGTATTCAATTTTAGATGGGATAAATCTGGATCCGGTAAGACAGTTAGTGGTTCTAACGTTAAAAAATGTCCTGGAGTCAAAGCGCTTAAGTCATTAGGATCGGAACTTGATTCTGACAAGGGGCGAGAGTTTAACAATGCTTCAATTTGTACCAAAACAGTATATAACTCTTCATACGTGAGGATTTGTTCACCGATAACTCGTGCTAGGTGACCTTTCACCGATTTCATTCCGGCCTCCCATAGACCACCGAAATGGGGAGCCGAGGGAGGATTAAATCGCCACTCAATTTTCTCAATGTTTGCAGCGTTTTGAAATAGTGAGCTGAGGTGTCTGTGAGCTCCGACAAAATTTGTTCCGCAATCACTGTGTATCACCGAGCAACGGCCTCTTCTGGCTATGAATCTACGGAGTGCAGCAAGAAAAGCCTCCGCGGATAAATCCGAAACCAGCTCCAAATGAAGCGCCTTTGTAGCGAAACAAACAAACAAACAAAGGTAAGCCTTTTGAGATTTTATGCCTCGGGATTTGCCAAGAGTTACCTGAAATGGACCTCCAAAATCGACACCTACACAGGAGAAAGGTTTAATTTGATTTACTCGAAGAGCTGGTAAGTTACCCATGTAAGGCGTCAGAGCCTTTGGACGGTTGCGGTAACATTTGATACACCGAGAAAGCACCGAACGAATGGCTTGTTTAGCATTCAAAATCCAATAATTTTGAGAGATCAGATATCGAAGGGTCTGAAGACCGGGGTGAAGATTTTGGCAATGGGTGTTTTGAATGATAAGCTCTGTTAAACGATGTTTGCGCGGTAACACCAACGGATGCTTTTGATCATATGCAATTTGGGAATTTTCAAGTCTGCCGCCCACCCTAAGAAAACCTCTTTCATCCAGAAATGGAGAGAGCTTACGAAAGGATTTCGCAAGTGGTTTACGACCTTTAATATTGGCAATTTCCTCAGAGAAGCTTGTTGACTGGACTCGTCTTATTAAGCACAAAAGCGCTTCATCGAGGTCCTGTGAGGTGAAAGAGGAAGATTTATGTTCATTTGTTCCTCTGAGATAACGTGTAAATCGATAGCAATATGCGACAATTCTTTGGATCTTTGACAAGGATGAGAATTTATCTAACAAACCATCCAGCGCTTCTAACGAAACAGAAGTTGATAAGGTAATTTTCTTTTCCTCTTCGGAAATAATAAGCGATTGGGAACTGTTATACGACTCATTCGGAACCGGCCAAATATCCTCAGGATTACATAACCAGGAAGGCCCCGCCCACCATAGTGGATGTGTTAATAACTCACTAGGTAAAACACCACGTGAAGCACAGTCCGCAGGATTTTCCTTTGATCGTATGTGATACCAACATGACGGGGACACTCTGCATTGAATGTGACTTACACGGTTACTAACAAAGGTTTTCCAGCGGTGGGGAGATGACTTTATCCAGGATAATGTAACTAATGAATCGGACCATGCGAAGATTCGTTCTATGTGGAGTTTGCCTATAAATGTTCGATAAACAAAGTCAATGAGATTTGAGAGCAGAACGGCTGCACAAAGTTCTAGTCGAGGTAATGATACCCTTTTCAAAGGGGCAACCTTTGACTTCGCTGTAATTAACATCGTTCTAATATTATCAGACTGAACAAAACGAAAATATACTACCGAAGAAAATCCCTTTTCTGAAGCGTCACAAAAACCATGAAGCTGACAAGGAACATTTGGGTCACAATCGAAAAAGCGAGGAATCTCAATAGATGCTAATTTTGGCAATTCATTTTTATACCGTTTCCAATATAACAAAACCTCATCTGAAGGTTCCTGGTCCCATCCTAACCCTAATGTCCACAAGAATTGCATCAAATATTTTGCACTAAAGATAACAGGTGCCAAGAAACCTAGAGGATCGAAGATCCTAGCCAGATCAGAAAGAATGGTTCTCTTAGTACAAGGTCGTTCTGCTATGTCTACCTCAAATGAAAATATGTCTCTTGTCGGAAACCATTTCAAGCCAAGAATTTTTACACTAGAATCCTCCTCTTTAGAAAAGGACATGGATTGCTGTTGACGACATTCCGTTGGGATAGACGCCAATAAGGAAGGATTATTACTCGCCCATTTACGCAGTTCGAAACCTCCTTTATTAAGTAGACGAATGGTATCGCTCTGTAAAGATAAAGCTTCTTCCAAAGTATTGCAGCCAGTGACTATATCATCGACATATAAATCAGAATTTAACATAGCCGATGCATGAGGAAAACAAGATTCTTCATCTTTAACTAACTGTAACAGAGTGCGAATGGCTAAGAATGGTGCCGAAGATACACCAAACGTCACAGTAGTTAACCGAAATTCTTCCATAGACTCATGAGGCCAAAATCTCCAGAGAATTCGTTGATAATCTCTATGTTCGGGTTTAATCAGTATTTGACGATACATTTGACGTATATCAGCGGTAAAAACATAGCGATGAAGACGAAAGTGTAATAAAATGGTGGAAAGGTCCTTTTGTAGCTTGGGGCCCACTAGAAGAGAATCATTAAGCGACTGTCCACCCGATGGAGTTAACGATGCGTCAAATACGACACGGAGCTTCGTAGATGGACTGCTGGGCTTTATAACGCAATGATGAGGAAGATAATAACATTTGCTTGGGTCAAGAGGGGGACGTGTAACGCGCTCCATGTGACCAGATTCTAAGTAATCTCTCATGAAAGCCGAATATGATTCATGTAAATTTGCGTCTCGTAGTAAACGATTTTCTAAAGAACAAAATCGACGAAAAGCTATAGAACGAGTTTCTAACAATGAGGGTTCGCCTTGTTTGAATGGAAGTGCGACAGTATAGCGACCATTCGATTCACGGGAATAGTTTTCCAAAAATAGTTTTTCGCACAATAAATCATCTGAAGAAGGAGGGGATGGTTGGGGTATCTCTTCAAGTTCCCAAAACTGTTGAAGAATAGTGTCCAACGATGAAGTATACGAAATACAAAATGTATTTATTAAAGTAGATGATTGACATGATATTTTACCAATCAGGACCCAACCAAATATTGTGTGAAAGGCAGATGGCTGGTTTTCTCCACCCTGTACTTGTCCATTGAGCATTACTGACGGAAAAACATCCGCACCAAGTAGTATGTCAATATTGCTTGGGACATTAAAATTTGGATCCGCTAACGTAACACCAGACAAGTGTGGCCAATTCCACCTAGGAATGTAAGCAGTAGGCATGGGCGCACAAATTTTGGGTAAAACAATCGCTTCAACAGTAAGGTTTGAGGAAGTTTGAATTCGAGGTCGAATATTACATGAAACTCCGGCAGTTGCCTCAGATGACATATGTCCTAGACCATGGATAGATAGTGATAAGCGAGATCGAGGTAAGCCTAAACGATTGCAGCAACTTGAAGTGATAAAGCTGGCCTGGCTTGCACTATCCAAAAGAGCTCGAACTGTTTGGAAATTCCCCCTGCTGTCCATAACTTCTATCAATGCAGTAGATAGAAGGACGGTTGTGTTAATAGGCAAAATATTGGTCAAGGTACTGACTGGTTGTGAGATTGAAGGACCGTCATATTGACTAATGGTTGTAGGTTGAGTTGGGGGAGCAGGTTCCATCTGGCTCGCTGAAGATAAGCTAGAGGAAGTGGCACCAGGTTCAGGTGTAGAATTAGTGAAATGTAATAAAGTATGATGCTTCGAATGACAAATACGACAAGTAGATTGTGATTTGCAAATTGATGAACGATGACCAAATAATAAACAATTTAGACACAAATTATTTTGTTTCACAAAGGTATATCTCTCCAAAGGAGACAGATTTGCGAACGACGGGCATTTATACAAGGGGTGTGGTTCTTGACAATTTATACACGATATAGAGGAATTCGTAGCATTGACAAAGCATGATGAATTACTATTAGTATTTGCACTACGAAGTGAGGATGAATTTTGTAAATTTGAGGGTTTCTTAAAGTTACTGTTCTGATAAGTTCTTTCCTTTGCTGCAGAAATTGCCACCGATTCCAAAGCAGTGCATTGTTTTAACAAGAAATCAAATAAAACCGTATAAGACGGAATATCCGTCGAAGCATTTTGCAATTCGAAACGTTTAACAGTTTCGGAATCAACCTTTTTTATCAGAGTATGAAATAAAACAAAGCTCCAGGATGCAACTGGTAGATTTAAATTTTTTAGTGCATCTAAATTTTCCGAAAAACAGTTTAGCAATTTTCTAAGTGCAGGAGCAAACTCGGAGTTTAATTTAGGAGTATCAAGTATTTCTTGCCAATATGTGCTTGCTAGTAATCTAATATTTTGAAAACGGTCTACTAGAGTTTTAAAGGCTATTGCATAATTTTCAGCCGTTAAAGGTATGGCCTTGACTATATTTAATGGTTCCTTTGATAAACAAGATAGGAGATACTGAAATTTTTCAGAATCCGATAAAGACGCATTGTCATGGATCAATGCCTTAAATAAATCAAAAAAGGACGGCCAATCCTTTATAGTACCATCGAATTTAGGCAAGTCAATTTTTGGTAATTTAACATTGTGTTGCTTTGGAATAGGTGGTTCCGGTGGAATATTTACTTCGAACATGCTTTTATATTTTTCTTTAACTAAGTAAAAAATACGATCAAATTCGGAGCGTATTGCCTCTTCCGCCTCCATATCGGCACCATCGATTGTGGCTAAATATTCAAGTAATATAAAATGTTTTCTTTCAAATTGAGCTGAAATGCTGTCAATGTCCGAAAATCGAACTTTAAATACGTTTCTGTAACTAACGTCGTTAACAGATGCTTCTGCAATCTCGTACAACTCTCGTAATCGATTGAACCAAACCTCACGCAAAGCTCTGTTTTGTTTAATTTTGCTGTTAGCCATTTTAATTATAAACTAATAAATCAATACTGAGTAAATTTAAATAGCCTGCGAATATAATGCAGAAAGACGGAATTATGCGGCAGTGCTTCAACACAACAAATGGTTAAAGGTATTTAATTGAATAATATCTTAAGCTTTATGTCAAACAATCACCTTGAAAAATATCAGCAAACGGTGTTTTCAAATCATTAAATGCAAAAGTGCCCAAATTCAATGTCAATAATATCACCCAGTACGCGAAAATATATTATTTTAATAAATGTGTCGTGGAGTATTATAATCGATAAATTTAAAGCTGGAAATAAATACAAAATAATAATGAACAGCTGATGGTTTTTCAACATTAAACGCTATTCCACCTTTTAGTTGATACACGTATACGGGCAAGGCGCTATATCAACCTACTGATTTGTTGCAAAACCAAATGGGATGGCGAGGAAGCGCGAAAAAACCATCAGTTTGACTGTGTACTTGTATACAGTTGTTTTTTCTTTTATGTAGTTCGATAATTTTAAACGAAATTTTAAAGGAATATAAATGATTATTACAATTTTAATTATTAATTAGCAACAGTAAATATAAATCCCGACTCTGAAGGACCAATGTTTTGAACCTTTAATGTTCAAATTTGATTATCTCTATTAATTGCGATATGTGATTATGTCGGTATACAGAATTTCAAAGTAGTCTTACCTTTAAGAAACAGCGGAAGCACTTCGATTTTCTGGCCAGAATCATACCATACACTTGCACACAATAATAACGGTCAAAAAAGGGTTAATCGAAAATTTGGTTTTAATGAATATATCACTGACTTTAGCGAGGTATCACCTATCAACGATTTAGCTGTGTTGCTCCGGAACGTAGTAACGTAGCTCTCGTCAATTTCTATAGTTCTTCTTTTCTTGCGTGAAAAAGGATGGGACTAACTTATGGTCTCTGTATACATGATACACGCGAAACACAAATTTCGAAATTTATAATAAATATACTTACTATTGCTAATAAACAAAACAAAAACTAAAATTAAAATAAGCTAAGAACGAAACAGTATTCCAAATCGACGTAGAATATCAAAATGACGTTATTTTCGAACTTACATGATCAGTTTCTGAATCATCCCGTACTCCGTACTTCTAAAAACAGTAAATGCATTTTCGACCTTGGCGCAACAGTAAATCCTCGCTCATCTCATGACTAAAATCTTAATTGCGCTGGCCAGCTAAAAATTAAGTGAGGCCAAGGATTTGCGTGCAGGATTTGGTAAAGAAGGTTTACGAAGATTGCATCAACTAAAACGTAAACTGTATATTTATGTATAATCTCTTACAGTGACATGTCCAGGTGGGCTGATATATTTAGTTTTTTAAAATTCATGAATTTTGATGATACACAAGAAATTTTCTAAGCATCGATAAATTAATACTAACAATAAGATTCGAATACTTATGCCAAATAGGCTACTACTAATATTAATGCCCAAGTAGATTCATTATTAATAGAGAGACCATACACTACATCTCAATGAATGAGAAAAACTGAATACAACACTTAGTTCCTAAAAACTAATTTTTAGACCGGTGTTTGATCGACTTAAATATATTTTTTTCAGCTTGTGCCTAAATCTTCTAAATTCCACAGAATATACAGGGTGTTCATTAAGTATGTACAATAAATTTAACAGAAGATTATTTGAGTGATTTTAAGACAGAAAGTTCATATAAACATGGGTCCGAAAATGCTTCGTTTTCAAGATACAGGGTGTTAAACTTTTTTAAAAAATTTGGTTTTTCGTAAATATCTTAAATATCCGTTACCCAAATTTGTTGTAATTTGGCAATGTTATTTGTAGTGTTAAGGGGCTAATTACGCACTAACTTGATAAAATTTATTAAGTCCAGTGGTGTCCCGAGCGGCACCTTAACGAATATTTTTGACAAGAAAATGTACGCCACTGACTATTTTGTGATTTTTATATTTTTTTTGGGTTAAGCAACTGAAAATACAACGTTTATGTCTCTTGCATTTTTTTCGGATCTTGCTTAGTTTTCGAGACAGAAAATTAAATTCAATTAATTGCATATCCCTGGACCACACAAGAAACATGGGGAAACCTAGGAAATAATCAAGGGTTGCAATAAGACAGCTGTTGTCAATTTATTAAGCTATTAAATTGTAATTTTTGTAAAAAGTATTTTTGGTGAAATTTTTTTAAAAAGTTTAACACCCTGTATCTTGAAAACGAAGCATTTTTGGACCCATGTTTATGAACTTTCTGTCTTAAAATCACTCAAATAATCGTCTGTTAAATTTATTGTACATACTTAATGAACACCCTGTATGTTAGGATAAATCTAGTGTTAGTAATTCCATGTATTAGACGCAAGGTATTTAAAAAAATTATGAATAAAGGATTTCTCCAATGACACAATGAACATAAATTTAAAAAAATTATCACAAAGTATTAGAGATAAGTTCCTAATATAATATAAGATAAAGGGTCTAATGCAAAAAGACAGATATTTATTATCTAACTGAAAAATCAAATTAAACACATAAAAAATGGACCTACTAGTTTTGAAGTCGCTTAATTTCCAAGAATTGAGATCTACTGTGGCCCTTGACTTTCGGTTCTATGTATATTATTAAAGAACGATCTATTCAAATAACCCCTCGGATATTCAAGTTTTAAAGGAACTATTAAAAAAGGAATAATTTGTAACCTTCCTTTGTTCTGTGTATTTTATTTTATCTTGTTGTAAGTCCTATACACATACAAATGTTTTTAAGACACTTAAAGTGTGGACCCTGTTTATTTAAACCCGCACGTTTTAATTGTATTTTTAAATACTCTATATTTTGTAAATATAGAGTATTTAACCATCTATCTATCTAACAAGCAGTTCAGAGAGATGTACTTAACTATCCTAAAATCATGGGCGTCGTTAGGGGGGGGGGGGGGGGCAAGGAGGGGCAGGTGCCCCCCCTGGAAATGGACACAAATAAATTTTTTTAAATAAATTATTTCGCTGGCGGTTATTTCTTTAGCGGCGAAAGGGAGTTTTGTTTCGTTGTTTAGAGCACACAGTTATAGTCGTTGCCTCTCTGTTTTGTAGTATTTTAATTTTTATTTTGTTCAGTAGTATACATAATGTTCCTACGAGTGTTCCTATTTGTAAAGTGTTCTTGTTTTGTACGTGCATTTTTAATAAAATGATACATACTACTGTGGTGCTGTGATTGTAACAAGTTATTTTTTTTGACAGCCGCGGTTAATTACAATATATCTATAGTCGAGTAAACTTTAACTTGGCGTGTGGAAGAGTTGTTATTGTGCATACTATTTCATTTTCTCTTGCACACAAAGTTAAAGCAATAACCCAAAAACATTGCTCACGTATGTTTATACGTAAACAATGGTTTTGGGCCATTGCTTCAATTTTGTGGGCAAGAGAAAATACAATAATACGCACAATATCAACTCATCCACACGCCAAGTTAAAGTTTACTCGAGTATATTGCTTCTTTTTTATTTATATATTGCACAAGACACAAGATGACAGTTTGGTCATAAAATTCCAAGAATTATTGTTATGAAAATCAATGGACTTTAAAAGAAACTTTAAGAAAGTTATAAGTTAATATAATTAATTACTCCAGTAATTTTATGGTCATTATTTCGAAAATTAGGGGTTATTGTGAAAGTCTATATTTTTGTATAAAATAATTTTTAATTCAAATTCTGAAGTGCCAGGAGAACGCGTGATCTTGAAATTTTTAAAAAATCAAATTCCAAAAATTTTTCTTGTGAGAGTCTATATTTTTGCATAAATGTTTTTTTCATTGAAATTCTGAAGTGCCAGGAAAACGTGTGACCTTGAAACTTTGAAAAATTTTCCTTTATTTTTCCGCCATTGATCTTGGGTGATGGCAACCGACACTGCTGTGTTCTTGCCCCCCCCCCCCCCTGAGAAACGTCGTAACGACGCCCATGCCTAAAGTCACTTCGTTACATTCCATCTCACAAGACATAATGCAAAAACCCTATCAAAATGTGCAACCCTGCTTAGAAGAATATGTGAAAAGAGAGGGATGCTGCGAGTTATAAGTAATTTTCAAGAAATATTATTATTATTAAATGAATAAATGAATAGTGCCATATACCCTGAAAAAGAAACATGATGCAGCCACGGACACGTGTTTCGGAATTATTGCTCCTCATATTCATTTATTCATTTATTTTTATTATCGAACCCTGCTAAACATCACTTTTGTATTTATATGTGCCTGGGTAGAAATTGAGCAGTGCGCATAGAGCTCTCTGTGCTGACTGTTATCATTTGAGGCCATAAATTGGCACATGGTGCACGAACAAATTGAGTACTGTGTGCTGCTACTTTCTTACCGCTATTAGTTATTGTTTCTGATCCTTTCATACGGATTCATTATTCAAGCTACGCTACGCTGATGAGAAGCAATAACTCCGAAACACGTGTCCGTGGCTGCATCATGTTTCTTTTTCAGGGTATATGGCACTATTCATTTATTCATTTATTTTTATTATCGAACCCTGCTAAACATCACTTTTGTATTATTATTATTATTGCACTACGCTCCATTTTATAGTTTTCATGTTTTCAATTAAAATGATTTGTATACATCATTTCTTAACTTACTTTTAATACAAATAAAAAATGTTGAGTTTCTAGTTTGTCCCACTATTGACTTCAAAACTCCCACATATTTATATGATTGTCTAATACCTAGGTCACATATTCATGACATCCCATTAAGAAACAATGACATGTTTAGCATCCCACAACACAGGACTGCAAAATTTGAGTCCTGCTTTTCGCATCTAGGGCCAAAGGTTCTAAATAAATATAAAAGTGTATTTTCATCAAGTAAAACCCTCTATAACTTTAAAAATAAAATTAAGGCATTTGTATTAGAAAACCAATAGGAAAACCACATATATATTAAATTTATTATTTCACTCTACTGTGTTAATATATGTTAATTGTTTATTATTCCTGTATGCAAAATTGTGAATTTAGATGTAAGTAATTTTAAGTTATTGTAGTATCAGGGAGGGCTGAAAAATGCTTTAGCAATGCCCTTTCCTTTTGGAAAAAATGTATGTTGTTCATATTTTTTTTCAATAAACTTATAATTTATTTATTTGTTTATTAATATGTGCATATCCTTGCTGGTCTAAAATATATGATCATCTTGTTGTGCGAATTTCGAATTAATCAATTTTTTATACAAATGTATATACTTTCCGGAATATCATTAATATTTAAATTTGATACGACTAAAAAACTTGTTTTGTTGATGTGTTTTTACATAATATGAAGAAACTTATTCAAATTCAAAATCGTTGAACAAATTTAATTTAATTAAAGGCAATATTTATCTTTGATTTTGAACTGCTGGATGTAAGTACCATTGATTCTGTTGAACAACTGTGGGTCAAAATAAATTTAAATAAAATGTCATATATTTTTGGAGTTCTCTATAGACCTCCTAGTAAAAACATTTCTAATTTTCTGGACCATTTTGAAGAAAATTTATCTAATTTTATTTTACAAAGTAACAAAATCATATGTGGGGGTGATATTAACATTGATCTTTTAGATAGTGAGGGCACAAATTCGAAAAATTTTTATAATATCATAGATTTATTTGGTATGAAACAAATTATTACATCGCCAACAAGATTAACTAAAAACAGTGCCACACTTCTAGATGTTATACTAATTTCTGATGAGATCAAATCTTCTACCAGTGGCGTAGCTGAAGTTTTTCATGTTTCCGATCACCTTTTGACCTTTTGCAAACTCAATTTAAAGTTAGAGGGGGAATCAAGCAAAAATTTCGAATATAGGAATTTAAAAAACATTGATAAAAATATTTTACAAAATTTTTTGCTAATGACTCCTTTTGATAATGTATTTCATATCGATGAATTCTGTGACCTTGGCTTACGGATAACGGATAACATTAAATTGATGATGAAGCTTCGTGATAAAGCACTAGCGAAGTTTAAAAGAACAGCTAATCCACATCATTGGGAATATTATAAAAATTTAAAAAATATTACTACTAACGTTGTAAGAAGTGAAAAAAAAGGATATTTTGCCTCCAAAATTATGGTGGTAACAGTAAAGTTATGTGGCAAAAATTAAAAGAATTAAATATCTACGGCAAATCACCCTTTACCACCATACCAGATCATCTTCAATCCTCGAACAATCCAGACATTATAAATGACCATTTTTTACTGCCTTCTTCTCACATTGTTGTACCCATATGGTTGTACCCGATATTAATTTACTTTTATGACAACAATTTTAAATCTCAACATTAACCCGCTAAAATCTACTATATTAATTTTGAAATTTCGTCACTCTATTCAAGATCAATTAAAAATAACTGTAAATGATAATGTCCTGTCATGTACAAAAGTAGCTAGAAATCTAGGTATACATAGAGCTGGATACTGATCTGCGTTTTAAGAACCACGTCAATAAATGTTTAAAGAGAGCATATTGTAACCTTAAAATGTTATATCCGAACCGTCATATTATTCCACGCTCTTCTAAAATTTTACTAACAGACACGTTAGTTCTAAGTCATTTTAACTTTTGTGATGTTGTTTATGGCCCCTGCCTAGATAGTGAAGATACAAACAGAATCCAACGGATTCAAAATTACAGGGTGTCCCAGCCTCGCGTCGGCCAAATGTCCTGACTCTCCTATAAGAGATATTGAAAAATTTCAAAAACGAGATGATAGAGGACACAATGCTGCATAGTATAAAAATATTTTGAAATATACAGGGTGAACGATTTAGGCGTGATGTCATAAACTTATGTTTTTTTAAATGGAACACTAGGTATATTATTACATATTTGAATTCTCCTTTTAAAGACGACTCAATCGATATGCCACTTGATGGGTCTGCGATGGGTCGGTACCATGATATGGGTGAGTTTGTACCAAAAACGTGCCAACTTTGTGAGCTCACTGTGGCGTAGCGGAAAAGCTTTTGAGATCTAGTTTGTGCCAAAAATTGTCAAAAACCCTGTAGTTTACGTTGCTGTTATCAGATCTAACGAAATCGGTCATTTTATACCGGGTGAGTCAGAAAACGCCAAATCTACTTTTTCCCATTTTTTTCAAATGGAACACCCTGTATATTATGACACCAAAGGAGAGCCCTTTGAAAGAGCTCTAGGGCCTCGTCTCTCTTTATCTAAGACAAAATCCTAGGATTTTCCGGGGGTTACTTCGGTAACTTGAGAGGCGGTTAAGAAAACATTTTTTTTAAGGTCTGTCTATTGGCATAAACCTAACTGCACGGTACATAATATGAATTTTGCAATTTTGGTCAGTACGTAATGATAGTATAGAAAAAAGCCTAACTACAGGACTACAATGAGTATAACAAAAAGAAAATTTTATAAAATTATAAATGTATGTAACATATAAAAATTAAATTTGATTTCTAAAAATTACGAATTATTTATATATGTTAATTACCCTATCTATGTTGTATTTTGTATTGAACTTTACTTGCATGGAATGGCTACAGTTTATTACTTAGAAGACTATTATGTTTTATATGTATTATATAAAAGTTTCTGTTGCAAGAATTAATCCAATTTTTTTTTTACATTTAATAGAATCAGGCAAACACTTAAATAATCGAGGTCCAATATGATTAAAACATCTTTGTCCAACAGTTTTTTGAGCCCTTGGGAGAAACAAATTAGCTCCTCTTATATTTCTTGTATCATATATAATTTCCCTACACTATTAATTATTAAAATATTAATAATAATTCTAAGCGCCGTGATTAATTCAAAACCTTCAAACACCTATTGTATTGTTAGCACAGTAAACTTTATTACTTTTAGTTACACTTAATACATTTTTATAATAGGTTAATATTTTAAAAAGTAGATATATTAAATTTTACCATGATTGGTTTCCCCTTAATAACTGCGGCAATGAACATTAATTTAATAATTGAGTGTACTCAAGCATGTAATAGGTAATAATAAGTAGCTAACTAGGAAAAAAATAACTAATTGTTTATTGCCGCAAATTAAATTTATAACCACTTCACACCTTGATTTGATTATTTTAGAAAAACAAGATCCATTGTTGATTGTTGATTGTTGATTGAACGCAACCATCTGTATTCTAAATATTATTAATATTTGTTTCTCCTTAAGAACAAGATGCAAGAGTCTTGAAAAAAGAGGATGCTCATTGTGTGTTTGCTTAGAAATATGAATTCTAGAAATATGTTTCGGAAAAAAATTAAGTTGTGGTTTATTAACTCGAACGAAATCTAGGGTAGACTACTTGCTTATTGTTTATTGTTTCCGTTTTTCCTTTTATAATTGTATATATTTTAATCATAAAACATAATCATATTTATTCATGTTCATTGACCTGTGCTATAATTTAATTTTAATTTAATTTAATTGTTAATTGTAGGTATATGTAGTAGAAGTGATTTGCAAGGTGTAAGAATAGCCGTGTGGCTAAACTTCGCCTTGTAAGTTGCTAAATGTAATGTACACTTGTTGTACTTGTACATTTCTGTCTCAATAAAGTCGTTTTATTATATTATTATTATTATTCTTAAATTTAAATAACTTAATTTCTCCAATTATCATTTTGTAAAAGAAAGCATAAATAATATATAAATATGCAGAGTAATAAATGTTTCCCCATCGGTCTTCTCATTTTCGGGTCTATGATGTCTTTAACCCTTCAAACTTAAATAAGGGATGATGAAATGAGATTTTCATCACAATAGGCGTCAGCCAATTTCCACCATCAAAGTCGATCACTAACACCAAGGTGTACAATGTTTCTATAAGCACTGATATCCCTAGCATCTACATATTGCTAATCCACTCTTTGTTGTGGGATAGATATCGTTAACATACTCACATTGCAGTCATGTAGAACCGATATTTTGAAAGATAATACCACGCAAGCAAGTTCATTCAGTCACTGCATCTTATTGACTTAGTCCTGATAGATTTGCATGTAAAAGATGATTAAAAAGTAGATAAATCTCAAGAAAGACTGTCTATCACATATTATTTATTTATTTATTTATTTATTTATTTATTTATTTATTTAGGTTACAACTGCCCAGACAGAAATCCATTTATAGGGCAGGGAAATTTACAAATATATATATAACAATAATAATACTAACATTATAAAGGTAACATAGTATATAGATACAGAGATAATAATATTATTGATAATATTAGTTAATACAAGATCAAGATAATAACAAATACCAGATTAAAATTAGTCTTATACAAGGGAATGCTTAGGCATCATAAAGCTATATTTGGATCCGTAGGTTTAAGAACTAGTTTTTGAATTTCGGTTATTCTTGTATTGAAAATATCTATGTTATTATAGTGAGTCATAATTGGAGCACATACGATACAAGGGAGAGAACAATAGCAAATTTGTTCGTGACATGGGCAGATAGAATAGAAACGAATGCGAGCGAGTCTGCAGATTTGGAATATGAAATTTAATGTAACTAAGAATTTCAGGGCAATCAATTTTACCATTTAAAATCTTATAGAGAAATATAAGAGAGTAATATATGCGGCGTAAATGGAGGTCATGCGTTCAAAATTTGTGCAGCAATTCATCATGTGGAAAACCTCTGTCTGGGTAAGTTCCCAAATTATTGAACCCATCCATTTTATTTAAATAGATACTATTACGAAACATTCCTAATGTTTTAAGTACCTACGTGATCTCTATAAACTGACTTTATTTGACAAAGGCACATCACCATAAACCAATGAATAATACAAGAATGTTTAATGTTAGCGTTAGCGTTAAACAAATATTATTTGTTGACTCAACTTCATAACCACGTTTGTATTTCTGGATTTACAATAGATTTCAACTAAAATATTAATGTGAAATTTTTCTATTGTTTTTATGTACTTTGCGTAATGTTAATGTAGATTTTGGCTAAAACGTTCTGTCTTTCTTGCTTTCAATATTGGTTTCTATATTTTAAAACGATATGAAAGCAGAAAGTGTGCTTCTCAAAAAATTTCGACATCAATAAATCTAAAAGATCTAAGAATTTTTAAAAACGGACAGCACATTGATTAAAACTTATTTTCATCCCTCTTAGTATGAAAGGCAAAGGAGAATTATCCCCAAAAATTACTAAAGTAAATAAAAATAGTTCCTCAATTTATAGAAAGCCATTACAAATATAAACAAATATCTCACCAACAAAGATAAAATTTGTAAAATTAATATACAACATGGAGATGAGAATGATAAGAAAAATAAGTAATGCGAATTTTGCAACTATTTTACTGGAGTCGGTAAAACATTAGCAATCTTCTTTTCAGATACAAATAAAGAAATTATTGACACCATACATTCATCAACAAAGAAGAAAGCTTCTGGTATCGACAGTTTGAGAGCTGATTTACTAAAAAGTATTCCTTGTTACATTTCAGTACCACTGATAATTTTAGTAAATAAATAATTTCAAACCGAAATATGTTCTGAAGCTTTTAAAGCAGCCATAAGTAAATCAGTATTAAAAAAGGGAAGAAATTAAATATGTCTAATATCAATGTGCCAAAATTTTTGAGAAGATTCTAAAAAAGCAGGTCTTAAATTACTATAATAAATTAAAAATTCCTCACATAATTGCTCAAATTATATCAGAAACAAATCATTTAATATATGAAAAGAAACCTGCATCTTTGAGGATCTAATGAAAGCATTTAATACAGTTAGTTAGCCATGAACAACATCAAGTCTTAGGAAGTATTTTGGGAAAAAAATTCGGGGTACCTATACTTAGGGGGAATGATGAATAAATATTCATAATGCCGTATGCCATACCAGCGATACTAAAAACAATTGAAAAAATTTTAAATATCAAACAGTACATGCTTAAAAGCCCGTAAAAAGGAGGTATAAGGTTTGGATAAGGTTTTGTACATCAAAGTCAAATTTATAAGGGGGAAAAGGACAATCTCACCGAAAAGTTGCTAGGAGAACGTGTGGTGATAGATTTGAGCAAAGATTTTGTAGGAAAAAATCATAAAATATGTTATGATAATTTCACAGACCTCTTGATAACTATCAAAATCCCGAAAAAGTTAAATTCCTGGGTATATTTCTTGATCCAAAGTTAAATTGGTTCCATCATATTGATTATACAGCAAATAAAATATCAAAAAATATATTTGTTATAAGAAACCTAAAAAATATTGTAAATCTAAAAATTTTACTTACTGCTTATCACTCACTAATAAGCTCTCATTTGACTTATGGTCTGATAAACTGGGGCCACGCACCGCAAGCTAAAAGAATTTTTGGACTGCAGAGAAAAACCATCAGAATAATCACAAATCTTGGATATAGAGATGACGTAAGAGGTAAATTTATGGAGCTGGAGATTCTAACATTTCCATCACTATATATATATCAATGCTTAGTTTATGTATATAATAATAGAGATTCATATAAAAAACAAGGGGATGTTCATAATCATAACACAAGAACACAACTAAACATTGCATTAGACTATAACAGAATAAAATCAAGTGACTGTGGCGTTAATTACTATGCACCTAAATTCTTTAATAAACTCCCACTCCGTGTAAAAAATCTACCAGAGGTGAAATACAAACAGTTAATAAAAAAGTTTTTAATAAAAGAAGCCTTCTATAGTTTAAATGAATTTTTTAATTTTGATATTAATACAAATAAAGTATTAAATTTTTAAAGATGTGTACATGTACTTTCATTATGTTAAGCTGTAGTGTGTTGATATTTTATATAGATTTTAACCCGAGTTTTAACCTTAGAAACTTTATGTCTTTGTGACTGTAAGTCTTCTTTATTATGTACTTACTTAATTAGTTATTTTAAAGAGTATTTATTTTAAATTTAAATTTTTTACTGTAAGATTATCGTATGATGTACAATCTATTATGCTGACCTGTGTAAAACATAATTATGTTGATAACACCAATAAATTGATTTGATTTGATTTGATTTGATTTGATCAATTCTATACCTCTGCTGATTCGGCTTCAAGAAGAACGTATTTATGGATGCGGAACAATGCGTAAGGATAGAAAACATACTAGGTCCCTGGTAACAAGGATATGGATAAAGGAGGCATTATCTACAGGATGCTAAAAAAATGTGTGATTTGTACGAAACGGAAAGACAATCCGCAGCGCAATGATGGGATACAATTTTCATGATCCAACTGTCGTTGAAGTAGTCAATGGAAAGCAGAAAATAATAATAATAAAAATAATAAATCGACTTTATTGAAAGGATAATTTACCAAACAATTATTTGGAGAAAAAATGAAAAATAATAAAATAATGATTTATAGAGAATGCAATGCTACCCCATCATGGCGAAGTCTTAAGAGCTACTCATACTCAACCACAATGGGGCACATTAACATTTCTTAAATAAAACAGTTATAAATCAAACGAAATTTTTTTATACCAATAGAGAATAGACAACAAAATTAATATAAAAATAAAAAAAATTCACTACTTTTGCCCCATTACTGGATATATGCGCTACATGGGTAAAGAGTAATTTAAATTAAAAAATGAAAAAATATTATTGTTGCTTGCTCAATAGATAAGCTTTATATTTGTATTTAAATTTATTAATATTGAAAACTTTAAATTAGTCAGGGATTAAATTATATACTGTAACGGCATTAAAAATAAAACTTCTTCTAAACATGTCTGTTTGATGATGTGGTATGGTAAATTTGTTTTTATACCTTATATTTTTTCGATAAATAATAGAGCGTGTAACAAGTTTATTTCTTAGAAAAGATTATGGGTTGGGTACTGACAAGATATTATGACAAAGTTGCTTAAATAATAAATTCTACGGTTTTCCATATTAAGCCAATTACGTTCGTTAATTTTTCGAGAAATGTGATCAAATTTTCTTAGTCCAAACACAGTGCGGCAACATGAATTTTGAATTTTTTGTATACGATTCTTATTAAATTCATCAATATAAGAACCAAAAATAAAATCACAATAATTGAAGTGAGAAAGTACAAGTGAATCACTAACATTTATTTCAAATTAAAATTTAACATATGGCGGTTTAAATAAATTAACCTTAAGGAAGAATATGCTTTTTGCATTAATTCCCCTAAGTCTCAAATCAGTGTCAAAGATTAACCCAAGACTTTTCGCCTCGTTAACTATTGGCAGTGTTACACCATCCATATTAACATTTAAACTATCCTTTACAATATTAACTTTATTTTTACTGCCAAATAACATTAACTTTGATTTATCGGAATTTAATTTTAAATCATGTTTGATTGATACCTGCATAATATTATTGAGCTCACGATTAATGAGGTCACAAGCCCTTTCAGTATCATTAAAAGAAAAATGTGAATAGAACACTGTGTCGTCTGCATAAGCTTGTACTTTACAGTTAGAAATCGAGCATAATAAATCAGCTATGTAAATTATGAATAATAAAGGACTCAATATTGACCCTTGTGGTACCCCTGAGAGTATATCTAAAGTCGAGGGAAAAGTATTATTAACTGAAGTGATACAGAGGATTGATCAAAACCATAAAATTTCATTTTAGCACAAATAAGCTTATGATTTATTGTGTCAAAAGCCTTCGAGAAATCTAGTAACACTAGCACACTTACCAAACCCTTATCAAATGCTTCAAATAAGTCATTAGTTTTACAACAGCTAGAGCAGTTGTTGTCCATAACCTTTTCGAAAACCACATTGTGAATCAGGCAAAAATTTATTCAGTATAAAGTAATTATAAATTTGTAAATACATGATTTTTCATAAATTTTGAATATACTTAGCCGGTAAAACGCTAATAACTCTGAGATCTGAAAGAGAAGACCTATTGCAACTTTCCATAACTGTGAAAAATATCTCTCTTCGATGCAACAACTTATAATGTGCGTTATAAATTGATCAATAAAAGGACTACCCCATCAATACCAGTTGCATCGGTTTTTATATTATGCAAAATTAACTTCAGTTACTGAAGTAAGTGAAAAACTAAATGAAATATTTAATTGTTTTATGTTATTATTATAATATTCAATTTTATTATCACAATTATGAGTAACATTTCGAACAAAAGATGCAAAATAATCATTAATTTCATTTGGGTTTGACAATTCTTCCGGGACATTAAATTCTTTATTGCAGCGAATATTGAGAGCTTTAAGAGCAGTCCATGTGTTTTTTATTTATTTTTTAAACAAATTGATTGTAAACATATAAGCTTTTTTTTCATTTCTGACTATAGATAAAGTAAAGTTACGGAGCTCCTTATATCTGGATCGGTCGTTTTCAGCTTGACTTCTTTTAAATTTTTGCAACGCTTTATTTCTTTCCTTCATAATTAATTTTAGATTAGAAGTAAGCCAAGGTGCTCGTGGCTTAGTGGCCCTTACCTGTTTAATTGGGGCATGTTTATCAAATACGCAAGTTATAAATTCATTGAACAATTGAATTTTATTATCTATATTGGTTTCAAAAATTATGTTGTACCAGGGTAGAACATAAAGGTCAGCTAAAAATAAACTTGAATCAAAATTTTTACGATATACTATATATATATTTACTTTGGTTTCATCTTAATATTCTTTGTTTTTATATTACAAAAAAACCATTTTCTGGTCTTAAATACAACCATCCATGGCAATAGTCCCAGAATTATTAACTTTATTTTCATTTGATATAAATATAGGGTCGATTAATGTGCTGGAAGTACCAGTTATTATCGTAGGCTCGTTAATTATTTGGGTAAAGTTATACGACTGAAAACAAGAGTCAACTGGATTTTCAATATTAAACAAATTTACATTGAAATCACCCATGCAGACAATCACATCAATAATGGGACATTCAGTAGATAAAATCTCATCAAAATCATTTACAAAATTGTTAATATAATTATTTGGTGGTCTATAAAATGCACCAATAGCCAATGTTAATGATGACATAATAATTTTAATAAATAAAAACTCTAGTTGTGCACTTACTAAAAAGTCAAATGTTAATTCCTGACACTTTTAGGGCCGGTTTATTCATCTTCTGATAAAGTTAAGGATAGCAATATCTAAAAGATAAGCATAAAAAGTGTTTAATCACTCTCTGATAGATAAAATAGTACGGATAAATGACCTATCCGGCAGATTAATTTATAATAATAATAATAATAATAATAATAATAAATGGCCTTTATTCCATATAGAAAAAAAATATATATATATAACAACAACAAAATTAGTAATACACGAGGAGGCGAAGTTCAGTACCCAAGCACTTATATGCCGGTACATCAGCCAGATTCCGAGTTACCATCAGTCGATATATAACCTCTTTTATTTCAAGTTGTCAACAAATCGATCATTTTAAAAATGGAATTTATCGAAGATTTTGAGGATATTTTCATCGCAGAAGAAGTTGAAATATTTGAACATTTAAACAATCGAAAACCCTATAATTCGGTGAATTGCATGCAACATGTGGATTATTTTAACGAATTAGATGATTGTGAATTTAAAAAAAGATTTCGTTTAAGTAAAGAAAGTGTGCTCGAACTTTGTAATTCTATAAATTACTTTATTTAGGCTTTATTCAAGCATAATAACAAAAACCTATCCAATTTGATATACTCACATTGATGTTTCATCTCACAAATTCATTCATTTGTAATTCTATTGCAGATCATATTAAAGCTCCGACTACCAGGTAAAATATTATTTACATATAAGTTTTATTAATTGAAACCATTTTTGTTTCTTAGGAATAATCCATTTACACCACACGAACAATTATTAATTGCACTACGATTTTACGCCACATGTTCATTTTATATTGTTATTGGAGACTTTGGCAAAATGCACAAGTCAACTTGCTGCAAAATAATTAAAAAGGTAACGAGTGCAATTTGCAGTCATTGTTTTAATATAAGATTTCCCGGGAGAAATGAAGATTTGTCTCAAATAAAGAGAAACTTTTATGAAATTGCTCGCTTTCCAAATGTACCTAATTGGTGCAATTGAAGAAGAAGAATTCAATCACCAGGTAAACTTAAAATTTTTATGTAATTTATTATTTTACAATATTCCATTTTATTTATAGGTGGTGCTAATGCAGAACTATTTAGAAATCGAAAAGGATCCTGTTCATTGAATGTGCAAATATTAGATCTTGTAGCAAGATGGCCAGGATCGGTCCATGATGCAAATATTTTTGATAACTCAAACCTTCGAATGAAATTTGAAAATAATGAAATAGGTGCTGGAGTATTATTAGGTGATAGTGGTTATGCACTCAGAAATTATTTAATCACACCTTTAAATAATCCTGTAACCCAGGCAGAAAGTCTTTTTCAAGAATCACAAATACGAACCAGAAATGTGATTGAAAGGGCATTTGGAATTTGGAAAAGGAGATTTACTGTACTATCATTGAGTTTACGGTGTAATGTTCAACTTGTACAAGAAATCATAGTTGCCACTGCTATTTTACGTAATATAGCACGTAGTAAAAATGAGGAATTACCGGAAGAAGAAATTGAATTGGACCTGGGTGTGATTGTCCCTGAAAGGTTAAACATTCGCGAAAATGAAAATAATTTTACACCAAGAAATTTAATTGATTATTTTGCCAATTTGTAGAGCAAATTTGAAAATGAATAGTTATTTTATTATAATGCATTTTTATTTGTTAGTAGAAAACACCAGTAATCTTAAAATAAAAAATTATTTTCTAACTATTTGCATAATATAAAATATAACATACTACAAGTTATTATATTGTTTTTCTAAAATTCTCATTTTGATCGTATGCTCTTCTGTTATATTTTGCAATTCTTTTTCTTTTATTTTTATTTCGAGATTTTTAATTTCCAATTCTTTCTTAGCTATTTGTAATTGATAGTTTAGTAATTCTGACCTTCCGTCAGCTAGCATTGAAAATGTATTACTTATTAATTCTTTTTTTTTCTGTACTTGGATTTTTTTTGAAACGGGTTTTTTCAATTCTTCAGGATTCCAACTTGAAAAAATCCTTTTCTTTCCTAAAAATACTTTAGATGTAACAATACATTTTTAAATTATATGATTTATAGCATACCGCTGGGTGTTGAAGATGGCGATGAAGTTTCAATGCCATGCGCCAACCTTTCTCCCTTGCTTTCTCCTAGGCCGAAAAGTTCTAAAAGTTAAATAATTTATAATTTTATTCATTTTTTATAAATATTGCATTGACATACCAGTGGACGCAGTTGGATTTATAATTGGAGTATTGTTCTGCTCAGTATAATCTAAAATGTAAATAAACTGCTGGTCAATTGAAGCGGACCAAGCGAATTTTTCGTACCTACTTCAAACAAAAAAAATCGGCCAAACTCGCGTTTTCACAAATAAATTATCTAAAATACTGAAAACTACATATTGATTACATATTCTCATTCTCAAAGAAATTGACTAAATTCAATCTGAAAATTCGCTTGGTCTGCTTATTGATCAGCAGTTTCGTTTAACAAAAAATTAACATTATATAATTTAACATACCCGTTGTTTGAAACAAACTAAGGTTTTTTTTCTAATAAAAATCTAAATATTTATATATTATATTTAAAAATAGTTTATAATATACCGGTTGATGTGGAGGGTTGATTGTTTGATTCCACTATATCCAATATGACAATATTGTGCTGATTATTGGAACCAAAAATATATATAGAAAAGTAGTTTTGCATTATTTTTATATTAACAATATAAAAATTTTAAAAAACTTACTGGTTGATGTTGAAGGTTGAGCAGGGTCTAATAATATTTCATATTTATTTACAGCAGGGTCAATAGCTATAAAAATGAATATAGATATGTAATATAGGCATTTTTTTATTTTTAAAGTATTACCGTATTCAGTTACAGTTCTTCTGGATGCATCATCACTATCACATGTATAGGGTAGACCCTCAATATTCATCGTCAAAATTGACAGTAATTTTGTTTCAAAATCTGAAAACTCTTCTTTTTTTGCCTGTCCTCCCCCAGTTTTATAGGTCTCAAATTTATTTGCGGCATATTTTTTCTTCAGATTCTTTTTTAAGCCTTCATATTTCATTTTTAAAGTTTTTTCATTTCGTGAAGTATTTGATTGGGAATTAAAATTCATAGTTAAATCCACCCAAGCTGCTTCTTTTTGTTTCCACGTAATTGCATCAGTAATCTTATTTTCGATGATTTTAGCATATTTGTTTACTATAAGGTCAACTAACAAGTTTATTTCCAAATTTGTAAAATTTGCAGACCTTATTCTTTTGTCACCAGACATTGTAGGTGATTAATTTGCAACTAACACAAATGCAGAACCTCGTGCAGAACGTTATACACAATACCTACCTACTCAGTTTAAATTTCGACAAGCTGGATCGCGCTCTTCAAGTATGTTACTATCTTTCTTTTACTCATTAGTATTTATATAAGTGTATCCTTTACATTTATCCACAAATATACTACTCTCGTAAAAACGTCGTTACCAGCCAGATACGTATCAGTGGGATAAATAAACGTGAATAAACCCAAATGATTATCTGCTACCCGATAAATTTATCTGATAGATAGTCACCAGCAAGATTATCTGAGTGTGAATAAACCGGCCCTTATAAGATAATTTTATATACGCGCCAATTCCACCTCCCCTAGCACCTCTATCTTTATGAAAAAATCTATATCCAGGTATTGCAATAACATTAGAGATTATATTATCAGAAAGCCATGTCTCGGTTACCATTATCACATCAAATTGTTTTTCAGTAACAAGTGTAGAAAATTTGTTAAAACCTGTAAATAGTGATCTTATATTAATATGCGCAATTTTCACATTGACATTAATAGAAAAGAATAATAATAGCAAGCAGCCATAATACTAAAAAACAAATTACCCACATAATAGTGCAAACTACAAAGACAACTTATTATATAATACATAAGTATATATAAAGAATATATGTAAAAATGATAGCTTTTGACAATAAAGATACAATAATTACTCTAAGTACCCAAGTAGTAAAATCGACAACAAAATTGAAATAGTGAAGGTTCCAGACATGGGAGGAGTAGACAAAGCTAATATACTTAAAATCACTTTATAAAGTAGACTGCAAGAGTAAAAAATGGTGGCATCGAATATTTTTTTATTTTCTAGACTTATGTATCGTATCGTATGTCTGGCTGCTTTAAAATCCATAATTTAGTTCTCAAAGGGTTATACTATTTATTTAATACATATTTGAATGATTTATTATTAATATTAGAAACTGAAGCGCCATGCCAATAAAAAAAACCTGAAGTTTTTCAAACATTGTTCTTGTAATTCAGATATTACTATGTCAGTGCAAATTGGTTAAAGGCAATTACCCATCCCTAAAACAAATATTTGTTCGAAAAACTCCCCATTAAAATTAAAATAACTGTTGTCTGTACAGAATAAAAATAGTTTCAGAAAATTGTCTAACGAAAGCGATGATTTTTCTTCTATAAGTGACCATTTTTGTCTGTCAGTAGTTAAATCTATTGAAATATTTGTAAATAAGGACACAACATCAAGAGAAACTAATATATGATTAGATTGAATTTCTAGGCCATTTATAAAATCTAAAAATATAATTTTTAATCCAATATTCATCATGTATTAAAGAAAGTCCAATGAATTTAATAATAGCATGTTTAGAGATGAAACATCAATATAAGTATATCAATTTGGATATGTTTGTGGTTATTATGCTTGTATAAAGCCTAAACAGTCATTTATAAACAATCAAGCATATCAAGCAAAGAAAGAGAATTGTAAAATAAGATATAAAGGAATAGGCCTTATCTAAAAGAGAGTGATATATTTTTATTACTAATTAATTTTTGATATCAATGTCAGGGTAGAATAAAACTAGTTTATTTTGATTTATTTTTGACATCAATGTCAATTAATGTTAGACTGACATTGGATTTAGGTGATATAACCTAAATTGTTTCGTTAATGTCAATTTGACATTAGAATGAGGTTATATTAATTTTTGAATGTCAATGTCAGAATCAAATTAAAATAGGGAATTTTTAACGTCACAATTAAACTAAAACTAGATTATATTAATTTTTATGAAGATTAATAATTTTTATTTAAATGTTTTACGTTTTGCTTTGAATGTTATGGATTCTGCAATATAAATGCTGTATAGTCCTTCAGAGTATTTTGTTTTTGCATTATTCGGCAATAATAACGTTCTAAAGTGTTTTCAACAATTTTTTTGGATTCAACATAATTTATATTTGCATGTTCAGATATGGAACATCAATAAATATATTAGATAATTTTGTTATTATTGGGCCAATATAAGGCTCGAATAAGGTTGTTTATGGACAACAAGTCTCGAATAAAGAGAGGTAGAGTATTTTATAAGAAAGCATGAAAATGTAGGCGGCATTAATTATACAAATTTGTTTCTTATGGTTACATGACAGTTTGTTAATTATAAAATGTAAGTTCAAGTAAATAACTTTGTTTTGCGAGATTAATCGTCCACCTGAAGAGCTTGTAAGAGTGAAAGTATATTCGTTTTTTAATTGGTGACCATAATGAATGAATTTTGTGGTGAGAAAAAAAAAATTTGTTTAATAATTTGTTTTGAATTTTATAATTTTTAATCCAATATTCATCATGTATTAAAGAAAGTCCAATGAATTTAATAATAGCATGTTTAGAGATGAAACATCAATATAAGTATATCAATTTGGATATGTTTGTTGTTATTATGCTTGTATAAAGCCTAAACAAAGTCATTTATAAACAATGCATATCAAGCAAAGAAAGAGAATTGTAAAATAAAACCTATTAAATTTACTAACCTGCTCCTTCCTTTTATTTCTTAATTCTTTAGAATAGAATTTGTTTTGGTTTTCCTCGAAAGAGTAAAATGTATCGTTGGGAACACTATTTTTTACTTGTTGTTTAACATTATAAATATCTTGTTTTAATTGACTTACCTTCCAATGCGAAAAACCAATTTCAATAATTATTTAAAATTTATTTTTGAAACTTGTGAAGTAGTTTATAGCATATTGACAAAAGGACTGTTAGTTGCTAATAAAAAATGCAACATTTTGCTGTATAAGTATATGTAAAATATGAGGTGGTAATATCTTCTACATTGTAATAAAAACTTGCTGTGATTTTCGTAACGTGCTAGTTTCTTTGTGGAAATAGCCCAACACTCGAATTTTGTAGAGATGTCTTGTCCTTACCAGTATTCTGATGTTCTCCAGAAAACCCATAATTTTATATCTATCTTGTGTCCGCGACATATCCCATTCAGATATTTTTCTCAGGAACTTCTCTAGGCAACATCTAAACTTGGGGACAGAATTGGTGATGATAGAATTTCCTACATGAGTTCTCCATTTCAGAGCCAAGCAGTTAAATCTTATATATCAAGATATACATAGATATCCAACCATAATTCCGTGTCAAATTCCTATATCATTATAGATTATGCAAATAATTCATCAAAAACGTAAAATTAAATTTGTTTGTCTACAACCGTAATTACAAGTAATGTATCTCACAAACGTGGTAATCGTACGATTATCTATACCAACAGACTAAAATTAAAACTGCTAAAGATTTCAGTATATTGCATTTAATTAAATAATTTTTGTTTCTAAAAGAAAAATCAGTAGAATCATGAAAGCGAAGAGGCAGAATTATCTACAAAATTTATAATTATTGTACCTAGTTAGTTCTCTCAACCACGCTTGACCGATAACAAGTGAATCATGAACTTGATAATTTGTTCAAGGCAGAACCAATTTCGCTCTAATTTCTTATTTTTTTGTGTGTTTTTGACATAACCGGAGTCCGGAAATTTTTAGACACGGTCGAAAAGTCAGGGTCGGCTTTAGGATCATTACTTGCTGGCATTAACACATTAACACAAAGATAATTTTGTACACTATGGCAATTGTTTGGTTTCATCGTTCATATATGGATCCCAATTAAGGCTTCATCTTACTTCACTACTTCTGAATCCCCTGGATTCCAAGTATGTAGGTAGGTGAATTTTAACAAGGCAATGTGACAATATCTAGTGTAAATACTCTTTGGATAGACTAAATATTATCTTGTGGAAATTTAAAATATGTTGACACAAGCAAGATGCTCAATTCTGATTAGGGTTAAGAAGAAGCATATCATTACCATAGTTAATTAGGAAAGTAACAAATAGGTAATAATGAACAATTAAACAGTAATAATAATAATAATCCTTAAATACCTTTCAGAAATGTTATATTCTTAGAAGGTTACGGGAAAGGATTAGAGTTAGTATCTGCTATTAACACATATATGTTTCATATATGCTAAATCAATAACTCCAAATTTATTTTTTCGTTGCCTTTTATCACAAATGACATTTATTTATCACTCAATATTTTAAGAGGCATCTGTTAAAATAAAAGACTTTTAGGATTGGTGAATTTTGTAAGCTTGTTTCTCATTCCGTAAAATTTGGAGGCTGAACATTCCGAAAAATTAACCGCATCATAGAAAAATATTGAATTCGTCAAATCCGCAAATTAATTAAAAATCAAATCAATATTTTTCGAGTTACATTGCGTCAAAGCTGACTCGATTTATTTTTTGTTGCGTTTCAATTATTGAGCATTTTTTATATAAAATACAACTTTAATGCAGGTTATTTTTAACATTATCTCTAAATTGTTGTTTCATAACGAGGTAATTACATATTTTTTCCATCAAATCCTCATTATTAAATGATTAATTGCAGAACAATATAATTTTATTATTACATTAATATCGATTTAGAGAAATAATATTATGTTACCGCGTTAAATCCGTGTTTTGTATTATTTATTACTTTGTGTTTTAAATCATATGCTTAGAAGATTTAATTGTATAGCAAAATCAGGAACAACTCATTTTAATCATTTAATAAATAAATAGTTATAGTAGTAAAACTACTTAAACGATCTCATCCTAGTGAATTATTTTTTATAATTGATAGCACATAATAGTTTTACGAGTTTCACGTGCAATATTAAAACGTATATAATTAAAACTTAAAACAATTTCCATTTCATATATCTATCTTCAAAAGTACGCAAATTAGATAATTTCCATTACATGAATACCTGCCAAACAGGATTTGTGTTTACATATTTTATTAACAGTTTGTCTTGACAATTATTTAAACAATGTTTTTGTTACATCAACAAGTCTAAAACCGGCTCTCGACTAAAGAATAAGTTACTTAATATTTCTCTTATAGTAAAAAAAATATAAAATTACAATAAATAAAATATAAAGTTGTGTTTCGAATTTAATCAAAGGAAAATCTTCCGTATAAATAATATAATATAATATTTTAATAAATTTCTATATAAGATATTACGATTATAACAACTGACATTTGTAAATGTTATACTAGGAAAAATAATTCTATTTACATATAACATCAATTACTGGACGAGGATCTAACCATGATTTAATATGGATATAGCGCATCGCGGTTTCTGTGTCTACAGGGTCAATGCAAATTCCGGTAGGAAGACAACCTCGACATAATGTGTAGAATTAGCAGGAGCCGAAAGAACACTGCATACTATAGCTTTGTTCGCCAGTGTTATTAAAGTTGTGAAATTTACCATAATTTTGACATTATATCAAGCGAAATATTTCAGCTTATTTAGATTTTTGTTAAATGGCAACTAGCAAGCGAATTCTTAAACAGAAAAAAAGGACTATAAACGTTCATTTGAATTTCTCTTTACAATTAACAACTATTTTATGATAATGAAAATATTCAGGAGAATGTTCTCCTCGCTAGTACCTCATCTAATGAAAATAAGCAGGCGAAAAGTCTTAAGCTGATTTTAAGGTACCTATTGTAAAAATCGAAAACCTGAAAAAAAAACAAATTATGTTTTTGCTTAAAAGTAAATAATTGTTTTAAAATATTTAATATGTGATCATGACTCGTGACTAAGGGGTTCTACTTCAAATTATGTCATGTCTGAAACATTCGGCACATCGCACCAAAATTTACGACTACCCCAAAAGACAACTGGCTGCAACACCTTATTCTGTCCTGGTGAGTTTTGTGACATCCTTTTTTACTACATGGGTACTGTTTGTAACTTATTACCTACAAATAGTCCTTGCCAGCCCTTTAGCACTTTTCCGGAGCGGAATCTAGGGCGCCAGTTCCTTGTTTTAGTGTAAGAAACAACACTTTCTCTATCAGCGGCTTTGACGGAGGCTGGGTAGCTACAGTGAAGAAACGGTCTTGTCCGGGGGTCTGTGGATAATTGTTGCCAATAGACTGCACAGTGTACCCTACGGGAATAATTAAAATTAATGAAAGCTCATCGGTTTTAAAATAGTCTTTATTGACATAAAGAGGCAAACAAAATCTTTTAACGGTTCATACGTATAATAATAATAATAATAATAAATTTTATTAGCAAGATGGTCATGCAAAGAAAAAGTAATCACAAGATAAAATTTAACAGCTTGCTAAATGGCAGAGTTTGGAAATTCCGATTCTTACACTCAACCAGTGCATATAATGATATATCAGATGCTGATGCCTATGCTTAAGAAAACGGTAATGCGGGCTGGTAAACAAGCAAATGTTATTTACGGAATCGTGTGACGGACTTTTATTAAAACGTTGAATGGCAGACAATTACGGCGAGCAGCGTAACGGTACGGTAGGGACAAAATATAGGAACGTTGGTTTCTAGTTTTTCGGTAAGTCAAAGACATTCTTGCTCTGTTTGTTGGGTTTCCTGAATAATAAAGACAGATTACTATCGCCTCAAATACAGAGTTATCGAGCCATAGAAAAAAGGCGATGGCCAAGGAGCCTTGTAACGACCCCCGGGGTTGATTTCACCCTGTCAGTGTCCCAGTGGACCTGTTATCGTACCCAGGAGAAGCAGTAGAAGTAGTTTTAAGCAAAAGATCCCAATTAGACATAAGCACACAAGCTAAGGCTTGAATGGTGTATATGGAACATCTGTTCCATGTACACCATTTTTTTATCAAAATTATCTCGAATTTCACTTCAGTTCCTAAACACCAAAATTCCTTCTTTTTGCCTGATATGCATGATTCCGTGCATATCAGGAGAAGACGATTTTCAGTACACTTTCCAAAATTCCCTTTATCTTTTTCGGCCCATATCTCATGTTTGAACGAACGCATCCAGGCACGATGCAGCATGTAGAGACGACCAAGGACATGCATTGTCCTCAGCCAGTACCGATTCCTCGAAGGACGGACTGCGCCACAACAATGATCATAGCGCAGATGATCATTGTCATAAGCCGGTCTAACGGATCACAGGAACACTCCACAAAGGCGCGAGAGTGAATCACCGTAGATCGGTAGCTCTTGATCTGATCTATCATAGACTGATCCACCTTCGTGGTCGCACTGATCTACGGACCCATAGGTTCACTCTACCCTCGCGTTCTGGAATTCCTAGTGAGTCCGTGACCTACGGCTTCCAAGGATGGTTGAGCTGGCCTCGCCTACCCATTGGTCATCGTCTCTACCGGGATCGTGTCTGATAGCACCATTTTGAAATTTTAGGAACTGTATCAAAAAGTGAAATTGCGGAATTTTGCGACGCCACGTGGCGACGTGAAGTGGTCTCGGGTCTTTTCCATATCTATAGTGGGAGACCTCCCAATGATCTCGCAAAATAGAATTAGGGTATTTTTGATTAAATCAAGCCAGGATAAGCCTCAGTGCGGTACGCACGGGTACTGGGGCACTTCCCCATTATTACCAGGTGACCGCCTTGTGAGATAGCATTCGAAGAGATTTCTCCTTTCTGAAATATCCACAGACGTCTAACGGCATATACCCCTTTTGGAGAATATTACCTTAAATTTTTAGTCTATAATTCTAACAGTAAATCTATAAAACCCACTCACTAAATTGCCAGTCACGTCCATGTAATAATTCTCTTTCGGCAATCGATCACTCGTCTTTAAGCGAGGCCGTCGCGGTCGCTGACCCCTTGTATCGTGGTTATGGTGGCAGACCTTGCTAGGTGAGGCTCTATATGTACTATGATGATTGTTTAATATATACCCTTATTTATTATCCATGTCTTCTTATTGCGTTCTAGTATTAGTCTAGTATCTGTGTTGACCCCATAGCTTACGACCCTCGCAATTGCGTCGGTTTGACCCTTCGGCTGAGCCAAAGAAGAGTGAACGAGCAAGACCTGTCTGGGCAGGTGTCAGAAGTGAATTGTGTATTGTACAAAGTGTTTAGCTAGTGTTGTATCTTTAGTGCAGGACGTTGCGAAGCCTGTATACGAGGAAGCATTCATTGTCGACAGTTGCCGTTAATCTATCGATTTCGAGACTTCGATATATTAAGGGTTTGCCACGACCTGCGTTGAATTCAACGGCCAAGAGTTAAATCAGATGTGGTGATAGCGATTAATTGACTTAATACGAATATCGGTCGTTCCCTCCCACTATCACTGGTTATAACGAATGGTTAACTAACGTTGACACAGCCTTAGCAAATTAGTTTAGTTATTAAACGTTGATAGACCTACGTACATTTGAAAGCGCATTCGTTTCACAATAAAAAAAAGTCAATTTTCCACTCCATAGCAGGGTAGAATCAACCCCAGGGGTCGCTCCGAACCTCTTTGGCCAACGACTTTTTCCTATGATTCGATTTATATAAAATTTCAGTCATTCCCGTTTACCCAAGTCTTGCCGCCGAGCATTAAAGAAAGGGAAACACGCGTAAGGGATGGTTTATGTCTGTTTAAGGGTGTAGGGACGGCCAAATGCCTGTGATAGTATAAATAAATAAAATAAAAACCCTTTTTCCACCCTCTAGGAGGATAGAATAGAATCAATCGTCAGGGGTGGTCTCTGGTATTATCCTAAACTCTTGATCATATCCTGTTCAAATTCCCGTTAAAACCCGCGCCGGCAAACGTCTGTATAAGGAAATCGAAAAAGAGCTGGTTTTTGGCTGTTTCAGGGGGTGCGCAAGGGTAAAAACTTTTTTGAATATCATATTTGAGTTCAGCAATCTCGAAAACGGGAGGAGAAGTTGGTTTTGCAACTTTAGCAAAATGTTGCTACCTCTTCCGACTCCTGACACTATGGTACAACTGATAATGATTACAGAATAAACTTGGAACTGGTTTTGGCAGTGAGCTTCGTAGACAGAAGGACTAGTGCGAAGTTTCGACAAAAGATCCGAAAAGCAAAAACATCAAGGTTTCATCTCCCGGCGAATTCATTACAAATCCTTCTCACGTGTCCTTCGCTCTCGGTGACGAAAGACTCGTTTTCTGCTCAGTTCTTGTTGCGCGTTGACAGTTGGATTTAGTTAGGTACCCCGGACTAGATACGTTTTTAACCAAGTCCTAGTGCGTTGCATAACTTAACCACGTTACTCGGTAATTCTGAGGTCAGGAATAGTTTCCTCACACGTTTATTAATAAATGAAAAAACAATTATCTGAACTAACAATTTCTCCATTCCAATGAGGAGATCTTTCAAACATAGGTTCTCGCCGTCCTAGTAGTGATAAGGAAGAATGAACAAAATATATATCTGTGGCTCGGCATGCGATCTGCTCCCTTAGGACAGGGACACTCGAAGTTCAAAGAAGTGAATCATGTAGGTAATGGATGTTTTGACATGTCAATATAAATTTAGGAATCTATCACTGTTGAGCTTTGCGGAGAAAGAGAGATCTGAACATTCAAAAATCGAGGTTTGCACTTGCAGAGGCAGCACAAGTAGAGTAAATGGTTAAGATAAAGGCAGAGGAGAGTAAAAAAGACACCCTTTGCTTATTAGGCGCCAGTCTACCCAACAAGTACTCCTACTTCAATAGTTATATAGTAGTAATTGTATAAAATAAACGTTAAATACGTTAAGGGTTATGGACTTGTTGGAAAATCACTCCATTCAGAACAAGATAAGTTCATTGTTGGATGCAGTCTCACTCATGCCGTTGAAATATCCAATACTATAGGTACGAAACACACTACACGAAGTTGATTTTGCAGGAATGTGTTTCTTCTGGGGCGCCAGTCTTTCAAAGGTAATCGTAGAGAATATCTTTGTTAGGCGTTTTGTTGTCAGTTCTCATGAATCATGGTTCGGGCTACACCCTGGTTCAAGATGTGTAAGAATACGGACCAAAGAAGTCTCAAAGAGTGCCATGTTACAGAGGCCGAATTATGATGGTTTGGATTCAAATAAGTGAAAGAATCACATTTTCTTGGAGATTTGTTCGACAACTGTTATGCAATTACTGTTAGTGAAAACTTTATTATTTTGCATAACACACGTTCCTACATCAGGGTAAGAGAGCATCTAGAATTCAATCATATTTCAGTTTTACCGTGGCCACCACAGTTGCTCTATTAAATAATTCAATAAAGAATAAAATATGGAATGAACATGATCCTATTTTAAAACGGTTAACAGCTTTTTAACTTTAAACACAAAATCACAGGGAAGTTTGAATAATTTAATTCTATGCATGATGAGTTAGAGGGTTTGAAAATGAGTAAGTAGCTATCTCCCATACAATATGTTTAGGGAGTCGTTTACTAGTGGTATTTACTATGATTTTTTAAATGATTATTGTAGATTTCTATATCGCTTTTTCTAAAATTATTTGCCAATCAACTTAAACGAGTATTTATTTTATTAACTTGTTTTACAATAAACTTACTGCAATAGTCTATGGTAGTCACTTCAGTTGAACTGGAGTGTATTTGCTAATCAATTACTAAAAAGTGATCAAGTCTTTTAACCTTTTATTTCATCAGTTATATACATATTTACTCTAAAATTTATAATAAGCTTTCCCTTTATGCTTAGCTGTTATGTAATTAATAACTATTACCAATATATTAGAAGCATTATTTAGCCTTGAGAAGTCGAGGACGATAATATCCTCAACAATTTGCACAGGCACGATTTTTCGGAAAAATACAAAGATGCTTAGATGTATATCCTGTATAGTTTCTTTATGAAGAATGAGCAATTACTGTCATATTAATAGTAAATTAACATTTTTATAATAATTTGATATATAAATGACAGTGATTGAATAGGCAATCAATTTAGATAACAAACTTGTTTGTTTCTTAAGTTGTCTTCTTCTATGTACTGGCGAAATATTTACAAGGTTAGAATACTTAAAATATTTGCAAATCTTTTTCCTCCAAAATCAGGAAAAAATAAATCAACAAATCGAATTTCATTAAAAAAACCTTGATTTTTAATAAAATAATTTAAACTCATGCCACGCTCCAATACGAAAAACGAAAATCGTAAATGAATACGTAACTATTTTGATTCGAAGGCTTTCGCGAAGCTGATAATTTGTAGAAGTGTTCTTAGGTCCTTCATGTTTGAGTATTTTGAATTATTGACGAGCGTTTGGTCTTCTTCTGCTTTGAAGTGAGTTCTGTTGGTCGGAGCTCTGTTTATGCATTTAACTTAATCGAAAACTGAACAAGATGGTCGACCTGTCAAGAATTCAAGACTGCACCAAAATAAATTAATACCTTAGTTATGAATTAACCAGGGATAATTCTGGATAAAACTCCTTTATGTTTTACTATGACACTGTTGACAAGTATATTAGATGAGACCTCTTTGAAAATGTGTAGTACGTCCCAAATATAATCTGACATAGGGTACCGGACTCCTATCGTTTTACTTTTAAAAATAGTAATTTTCTCAGTTTCACTGTGTTTATCGCGGGAGAATTCTTCTGCTCGTCAATAACCCTCTCTTGTGCCGGGAAGTCAGTGGGATGGTGATCTATCACCTGGCCAGTGGTTCTGGTGATATGTATGAAGAGCTACTTGGAACGCGATCATACGTCATGCTTGTGCAATAACTTAACTACGTTGAAAATGCAGTTACGTCATTTTGCACAGTTGAATGCTTTGTTGTTTTTTTATTTATATTCTTGGAGAAATGTCCAAAGGAATACCTCGCGACTGATGTTTACTTTTGAATCTGTAGATTAATAAAATTTTTCCTTCGAAATTTTTGGCGTTATTTAATCATACGGCATCAAATTAATCTTAATCATATAGAAAATTTATTGCACATTCTGCCTAGTTTTATTTTTATCATTTAAGAAATTATAAAATAAGAATTTGGTAACGTAACTGAAATCGTCATAGTGTTTACATGAAATGGTTCCTTGTCAGTTCCTAAAAAATGAATGGTATTTGATAAATACGCAAAAACAATGACGATAAACATGTTACTAATTAATTATCTTTATACTGATATTTGTTGTTTGGAAAAGTGAAAAGCTTAACATATTAACGGACCACCGTGTCATATGTTGATATTAAGCACACAGTATACTACATGGAAGACAAATAAATTAATATTAACTTCTAGTTAAGATCAATGAAGCAGGTGATTTTTATAATTGTTTATGAGAATTTTATTATTAAGAATTAAAAAAAATTATACCATCTCGTAAAGATTTGAAATTCTATTAATTAGTATCCATGCTAATTAGCAAAACATTAAATGATTTTGTGTTTTTAACAAAAAACACTACATCCTCCTTTCTGTTAATTTGTTGACAAAGAACATTGCAGAAAAGTGTGTGATAATGTTGAATGTGTTTTTTTTTTTAGTAATTTTTACAGGAATTTCATACAAGTAATTTTAAAATCAGAAAATTGATAAAAAGAATAGTCTTGTCTTCCAAAAACTTTATTAAAAACAACTATGTACAAGATTTGTAGTAGTTCTATTTATAATAAACAATATGTCAATGATAAAAAAAATCGTTACGAAATTAACAATAACAACAACATTAAACACCAAAATAAAAAAGAATTGTTGTCTTTATTGTTAGTTAATTCCATAGTGATTTGTTTGTTTTTTATTATTGACGTATTTATTGTTTATTATAATTAGAACTACGACAAATCTTGTACATTAATTCTAAAAAACTTTGCAGACTGAAGATGTAACTAATGAAAAAGTCACACACAACTAGTTGCTTTGAATAAAATTTTTGGGAGATAAACACTATTCTTTTATCATTTTTCTAGAAGGTTTTTTATTTTTGGTACCTTAAATTTATAATATTATTATTATTATAGGTCTATTCAACCCTACATCTTTCATTGTTATTAAATGCATAACAGAAAAGTACAGTTAAAAAATATTTTGAATACTATTTTCTCCAAACCAACTTTGCGCGACATGGATCCTTCTTCCACTTATGTCCTCAATTATGACTCACGTTTTTGCCAGGATGTAGTTCATTGGAAATGCAAGAACCATACTATACGATGCAACTTTATTAGCAGTAAATGCTTTGATTATATAATTTTTAATTGGAGTAAATTAATCTAAATTTTATTTTGCGTAAATCAAACAATTCAAAAATATTTTGTTTGATATTATTAAATGGCATGTTAATGAGCTTTCCAATGAGGTACGACAAGGGAGGTGTTAACACATTTAAAGAAATTGTGTTGGAGTAGCTATAGAACCTAAAGGATTGTATGGAAAAGTTCACTTTATTAGTTATACTGCATACTGGTTCTAGAAACGATTTTGAGAATTTTGTAACACCTACCTATTTCAGTATTAAAGATATAGTAAAGCATTGTACGTTTTCAAATACACACCCTGTACATAAATAAATAAAATACGGATGGTTTTCCTTTGCTTATACCTAAAATAATATTTTTGTAATTTGCAAACAATAAAAGATTATTCCATATTATTCTATTTTATCGATCAACTGTATCGATTTACCTTTAAGCGAGCCTTTAAGTAGATATATTAATTCTTGTGGTAAAAAAAAGCCATGCATATTGCATAATTATTATAGATTATTTATCTCATTGTATGCTGCACATTACAAATTTGACGCAAACATTTACCACAAAACAAGATAAATAATTTATAAAAAATAATTACGACTGATATATTCCAATCACATTGTATTTTGCAAATTTATAACTTATGAGTCGAAAAATACGTCATATTTCAACCTGTTTATATAGAATCATCCATTAGCATTGTTAGTAAATCTGCTACTACTATAAAACAAGTTACAGTACAAAACGGTCTCCCAGTCCATCACCAAACAGTGTAGTGTACAGTGCGCTTTAAACCATGTGGCTAAAGAATTTTATGTTATTTTTTCTCGCTGGCGTCCTCTCTTGCAACGCTATAAAATTCAAGGTTTCGAGAGAATGGAACTATTTAAATTTCACATGGCCTAGTGAGGATGTTTACAAAACGGCCATAGCCAAAGGAATGTACATCCCCGAGAATAACATCATATCGGGCATTACGTATTTTGAGGATTCCTTTTATCTAACACTTCCGAGGATGAAAAACGGTGTGCCTGCCACTCTTGCCAGGATTTCCGCGGGAATCGTCGAGGATACAAGCCCTGCACTAATGCCCTTCCCCACATGGGAGATGAACAAATTAGGTGACTGTAATGCCCTTCAGAATGTTCAAAACGTCGAGGTTGATCCAATCGGCCAGTTATGGATCATCGATGGGGGCAGAACTGAAACCCTCAGTCCCAGCCCTACGAATAGATGCCCTCCTAAACTGGTAATTTATGACATTAGGAAGAAATTGACCACTACAACTTACACTTTTCCCGAACATGTAGCAAGTGCTAATGCTAGTTTTTTGTATGATATTGTGGTGGACACCACCGATGGGGGATATGCATATATTACTGATAACAGCAGGAGAGATCCAGGTATTTATTTCAATAAAAGTTTATCGTCGTTACTAATCAAAATATTGATATCTTGAGAATTCTCATGTATTGCAAAGTGCAATTCAGCCAATTCATATTTAAAACGATGTTTTAGAAAATGCACGTATGTAGCTATGTTTATATTTCGATATGATACACAGGGAATTCCAACTAATGTAATTTGTTAGCTATGTTGACTTATTTATGGCAAGAAATTGTAATTTAAATTGGAAAAAATAGTGGTGTTCAGGAATATTCAAATTCACTGGACATAAACCCACATCTATTTCACCAATCAATTTTTTTCACTCAACTGAACTACCGAGAAAAATATATCTATATACGAGTATAATATTTGCTGAGTAAGCAGCAAGATTTTGTTCTCCATAAGTTTAGTTAAAAAGATCAAAGAAGTTTTTAAATTTTCTATTTCTTCTTATTGGCGAACTCGTTCTTTGGAAAATCTTATGACTGGACAAATATTTGTTGTTGGATTTTCCTCCATGATGCTTAGAATTCAATTATGTAGGTCAATGGAATTTACAGCATTTGCAGTAAATCAGACGTAGTTTTGCATGATTTCTTTAATAATATGCCTTGAATTGTATTTGTAGGATGTGAATTAAACAATTTTTTGGGATAATTTTGAATTTCAAAATACTTTCTCATTGAACAGAATTGACCACAAATTTTGATTTTCAAATGAAAAATCATTTCTTGACATTTTTGAAACCAGCGGATTATTCTACGTATGATAGGATTTTTTTTTTGGAAATAACTAAGAGCAAGAGAATGTCATGCGCCAGTATTTTGAACAACTGTTTTGAAAAAGAATTTTATTAAAATGCAAATGCAAACCCAAGTAGATATTTTATTTTCTATTTAGTCTCATTTACCTGCCTTATAAATTATGCGATTTTGAAAATAATGTATTTTAACGCTGTGACTTTATTTCTTGACGGATTTTAAAGATTTTTGTACCAAAACTTTAAGTAAAAAATCTCTTTCAAACAAATCGATAAGACCCACTCAGTTGCATTTGAAAATAGTGGGATTTTAAGAAAAAAACACTTTTATAATTTTCGGTGGAAACCTACTAAAAGAAATGAAAAACCTGAGGTTTGGAATTTTTCTCAAAATTACAAACCAAAACAAAAGCCATTTATATTATTCACAGCCACTTACTTCTATTTTTAAAAGTAAATAAAAAATAGTTATTTCCAAAAAAAATTCCTCTCATACGTAAAATAATCCGCTGGTCCCAAAAGCGTAAAAAAATACGGGGTGTTCCATTTGAAAATCAAATTTTATGGTCAAACCGAAAGTACTTTAAAATTCAAAATTATCCAAAAAAAATTATATTATCTAATTCACGCCCTCCAAGTTTCAAATTTTAATCTGCAGTGAAAAAAAAATTACAGAGTACCCACTTTTCGTTATCACTCGGTATATTTGTATATCCGAATTTACGTCAAAAGTATACAGGGTGTCCCGAATTGTACGGACCAAACTTTACGGTGTGATAGAACTTCACAAAATATATATATATAGTTTCCGAGATACAGGGTGTTAAAGAAACATGCAAAAAATAAATTTTAAAACAGAAAATACCAATGTTATATTGGCATGACATACTACATAATAGATTTTTGTTGCTTGAAACACTGAAATCATGGCACACTATTATTGCTTCATAACAAATCGCTGATAATAGTGAAAACATTATTAATAATAAATAAAATTTAATTAGGGTTAACTTAAAAATGGATAGTTTTTGAGGAAAAACACAAGAGATCTTTTTTGTGTAAAAAAGTTTGGTTTTTCAAATTTTTGTCATAAATTGATAAAAAAATGACGTGCAAAAAAGTTGGTACTGTTTTAACCTTGCCCCCCTACTTTTACCCGCCCCTGAATTATCTGAGTAGAAGGAGTTTTTTCAGTTTTTGTAGCATAAAAATCTGAATTATTGTGCAAAATTTCATTTGTTTATCTTTGGTCGTTTCAAAATTATGCAAAAAGACATTTTCAGAATTGTAACTTCAACCCTGATCTCGGAAACTAAGAGCTTCCCGCCCCATGTTTATAGGAACTTTTTTCATTTTTTGTGAAGTTCTATCATATCGTAAAGTTTGGTCCGTACAATTCGGGACACCCTGTATAATGAGACGAATGATACAAGCATATTTAAACAATGATACAAGTATAGGAGAAATTTGCTTAAATGAAAAAATTTGCCTAATGAAAACGTCACCACCATATATATATCTATCAAACCTCACTCTGTCATGAAGGCACTTTAAAAAAATTATCATTATCCAATATTATAGACCAAAATTTAAAATAAATTTTCGTTTCCTATGTTTGACATAAATAAAAATAGAAAGGCGGGTGATATTCTCTATTTTATTCAATGGCTTTAATTTAGATTTATATTATGCTTATTCTATATGAGTAAAACAGGAGCTTCGTATTGTTCTCCATTTTAAACAAGCCATTGTAATTATTATAATCCCACATCTTTGATTTATATTACATCTTTATTACGGCGCTTACTTCTTAAAAGTGCCTTTCTTTATTTATTTGAAAGTATAATTGGATCAAAGGCGTCTACTTAACATAATGTTAAATGGCGCTTGAACTTGATTATGTTAATTTGTAAATATAAGGTACACCATTTAAGGCATTGGCATAATAATTAGATATTCTTTTAAAATCGACGTTTTCTCTTAAACAAACCTTAGGAAAATATTTCTCCTTGTAGGTACGAGTTGTTTGTTGCATTTTTCTGAAATGTGAAATCTACAGTTTTCTTTACTATGAACTATTTTGTTTAGAATTTACCCATCACCGGTGTGGTTCCAAGAAACGTACATGATGGAAAAATTCAATACTTACTTTTACCATTTATGATCACTATGAGTTACGCCAGATACGTTTTGCACCAATTCTGGTATTCTACAAGGATCAATTTCATTGCCCATTCTGTATACTTGCAGTTCCAATAGGCTCGTTTATCAATTTTTTATTTTATTTATTGCAAATTCTCAAAGAGCCCACTGAATTTTAAAGCCAGTGAAGTCACGTCGGCAGGCACTTTTTATACCCCAATATTTTGGTCAACTTTCGCCCGATTGAAAAAAATTTTCTTTACTACTTCAAATAAAAAATTCTTTACCGAAATTAAATTATAAAAAAAAATAATTTTGGAAATTTAAAAAATATTTCGTCGAGGTTAAACTCTTGAACGTATGATAAAAACTCGGAGTATATCGATTATTTTATTTCAAAAATACTAATAAATATTGAGTGCCAGATAAATTACGGTGGACAAACTCCTTATCGTTTTTCATTTTTTCAAAAAAATTTCCTAAATTGTCTTCATTTTTTATGCGACAAAATCTGTTTTCAAATGTTTTTGCACATTATTGAATATCTTCGGAATATCTGCTAGTTGCTTATATAATTCCTTTTCGAAGGTCATCGAGACTCACTATAGGAGATGCAAATGCCATTGCTTAAAGGTACCTCCCTAAAAAATCAAGTAAATTAAGATCTTGGGAACATTATTGGTTAAATCTGCTTCATCTTGCCTCTTGCCTTCAAATTAATAATGGGTGTAACAATTAGGTAACCGAGTATATCACGTGATGGATCGTGATGAATCGTCAAAAATCTTGAACATCTGATAAAAACTATCCCCAGTTTCTCACTTATTCATTATTCTGTTGTAATGCCAATTTTAAACATTAGTCTATTACAGAAAATAACATTGTAAAAGTTTGAATAACATTTTGCAATTCTGTCCAGTTGTTTCGTTTTTTGTGACAATTAGTATACCATAGAACCCGTAATCAATATACAACAGAATAATTCTTTGTTCTAAATGACATTGTAATTGTATAAAAAAAATCAAAACAATAAGCGTTGTATATTTGACATGCATGTGGAATATATTATGCATGACAAATATCATTGAAGAGAAACAATCAGACCGAGCACCTTAAGCAATTCATTCATTCGTTTATATACTCCCCGTGCTGAAGAAAAACATTTTGACTTACTTATTCACATGAGGGAATCGGAATAATATTTCTTGTAAATTAATGAATCTTGAGGACACCGTTTGTAAGAATAGGGTCGTATTACTAGGTTAATTGATAATAATATTTTATCCAAGACAATCAGCCGCATTTGTTCTGCATGAGAGTAGAGAAAATAGTTACAAATAATTTTGCAAATATCGACAAATCAGCTACAATAATCAACTCTGAAATGTAAACTAAATAATCTGGTCTGGTTTTATGAAGTTAACGGTAGTAAAATGAATGTATGACAATTATTTGAAGTACATGGTGTAAAATGGCATAGTGAATTATACAATCCCATTATGTTTTGTTTTTTCACAAATGACTTTTTAAACAGTACTTACGTGCTTACAGGTACACATTTCTACGGGTCAAGGTGATACTGCGCATAACATCCGCATAAATATCTAGGATACTGTTTTACAGTAAAACTTCAAAACTTGTTTATGTTCCATGATATGCTATTTTATAATAATATCAAGTCCCAATTTTAATATACTAACTATTTCTAAGACACATAAGATTATAGTTTGAACCATTTGTTGTTTGTGTTACCTAAAAACACTAAAAGTCTACGTGAACCAAAAATGATGATAATTCAGATAACAAAAACCAAGTCAAATGACCTAATTGGCGTATTAAAAGTATTTTACTTATTTTGGATATCTTTGGAATATCTGGACTCTACCAACACAAGCCTCAAATTTAATTTGACATGACATGATCTGCAACAGCAACCTTTTTAGGATTTACATTTCTTAGTCATAAATCAAGTTTTATAATCTATAGGACAGCATATTTACAAGAAATATACATATCATTAGACTTTTCCCCATTAAGGCGTCACCAGCTGAATTCTTTAAATGTGTAAATTATCTTTAGAAGTGCGAAAGTGAACAATAAATTGGTTGGGCTAGATATCAAATTAACCATAACAGCAATATAGCAACTAAGTTTTTACGAGTGAATAAAATGTCTAATCAAAATAAAGTAGACTAAAGCGGAGATTAAAACTTTCGTTTGAAGTTTGTTAATGGAAATATTACTACTTGCCTGAAATTTTTGCTTTTTTTACCAACGTTTTTGCGACAGTCGATTTACGGATATTCTATCGTGTCGAGTAAACATCATTCAATACATCCCACGCTATGTATAGGTTGTGATATTATTTCAGAAGAATTACCACCAAAACCTATTATCGGAGGACAAAATTATTAGTGAGTAATAGTGAGTATAATTTAAGGTTAGAAACTCTATGAAAAGGTGTTTCTAATAAATATATTATTAATTAAGTGTTGCCATACCTTTGAAAAATATAACAATTTTTTTCAGTTTTCGATTAAACCTAAAAGCAAAAATCGACCTGCTTTTGTTTTACATTCAGCAGAGCAGATTTTCAAATACCACTGAATAATTCATAGACGATGGCGATGGCGATACCAATTATGTATTATATTATTATAGTATTACATATTATTATATTTTTCAAATAACTCTCACGAATCTATATAGAGAAATACTTACAGGATATATTGAAAATATGTAGTTTAATAGTATACAATTTATAAAAGTGTTTCTCATATCAACAGTTATTTCAGTAGTTATATATGGCTGAGATAATGATTCCAACGGTGTAAATAGGGTGTAGAAATTGTAGAATTAGCTGAGCGTTATACAAATAATTATGTTCGCTAACTATATACATCAGTGCATCATTCCATTTTAATTTTTATCATTTTAAACAACTCTATCGGTAACAAAAAATTAAGAACTCTTTTAATTGACCCCCCTCTCAAATCTTCTCACAATTGCTTATTTTTTCGAGATAGTAACAGGAAATAGACTACTAAATATACAGTATATTCACTTTTAAACCAAAGCAGTTTGTGAGTGAATAGGAGATAGTAGTAAAGCGAGAGCACTACACATGCGTGACTGCATGTCGATCTCAGAATGTTAGCGCTCTCGCTTTATTGTCTCCTATTCACTCACAAAGTGCTTTGGTTGAAAAGTGAATTTACTGTATATTTATGTATAACAAAATGTCAAACACTAACGTACGTTTCGCCAAATAAGCCAGTTTCATCTGGAGATGATTTAAACTGAACCTAATTCAACAGTTTCTCATATTTTTATATCTAGTCTTACAATCCAGTAGGGTTTTCAATCCCGGGACGGGATTAGACTTTCGTTATTTTCGGGATTAGAAAGTCAAATCCCGGGATTTTCCGGGATCCCGGGATCTAAATACATTTGTCGAATATCAACATAAAAGTAAATAAGAAACGATTTATTGAGCAAGAATAATAATAATAAACTCTAAAATAATTTAAAAATTAACAATCTATTGCTACTTTAATCTATTGATTATCTATTCTATAAAAATAAATAGCCTAAAATTTACTTTGAAAAAATGACCTGAGAATGGCCAGTGTGTCTAGGGTGTCGTCCCCTAATCTGGACCGGATCTTTGTACACAGAATACATGTGAGATAAAAAGTAATATGTATTTTATGTAATTTGGTCATATTATAAATACTCGGGATTGATTTTTGAAATCCCGAGATTTCCGTGAGTGAAAACCTGCCCGGGATTCCGGGATTGGGGATCCCGGGATTGGAAACCCTACTATCCAGTAAATTCAGATAGTTCATAAATAGCTTTCGTTTCTTTTTCTTACTACAATTTTTAATTTTTAAGTTGTTCTACGAATAATTTTAAACTCATAAAAGATAGTATACTTTGATCTCTTTTGCACTTTTAACTAAACCTATTTGACTTAAAATTAACGAAAAATGGAAGTTGGGAATGAGACAACGTTAGTGACACGTCTTCAATAAGGTCGCGCAGTTAGATTGCACTGTTAATTACATAGTTATATAATTAGTTGTATATTTCCTTCAGAAGAAAATTTAAACATAAGTTTTTCGTATAATTGTTGTAGTCGCTATTACATAATATCGATCAAACCATTTATACTATTTCAACTGTAACCTGTTTTTTTTAACCCCAAACATAACCAGTTCAACAGAGGTTTTATCGTTCTATCACAGTTAGCAATGATTTACTTATACTTAATAGACTCGACCAGAAACTAAACAGCTAATGTAATGTACTTCATACAGATGTCAATAACTGTGAACTAATAAATACCACAAACACATCACTACACATCCATTTTTGTAGTATTCATTGCAGATATCTCCATTCTACCTTTTTCAGATGCCTAATTTTAATTTTTTTTTGTAAAAAAAAATATTTCATAGTAGGAAAGTGTCGGTACAGGACAGTAAACAAAAAAAAAGACACAAGGTATGTTAAGATGCCAACGTTTCGGTTTTCAATTTTAAAACCTTCTTCGGGGCTCTAACAAACAATTTATGATCAGTTATTATGGGTCCGTCACGCATGCATACAGTAATAAATTGCACACGCAAATTATAAAGTTTGTGGAAAAATCGAAGTGTCTATTGGGCGTTATCCAACAATAAGTTTTACTTATAATAATTGCAAGGTGGCACCAGTAATCAATAATAAAATTCTCGTTTGCAAGGGTACAGAAGTATTGGGATAAAACAAACCTTTTGAACAGTTTTTATTTTTTCTTTCACAGTTTAATGTAGCAAGGATTATAGAATTGCACTACAAAAAGATTTATTTATTTAAGTGCATACTAAGCCGTTATATTATTGATTATTTTTCGCCAATTAGAGTGACTTCTGAATGATTTTCTGGAAAAATTTTTGACAATTCTAACAACTAATTAAATTTCGTTATTTCTTGTCATGTGACACAAATCACCCAATCATTTTAAGATTACACTGATAATTACCATCCAGGGAAATTTTCAATCACTATGACAACAAAATTATTCAACTTTGACGACTTCATAATAACTGCCAAATAAATTTCAAAATGTCATGTTTTGGCAATGCCAATTTTCAATCTATAAACTTTTAATAAATAAATAATTGTTTTGGTGTTGCGACATTTTAATTTTATTTTTTTTTTAAATTTTCTGACCGAATATCCCTCAGACATTGACAAATGCCTCATAATTTTATGACAACCTCAAGCAAGTTGCTTAGTAAAAAAAAAAATTACCAAGCAACGTGCTTTCGCTTGTCATAAAATTATCTCGTACATTATCAATGTCTTAGGGATATTATAGCTGATAATTTTCTACTTTTTAAATAACAAAATTAAGAAAACGGCTTTGCTGCGGAATGTGAAATTATGTTTTCCTCAATTGTATGTAACATTTTTTATCATAAGATAAATACACTCAGTTCCATAAAAAATATCTACCGGGTGTAAATGAAATTAGGCTCACCCCTATAACTTTTTTGTTTTTTCAGATATCATTTTGAAATTTTGATAGTTGCAATAACAAGTAAATTTGAATTAATGCATGTTAATAAAATATTTCTAGCACTTCCGGTTTCATCGGAAATGACCGTAACATCTGTTTTTTAAACGGAACACCCTGTATATTTTTACATTTTTGGATTCAGGGATTTATTCTGCATACGATGGTATCAACTTCGAGGAAGAAACATAACCTTAAACATTTTTTTAGGATAATTTAAGTTGGCATCTAGGGAGCCATGACTGCTGGAAAACTTTTCTTTCTGAGCCGTTGAGTATTGGAAAAATAAAATCGTGATATTAAGTGGGCTAACTTTGCTTTTATAACTATTTAAATATCTCGGAAATTACACTTGGAGTAGTTTTCCACACACACCAAAACACTTTTGCACACACTCGACGCGCGTTTCGCCAACCAAGTTGGCATCATCGGGAGATGATTAAAACAGTTTTAATCATCTCCCGATGATGCCAACTTGGTTGGCGAAACGCGCGTCGAGTGTGTGCAAAAGTGTTTTGGTGTGTGTGGAAAACTACTCCAAGTGTAAGTTCTACACCAAAGGTTCCAACCCCTCTTCAGGAATCTCGGAAATGGTTTTTCGATTTAAGATTTTTTTTTAAATGAAACCATTATACCTCATTATGCTATTTTAATAGAGATTTTCTTTACCTACATTTCGATAACAAACACTTCACTATTAGTTCATAAATCACTTACAAAAGATACCTTACCTTGGTTCAAATTTATTTTAGTTTAATAAATTTGTTTTTTTTTTCAATGCATTCCCGATTAATTTCATATCAAATGTTTAACTTGGTCAGAGCTTACTAAAATAAATTTGCACTAAGGTCATAAAGTATCTTTTGTAAGTTATTTATGAACTAATGGTGAAGTGTTTGGTATCGAAATGTAGGTAAAGAAAATATCTATTAAAATAGCATAATGAGATATAATGATGCCATTTAAAAAAAAATACTTATGTCGCAAAAACCATTTCCGAGATGTTAAAATGGCTATAAAAGCAAAGTTAGCTCACTTAATATCCTGATTCAAAATGGCGACTATCCAAAACAAAAAACGGTTAATAATGTGTCGATTTTGACAATGTGGGGGTCGCTTTCAAGTAATTCTAGGATGAAATAAACTACAGAATGCATATTTTTTTGATCCAAAACCATTTTGCTTAAAAAAATGCATTTTTTTTAACATTGCTTCGTAAATTTAAAAATTAACGGTTCTTGATAGTATTCTACTTATTTTAAAAAGATCAAAGGAAATTTAAATATTGGTCTTGTAACCCATGTTGGCTAACAAGTAAGGGGAACCCCCACCCCCCCGCGCCTCGCTCTTCTTTTAGAATGTCCCAGCTCTCAACTGGGTCAACAGGGTATACATAATAAAACCTATTTCATTCAACATACACATATTTATTGTTATAAAATTTTAATTTTTGTTATTACAGGATACTGAACATTTACACTGTAAAATACAGGGATATCCAACGAAAATGACCACCCCTAATAACTTCTTTATTTTTGATGCTATAAAAAATTTTTTTCTATAAAAGTTGTAGGGTTTATTGAAAGCATTTAGAATATGTATTCAGAAAAATAAATGAAAGTCGTTTAGAGGAGATTTGGTTTTAACTTGCATTTTTTCAAATGGAGCACCCCAATTTTTTTGCATTTTTGAAATCAAGGTACTTTTCTCATTTCGAATATATAGATATATATCATATTATCTTTTAGGGTTTTCTAATTATTGCAATTTTTGTGGCCCGAAAACAACAAGGAAATAAAATAACAGAACAAATTTTTATTTTTAGAATGCATTAGTCTTGGGTAATTTAGATATTAATTACAACTATAAATAAAAGTAATTAAAACTGTCCTACATAAACTGTTCAAAATGACGCCCTTTATGTTCGATACAAAGCCGATACCTTATTCGAAATGAGAAAAGTACCTTGATTTCAAAAATGTAAAAAAAATGGGGTGTTATTCCATTTGAAAAAATGCAAGTTAAAACCATATCCCCTCTAAACGATTTTCATTTATTTTTCTGAATACATATTCTAAATGCTTTCAATAAACCCTACAACTTTTATAGAAAAAAATTTTTTATAGCATCAAAAATAAACAAGTTATTAGGGGTGGTCATTTTCGTTGGATATCCCTGTACAAGGCAGATCAGCACGCTTACACGAACATCGCATTGTCTCGTCGCAACCTGATTTGCAACCACATTTCTCAAGTTCTCTACACGCGTTCCATATATGTGGCAAGGAAGACCACAATGGTTCCCAAATGCCATTCGATTTTATCCAGCCCCAATCATTAAGTACTGGTAACGTCATATTGGACATATCAATTCCTCGGCCCCATATCTGCCCAGCCTGATACGCAGATCTTAAACAATGTTGTTTTAGAGCAGCTGAGGTTGGAGGAATAAGGTGAATGGGCGAATTTTCTGTGCAAAAGAGGTGTTTTCTAAGTTTATTAACTTCGACGTATTCTCCTTTTGAACAATACATTTTTCCCGTGAATATTTCCAATGATTTTATAGTGCCCTGGGGTATGTGCCGCACATTTTGGTTCGCCCAATTTTTCAGCAATACGATGTATTGCAATGTAACGTTTTTTCTTGCGGCACTTAGGGGTTTTCACGCTTTTACAGGCTGCGATAGTGTTTCGTTTTTCGCAACAAAAGGCAAGAAGACTGCTTGGAAGACATTTATTTCTTCCGATGAGGCCATTGATTCGTTTGTTTTCATATCTTCTCCGCAAAGCAACATACCCGAGGACACTATAAAATCATTGGAAATATTCACGGGAAAAATGTATGGTTCAAAAGGAAAATACGTGGAAGTTAATAAACTTAGAAAACACCTCTTTTGCACAAAAGATTCTCCCATTCACCTTATTCCTCCAACCTCAGCTGCTCTAAAACAACATTGTTTAAGATCTGCGTATCAGGTTGGGCAGATATGGGGCCGAGCAAGTGATATGTCCAATATGACGTTACCAGTACTTAATGATTGGGGCTGGATAAAATCGAATGGCATTTGGGAACCATTGTTGTCTTCCTTGCCACATATATGGAACGCGTGTAGAGAACTTGAGAAGTGTGGTTGCAAATCAGGTTGCGATACAATGCGATGTTCGTGTAAGCGTGCTGATCTGCCTTGTACTTTACAGTGTAAATGTCCAGCATCCTGTAATAACAAAAATTAAAATTTTATAACAATAAATATGTGTATGTTGAATGAAATAGGTTTTATTATGTATACCCTGTTGACTCAGTTGAGAGCTGGGACATTCTGAAAGAAGAGCGAGGCGGGGGAGGGGGGGGAGTTCCCCTTACTTGTTAGCCAACATCGGTTACAAGACCAATATTTAAATTTCCATTGATCTTTTTAAAATAAGTAGAATACTATCAAGAACCGGTAATTTTTAAATTTACGAAGCAATGTTAAAAAAAATGCATTTTTTTAAGCAAAATGGTTTTGGATAAAAAAAATATGCATTCTGTAGTTTGTTTCATCCTAAAATTACTTGAAAGCGACCCCCACATTGTCAAAATCGACACATTATTAACCGTTTTTTGTTTTGGATAGTCGCCATTTTGAAAACCGCCGCCATCTTGCTCCTATGGGTTCGAAATATGGGTCATGCGGGTCAAATCGCTTTTAATTGCCTAAAAAGCACTTGTACCAAATTTCATGCTTTTATCACAATTTGCAAGACATTGCCCTTTTTTCCAAATACCCGGTTGGACTAAAAGACACATTAAGCTGTCTGATAACAAACACAGAAACTGAGGGTAGGTAGAGTCCTACATGTTGTGTCGCTTTTAATAGTTTCGGTCACCCTGTATCTCATGCACAACGAGGAATGGGCACCACAAACCTAATCACTAAACTCGCAATTAAATTTTTTGATTACTTTTCACTTTACATATTAGCAACTTAGAAATAATATGCGTAATACTTCAGACATGCCGTCACTTTTTAGAAATATATTAAAAGACGCAATTCGAAAAGACACCTACTACTCGTATACATATTAATGATCTCAAAGGTAGCGAAACTATTATTCTGGTTTGAAGAACGTGGCATTAAATTTGAATACATGTTACATCATTTATTGTTCTGCTAAAATTAAATACAAAAATATAATCTACTACGGCTTCGAAAATAAATATGCAGATGAACTAAGATGAAGAATTCTTTAAACAGCTATTACAAGTGGTATTCTACAAAAATCGCCTTTTGTTCATTATAGATTTCATAGAAATATTTATTCAAGGAATTTTTTAAACGGATATTTAGCGAATAAGTATATGAGAATGTAAACAAAATCCAGGAAGCTATAAATTAAAAAAACAATTGAATTATTTTGAACTTCTAATTAATTCTTGAGCAGTTTTTTTTGGACTAATTTTAATAATTATTCCAAATAAATTTTATATACGAAAACTTTTATGATCTCATTAGGCACATATTTGTATTAAATATATTATGCAAGATAACCTTGATGAAGAATTAAGTAAAAAATGGTAGTCAATAGTCAAATGTGATATAGTTTTTGGTATATAAAGTGTGTCCTAAACTATACACCTTAAGTATCTATCCCAGAAACTCACTTGTAATAAAAAAAGTCAATAAATAAATGTGTATATAAAAAAAATACATCCAAACACAAAAACGTCCCAAAAAACGTCCCAGCCTCTGTCAACCCCCTAAGCAATTTTTCCAATTTTACAAATGGCACATCATCTTCATCATCCTGTTCCCCGTTATTTCTCTTCCACAAAGTTACGCCTTTTTTTCCTGTCTCTGGCTACTATTCTTGCTCTTTTCCATGTTTTTTTTTTGTTATTTTGTTATTTAGAATTTTGGCAACACTGTTATTCCAAGTAGTTCTTGATCTTCCCCTTCTCTTTTGTCCTATCTCTTTGGCTTCCCAAATGTTCTTAACTTGCCTGATATTGTCCATTCTAATTAAATGTCCCGCCCATTTCAATTTCTTTTCCTCTACTGTTGTTGTCTTCATTTGTTCATTTCTTACTTCTTTTATTCCCAACTTTCTCAAATATCGCATTTGTGCAGCATGCAGCCTGTTCTTATAAACAGTAGTGCACTCAGTATTCCTCTTTGGCTCACGCCATGCTTATTTATGAAATTTTTGTGTTAAGTTACACGTTCTGACTTTGTTTTTTGTTGTCCTAGTCCTATATAAGCTTTTGATTGTTTCAAGTATGTCGGTATCCACCCCCTTGTTTTCTAAACTGTTCCATATTCTGTTTCTATTGACCATATCATTATCGGAAGCTTTTTGCAAATCTACAAAACCTAAATATACCATTTCTCCCTGCACCATTGTTTTTTATGACTTCTTGAGTCATGAATAATATTTAATCATATTGATTATGTACAGGGTGTTCCATTTTCGATGCGTTTCGATAAGTTATCTCTGTAATTAATGTAATTAGAGATTTAGGCTATTCACTACTTTTTTACGACAAATCTCATGGTCAACTTGAAAATTCGACGTCTTCTTTTGTTTTTTAGTATGATCGAAAATCGATTTTTCCTATATTTTTTAAGGTGTCTGTATCTTTCTCCTGTTTAATCATTTTAAATATTTGATAATCGCTATTAATAGTTTTTTTACGTAGATTTCAGTGGTGTACCCCATTTTATTATTGAGTTTATAGTTTTTGAGTTATTGGGCAAACTTGCATTTTTTAAATGGATATCATAGTTGGCTTTGACAGCATTGAATAGAGTATTTTTTAGGTTTCCAAAAATATATAGTTTTTATAGTTTACTTTTCGAAATTAAGGAAAATTCTTTATTTTATATTTAAATATTAAGTTCGAAAAAATCATAAGGTCCAACAAAAAAGTTTGTTGTTTTCAACAATAAAAATGAACGTGGTTTTGATGAAGTAATATTTTTCATCAAAATGCCTACATGAAGATTTTATGTTCAAAAAATTGTTTTCATTTGTTCCTAGATATTTTATTAATTCAACATTTATTTCATCTACAGCAGCTTGTCCTATTTTTTATTTCTCTAGTGCTTCTTCTAATTCTATTTCTGTGATATTTTTTCCTGTTTCTGGTGCAGTATTTTCTAGGTTTGTGTTTTCTTTGGTTCCATCTGTCTCGTCTGTTTGTTCAAACTTTTTACTTTTTAGCAGTTCATAAAAGTATTCTTCTCATCTGTCCATTATATCTTTCTCATTCACTATTAACTGTCCATTTTGACGTCTTATAGGTTTCATTCTTAGTTCCGTTTTATTTCTTGTACATTGTCTTATTTTCTTTACTGTTTTCTTCAAGTTTCTCTCCAAATTCCTCCCAGGATCTTTGTTTGGCTTCTCTCGCTATGTTTTTAATTTTAATTATTTGCCTTTATACATCTCATAGCTTTGTTGGATTTTATTCTGTAAATATATTTTTCATAATGTTTTCTTTTTTTAACCTCCTTCTTGATATGATCACTCCACCAGTTCGTCTTTTTCCTGTTGTCTCCTTTTGTTGTAACACCGCAGATTTCTGTATCTACATTAGTTAATATTTTCCTGAAATTCTCCCATCTGTGTTTTATATTTCCATTCTGCTTTGTTATGGTGTTCTCTAGTATTTTGTCCACTTAAATTGTCTCGTCCCATAAATTTTTCTTTTAGTTTGTTATCTCTTCTAATTTTCTCTGAAAATGCTTGGGAAATACGTTAAAATGTTGGACAAAGGAAACGACCACACCTAATGAAATTTAAAGATCATACGTCTAGACTTTCACAGAGTGAAATTATCCCTTCATTGAACGTACTTTGTAGCTTGAAAATTACAGCAAATGGGAAAATCTCGATGAATCAGTAAGTCAGTCATGTTTAAATGTATGCGTGGTTACAAATCCCTCTACTTACACTTACGAAACGAATTATATTCAGTTATATACACGGCTACAAAACACAATGCGTTTTAAAACTAATGAAAATTAATAAAGGGGAATATTATAAGCATGAGTAACAAAATAAATGATTTAATAATATACGAAAATACATTTATTTACACCGGTCCGATGAGGTAATATAGTACAAGACATCACAGTAGTTGAGAAAGCATATAATAAATTAAATTAAACTGTTTCTAGCAACTCTTATATCACTCCATACGAATTACAGTTAATATTACAGATATGGACATACCTTATTGCACATTACTTTTGTTCAACTATTTATACTTAATAATGCATTAGTTGTAGAATAGAAACTGTAAAATATGATCTTTTTCAACTACACTAGGAGAAAATACAACAAATAAGGGTTTAAAATTTAACATTAATAATATATGTAAAATCTGCACACTTCTCTACAGAATCTACCCTATAATCTATTGAGTTACGAATTCGAACCCGAATAAAAACTGTCTTTAATACATGTTAATAATTTCAGGAATGCTGTTCATCTTTGTATTTCTTTTTTAAATAGTCGAGGGCATTTTACGAGCTTTTGGCGGAGGCGCCATGTAGGACCAAATATTCAAAATATTGTCTTCGCAAAGCACCGTTTGTAGAACACTTGTTGTTGAGTATTTTTTGAACATTTGACGTTTGCTATAATGCTTACGATAGGTGTTTCAATTTGGAATGCTAATAGATACAGTGTTACTTGAGGACATTATGATTAAAATAAATTGATTATGGGTAGTTTTAAAAATATCAACTATTTCATGTAGTAGGTACAGGTAAAAGGCTCACTCGATCTCCTGCCTTTATTATTGGGTTAAAATAAAAGGCCAAAATCTATTCTCGCATGTAGGTATTTTTTTATGTGGAATTCAATTGTAAGGTCGACTAAGCGATAGAACCTCTAATATACGAGAAAACCTGACATACGACAAAATTTCGGCAACAACCTGTATATTATGACATAATTGAAAAGTAGCCAATCTCCTGATTTCGAAAATATGTTCATTATCTTTAGTAGTTTTCTTTTTCTTTAGTTTTAAGCTATGCGTGAATTTTTAGAGAATAATTAGAATTAGCTTATTTTATTACTTTATCACATTTTGTTTGTCGAAAACTGGGTACACAAACATAATGGACATTATGTGTTATATAGGGTGTGCGATTTAAGACCGGAACACTCCATTATTTCGGAACGCGTTGACCGATTTTAATATTTTTTTTTGGGACAGTAGTGCTCGATGAGCTCTATTTAACCATGTGGAAAAATTTTAAATTTAAATTTTTTCAAGGCCTGCTAAGAGCCGCTAAATGGGTCAAAATATAGAGATCATCCATTACGCAATTTTTTTTCGAAAAAATGGATAGCGCATTCGATTCAGACGTACCTCGAATACCTTTATACAAAGTTTGAGATCAATGGTATTTGTCACACAGCGTAGCGAATTTTCAAATTTTTCACTTTTCGCCTGACCCTGTATAAAAGTCTATTACGCTTACAAAAAAGGTAAAATATTCATTCGACTTAGAGCTATGTCCGATATCTAGGAACGAAGTTTTATCGCTGTAACTTCTACAGGTAGATGTCTGGATTTCAACAATTTTTTTTTTATTAAGTAGATACTTTATTGTTGAAATCCAGACATCTACCTGTATAGAAGTTAGAGCGATAAAACTTCGTTCCTAGATATCTGACATGGCTCTAAGTCGAATGAATACTTGGTTTTTTTGTAAACATAATAAACTTTTATACAGGGTCAATCGAAAAGCGAGAAATTTGAAAATTCGCTACGCTGTGACAAACACCCTTTACAGGGTGATTCATTGGTAATTGTACACACTTTACCTGCATATGTAGGTTACTTGGGCGATTCCATATCACCTATGGTTAGTGGGTCAATAATCCTTAATTATCAAGATACAGGGTGTTTTATTGATTTTGCCAATTTTTGTCTTGGACCATAACTTTAGAACCACTAGGTATAATAAAGTAAAATTTGGTATATATGTTTTACTCAATCAGCCATATCGATTTCTCAACTTAGCAGAATCAAAATACAGGGCCGGACAGAAAAATATTGCCGAATTGTTAAATCTCAAAAACAACACCCTGTATCGAAAGTTTTAAAAATATGTTTTAAGATTCGGAGAGAGTATAGAAAAATAAGGCAAATAAAGTACGTTTTCTAATTGCGCGTCTCTCTTTTCTATTTATTTTCTTTGATAAAAGGAAATTTTACAAAACTAAGAACCGACTATCTCATACAAAATAGCGTTTTTCCTCTATAATTGACTACGAATTAATAAAAACTTTCATATTCAATAAGAAACCATTCATACAACGTAAGTTCTGAAAAGTATTCAACCTTTCAATTAAAACCAACAGATTTACACATTATTATAAAAATTTTAAATTAGGCTTTGAATACAAATAAAAATTTCAATCAAGTGCGTTTCTGACAGATAGTTTCTAAAAGGATTGTTTAAATGTTCCTCACCTAAATAATAATAAACTTTAAAGTAAAATGCCTTAAAATTTTATTAAGTATGGTTGAAATTTAAAATTTTATTTTCAACAAATGACAACAAATTGACATTTAGTACAGCGGATTAGCTAACCTATTGTGCACTTTTTGATAAAAGCACCAAATTTGGCACAGAGGTAGACCCATGTAATATGAACAATTTTGGATGTGGAGCCATCTGCCAACTGCCCCCTGGCGGCCGTGGCGGCCATTTTCCAAAATGGCTGCCAGTGGACACCCCGAAAGACAACAGCAGTTAGATAAAATTTGCTGCTGAAGGTTTTAGTGAATGTTTATTGAATGTTTTGAATGAGAGATAGTTTGTAAGTTATATACAGGGTGGGTCAATAGTGCGTGCGTGCGGAGATACAGAAGAAATCTGTATCTCATATTTCTTTAGAGATAGAGGCATGGTTCAAAATTTTAATTAAATTGTGAGAAAAAGTACATTTTTTTAAATTATTTCCAATTATACAGGGCGATCCGTTAAAGTGGTAGATGAAGGAATATATATTTTTTAAATGGAATGACCCAATTTTTTTTACTATATTTGAATACCACTATGATGGCCTATTCAGCGGTAAAATATTTTTAAAATTTGTTTGATGGTTAATGAATTAAAAAATATTTTTATTGAAAACTGCCGTTTGCAGGGATCATTTTGAAAATTGATTTTGGACTTATTTTTGGAGAGTAATTTTTTTTCTTTGACATGGTAGTAGTGTATGCCTTACTTTAACTATTAGCTGATGTAGAAAATATTTTTTTCATACAAGGTGTTCATAAGCGCACTGCTAAATAAATATTCAAACTACCAAAACTCAACTTTTTCAAATATATATTTTTATAAAAATTGTGTAATTTTTATTTCTCTGCAACTTTGATATGATATGTCCCATACCTAAAATGAATAATTTTCTAGATGTTGTTGTTTATGTGTAAATAGGTATGTATTATTCAGAAAAGTCAATGTACCTTTGAAATTATTTCATAGAAAAAAAGACATTTAATTTCAGTTACTTTCAATTTTGTTGCCTCCAGAACTTACGCTAAAAAGTATTCTCACAGAACCCATCCACAAGAAGCATTTTCCAAAAGTTTAAAAACAGATTTTAAGAAACAGGTGGCATATCTTATAAAAAAGTCAATCGTAGAAAAAGGACTACAAATGAAGATAACGACAGTTTTCCATAAAAATATTTTTTATTTCATTAACCATCCAAGAAATTTTAAAAATATTTTACCGCCGTATAGGCCATCAGAGTGGTATTCAAACATAATAAAAAAAATTGGGTCTTCTATTATAAAAATATATATTCTTTTATCTACCACTTTAACCCTGTATAATTGATAATAATTTTAAAAAATGTACTTTTTCTCACAAATTAATTAAAATTTTGAACCATGCCTCTATATCTAACGAGACAGGAGATACAGAGAAATACGCACTATTGACCCACCCTGTATATAACTTACAAACTATCTCTCATTCAAAACATTCATTAAACATTCACTAAAACCTTCAGCAGCAAATTTTATCTAACTTCTGTTGTCTTTCGGGTGTCCACTGGCAGCCATTTTGGAAAATGGCCGCCACGGCCGCCAGGGGGCAGTTGGCCGATGGCTCCACATCCAAAATTGTTCGTATTACATCGGTCTACCTCTGTGCCAAATTTGGTGCTTTTATCAAAAAGTGCACAATAGGTTGAAATATCCTAGCTAAACTGCCGCACTAATTAGATTATTATTGTGTAGGTATTTATCTAGTGTGAAAATAGTACCTAATGCAACTTTTCCACTAAAAATTTGCCCTTGAAGAGTATTATAGAAAAAAAACGGACATTTCATAGAGAGCATTCTGAACTAAGTTCTAGGTAAATTTAATTCAACAAGACTATTTTTAGTTAATACAGAATTTCCATGACGTTGGCCCTATACTGGAGCAAGTAAGAACATTCGAAAAACCAGTTTCAACAAATTTTAACTTACCGAGTCCTGGAAAATATGTTCTTCGGACTGTTAGTTTGTCTTTCATAATAACTTAAGAAGGCTTCAAGATAATTTGATGAAATCTGTTAAGATAACCCTCAAAATTTTGCAAACACATTTTCGTTAAATAAGTAGTTTTGAAAATGTTCATTATTTGTGTTGTGTATATGTACCAATGTTTAATTTTAATTCTTCAAACTCGATTTTTTAAATTAATTGAGTATTTAGTGATTAAAAATCGTAAAATGAAAATACTTGTTTCTGAATAAATATAAAATTACATTGTTATTGACCTTTCTCCATGTTGTAACAAGCCAGTAGCAGTAGCGAGCCGAGTCCATGGTCCATGGACCATGGACACGCACGGATTATCAACGAGCTCTTAATTTTGTTTTCATGTTCATGATGGTACATTTTTTCATGCGCTACGTGCACACGATAAAACATAAATATAAACAAATTGACCAATTGTGTCACCGTTTTTTTCTTCAGTAACCTCGATGAATAAAATAAAATATTAAAAATAACCTCACCTACATACCTACATATTTTTGAAAAAGTTTCGCAGTTTAATACGTTACAAAATGCCAATTTAAATAGATATTTAATTTAGTGCAACTAACCGAAAATTATGGGCAAAGTAAAGGATTGCTGTGGTATTATCAGAAGATATCTAATTTATTACACAGGCAATTAAACCATTGATATAACCTGCCCAATCAAATTTGTGAAAATAACTGCTATTAATTTTTCTTGAGAAAAATAGTAGTTAAAAATCAATGGCTATTCAGATTATATTATTTCGCAATTGGGTTATTTTTTAATAGATTCTAATGAGATATAAAATTAAAATTGGTATCTGCTTTAAAAGGTTTATTGTTATCAACGATGACGCCAAAATTCTTTATATTATATTTTCCCATATTTTAGTGGTTTTATTGATATTTATTAAATCATTTAATGACAAAGTTAACCTTGATTTGGCGTAATTTGTGTTCATCCGTCTATATACGTAAAGAAATAAATATAAATAAATTACAAACCAGTTATTTACGTCGTGGGTGGTAATATCGGAAGAAGTAGTAGTCATTAACATTTAATATATGATTCTAGGTATTTTTGATTTTTTATTAGGTTGGAGATTTAACAAAGGTGAAATTTAATAAAGAAAGAAGTGGTGACAGATCCACGTGATTGCTTTATAATTTCTTTCCTAGGAATTATTGCATTATTTACTTACAAAATTAAGAAATTCATTTGAAAAATAAGAGAAGTAATGTTTCCAAATTCCAGTTTGCATTATGTTAAAATAAAGAATTTGGCAATGTGAACTGTATATTTTTTTAAACAACGGGTATGATCTCTAGAATTCGATTATTTTTTCTTATGAAGTAGCGCCTAAGCATTATTAAAGCATGAAATAGTAATTGTCGTCACAAGTCCGGAAGGTGACTTTTACAGTCGAGTAGATATTATGGACGAGGCGACGTCAGGAGCCGAGTCTAGAATATCTAAACGAGGCTGGAACAACACCTTACGGACGTGTGTCGAATGATATTTTATTTCATCCCGTAATTTCTTGTATATTAGTATATTTGTATAGTTTGACACTTGGTTATTTTCTTATGTCATTTGACATTTATTTTATGTGGTTCGAACTCCACAATAAACTGTAGGGCCTCGTCTCTCTTTATCTAACACAAAATCCTAGGATTTTCCGGGGGTTACTTCGGTAACTTGAGAGGCGGTTAAGAAAACATTTTTAAGAAAACATTTGACACTATTTTTTAATTTACGGTAGATTTTTATATGTCAAACAACTGTCAAAAGGTATAATAACAGTTTGTGATAGGTTTGTAATAATTTTCCGGTGGTTTCCGGTACTTTAACGGCTCTGATACCGTAATGTCTCATTTTCCAGCCGCATATGGTGTACTTTCCGGACGGGATGAAATAAAAGTTGTTGGCGGCTTTTAAAATGCCAATAGTCACGTAAAAATCTTCTTTAGAACATAAACTATGTAGATATGATATGTATTGGTCTATTAAATTAGAATCGGGCGAATCAACTGAACATAATAAAACCAAAGTTAGATTGTCCTCCAGCCAGATTCGTTTTAATCTGATAGTCATACGAGGACGTACATTGTAGTATAGGAATAAAATTTACACCAGAATATCTACCTGATAAACCGAAAAATCTTATCCACATAACCAAATGCAATCAAAGATCTCTCCTTAAAATGAGATCCATTCTTCCACAAATTCGAATCTCAGGTCCTAGTTTTACCTCTGAGTATCTCTGTAATCTGTTGCATTTTCTACACAAAGCCGTTTGTAGTCCATATTTTCTCCAGATTTTGGCCCTTCTGAACTTAAAGTTTAACCTAAATCATGATATAATCTGTTAACAAAGGTCTCAGCATTAGCCTAATTTTAATAAGCAAACGTTAACCTCGATTACCTCTTCTGAGAAATTGTCATCTCAGAAGGCACCTATTTTCAATTTCGGCAGTCATATCCTGTCTTGAATTTATGCTTCTCGATCACTTATCTATATTCTCGATAGGCCGTAATATGGTTCTTTCACATCTTCATATTGACTATGTTCAAGATGTAGATGGTGTTGATAAATGAAATAGCACTTTGCTATAGTTTATGTATAAGAAATAAGGTTAGGATTAGGATTTGATTATGGTTATTTATTTTTTCTTGGATGGTTGGGATAGGTCATAGATCAAATAATAAAACTGCTTTTTTAAATCAGTCGACGTATCGCTTAATTTATTAGCATCTTCAGGACTAAAATAAAATTTATACAAAAAATGATTGCACAAACATATTGTGTAAAAACAAATAAATACATAATTGACGATAAAAAAAAATTTAAGGTATTTATAATATTAAAAATTTTGAGAAATTGTACTAATTTTATAGATACTAAAATGAAAATATTTTTGAAAAGTAAAAATAGAATATGAGAATACTATTTTAAAATAAAGATGTAAGTATATGAAAAAAATTTTTTTTTTTTTAAACTTACGGTTAAGTGCAGTCTTGCAAGATGGCAGGGTAAACTTTTTTTTTACAGAGTAGATTTTTTATATACTTTTTTGTGAACATAACCACAATTTGTTTATCAAGTTAAAATATCGTTTTTTCTAATTAAAAAGAAAAATAATTTAGTTTCACTTTTGTGACATTTTTTCATATCTTTTATGCCAGATTTTTTCAGAAGATTTTTACCCCACTTATTGCATTATTAATAAAAAAAAAATAAACTCAGGATGCACTTTTAATGTAACTATACCCCAACAGTTTGATAGGCTATTCATTTACGAGTAAGTATTTTGGTTTTATAAATTTTTCTACGATCAATAGAGCCGGAGATATTTAAAAAATAGTGTAGCGATGCACTCGAAATGCATCAAATATGCACTTTTATACGCTTTTCCCGCGAAGCCCCAGCCCGATTTTGCTGGATTTTTCGGTTTTTGACTCATTTGAATGTATAAACCAAAAAACAAACAAAAAACAAACAAAAATTCACTTCCCGATTACATCACTTTAAAATTCTGTTTCCCTCCACTAATAGCTAATAAATTATAATAAATGTTATTTTAGTCTGGCCAAGTTTAACCGATAAAATAGTAATCAATAAAATGCTAAAATGTTCATAATAATATAGAGAGAAAATTTTTGCCATTTACCCCAAGAAAGGAACATGATGCAGCTATGGACACGTGTTTCGGAGTTATTGCTCCTCATCAGCGTAGCGTGGCTTAATGGATCCGTGTGAATAGAATCAGAAACAATAACTAAGAACGGTTAGAAAGCAACAGCTCACAGTACTCAATTTGAGTTTTCGTGCACGTAAATAGCAAATCTTGCATTAAATGGCAAACGTTTTAATTTTTTTCGAAAATCTTCAATTGTCAATTTTTTTCGAAAATGTTCAATCACGTATTTATAGCATGAAAATACATATTTTCCCCAATTTTCGTAATGATCAGAAGATTTTTACCCCGCTTATTGCATTATTAGTAAAAAAAAAATAAATTGAGAAATTTGGATTTTTGGAGGTTAGAATGTGCTTTTTGTAACTATATCCCAACAGTTCGATAATCTATTCATTTACGAGTGTTTTAATTTTTTTAAATTTTTCTACGACCAATAGAGCTGGAGATGCTCGAAATGCATCAAAAATGCACTTTTATGAGCTTTTCTCGCGATTTTGCTAATTTTTTCGGTTTTCAATTCATTTGCATGTATAAAAGGAAGGAAAAAAATTCAACTTCCCGCTTACATCACTTTTCATCAATTATTTTGACTAATTTCCCTCCACTATATTATTACAAATCTCTTATTATTTTCCGAGATATTATTAGGGCTGACCAGTGTGCAGGTAAAAAATTCCTTGACTGGTTCGAAGTCATAATAATAATTATCGGCGGTTCTAGCTCTTACGTTACGTGATAAGTTGTCGGCATGTATTTTGTCTTAGTCTCATTCGCACGTAGTTCAATATCCTGTGCTGCAGTTGCTAGGTCGAAGAAGATATCCGTAGACTTTCCTATAGGATTTGTTAGTATGTCGACGTCGAAGAATGATGATTCTTTAATTTCCAGATTATCATAATAAAATGATTTCTTTGTCCATAACCCTTCCTCCCTCCCGGGAGGATCTCTAATTATGTGATTTAATTATTAATTGAAAGAACAACAAATGGATTTTAACCGAGGATTAGCCTTGATTATTTTTAACAATTACTTCTAACTCATTTACTTTTTCGTGCAGTTTAGAATTTGGCCTAAAGTTATTGTATGCAACTATAAAACAATACACAGATCGTACGTCAATGATGATTTCTTGTATTTTGTCAAAAGTAAAGGGTAGAGTAATTGGTTGATAATTTTGAGCTGCTGTCATGTTTGAATGATGCTCTGGTATTCATAAAAGCAGAGGCTTCTATACCCTACGGTTTCAATCTTTAATTTCCAAAATGTTTGACACCGTATTATGGCATTGAAGTAGTTATCATAGTATCATTGGTTCCTTTTTTATGAATTCGGTTGCTGCTGGAACGTCATCGCTCTTTTTTTGACTGTCTCGGCTTTCTCCATCGTTATTGGTTCTACATGTTTTTATTTTGGGCTACCATCTCTATATTTTCAGTCGGATCTCCTGGCGCTAATTAAATAGCTCTTAGTATTATGGCAATCTTTCTAGATCCTTTTTTATTTTTTTTTTTTTTGGCTTTCAGTCGTGAACCGTATAGTCAATCACAATCTAGTTTAAATTATAGAAAACGAGAGAGATCTAATAAGTAACATGTATACCAGGCAATAATTCAGTTGGATAAGTTATCATATGATAAAGTCATGCAAGCAGGAAATTTATTTGTAGGTTATAATAGTTGAGCAGTTTTTGATGCAATTATCATCAATCGTTGGTTTAATTGTAATGAATTTCATCACTCGGCCAAATATTGTAAAAAGCCCTGTTCTTGTCCCAGATGTGGAGAAAATCACGAAGTAAGTAATTGTAAATTTGATAATTTAAAATGTACTAATTGCGTTAGTCTTATGGACAAATTAAAATCAAACGATTTAAATATTGATCATGCCGTGTGGGATACCAAGAAGTGCACAGTGTATGTTCAAGCGTTGGATAAGTTTTTTTTTCCTCTTGGTTCTCAAGTTGACATAATATTTTAGCCTTTGCTTCTTATTTCTTCTCTTTATAGATACTTTTCTCTTCTCTTCTATGATCCTATTGTTTCTAGGTAATTATGTATAATTCCTTCTACTTTGTGGTCGCTTCCTTACAATGCCGAACCGATCGGAGTCCGATTAGGTTCGGGTTGAGCAAAACACTGCTGATGTTCTCTCTGTACGTCAAGACCACATTCTTATAAATCACTTATTAATATTTGGATCTGCTTTAACGTATTTTCTCTATATGTGTAGTTGATACCATCTCTTAAACATTTGTACATTGGCCATTGTTTGCCTAATGCGCTTTTATTATTGGATGTTCTTGTTGGTAATTTTGTGCTCATCATAATATGATTCAAGTTGATATTTGGGATTTTATTATAACTTCACTTGCTTTGGAAAAATAATTGCAAGCAACATTGTAATCCAGCAGACGCTATTATTAAATTGAACACTCGTAAAAATATTACAGAAAAATGCCAGGTTAACTAAGCTCCTATTAAATATTACAAACAATTTATAAAATAAAAATAGTATTATTTGTTTTCTTGACTATTTGATAAATTAATTGTTTGTAATATTTAATAGGAGCTTAATTAAGCTGGCATTTTTCTGTAATTTTTTTACGAGGGTACAATTTAATAATAGCGTCTGGATTAAAATGTTGCTTGCAATTATTTTTCCAAAGCATACTGGATTTTATAAATTATTTTTACATTAATTCGAATATCAACACGTTTTTAAAAATCAGACTATTTTGGTGACATAGGTGAAAAGAGAATTATTTTCTCTAACTAATGGTGTAAAAATCCAATATGGCGGCCATAAGCAAAAAAAAAGTTGACTATCGTTGCTCAAAATCTAGAAGGCTTAGAAAATTTCTCTCAACGCCATTCAATTGGTAGTAGTCAAAAATATATCCTTGCCAACTTTCATTAAATTCGCATGAATGGTATAGAAGATATAATTTTGTTTTGAAATCACGATTTTAAATTTTTTCAGGATAAACCGCGAACGAATCAAGATATCCAGTATTTCTTGGCAGGAAATTGTAGAGCATAAAATAGCGCAACTTTTGTCTAATTTAACCGATTCTCTATACCTTATAGTTTCCGAGATACCAATGGTGGGCATCGAAAAATTCACCACCGTGTATACCGCTGCACCGCTCCAATTAATAACTTCTCTGAAAATTATCTTAAAATACAACGTAATTCGCTACTAGCCATCCGTGCCGCCTTTAATTAAATATAGATATTCGGAATTCATGTAGTTTGTAAGTACTGAAGTTATGTACCACTAAACCAAACCAGAGCTCGTAATTCACTTCGCTATTTGCATTTTGTTCTATAAAACATTCACCGTCTGAGTCGACATTTCCCGCTTGGGTGGTCAGCACAGCCCCAGTGAATGCCTTTAATTCATAACGTGAACTTATCATACGCCAGCGAAACTTTGCATTTCCCGGTTAAGGTGGCAGCCTTCCGCCTCAGCATATGCTCTAAATCAGGTTTTTTTCGTTAAGCAGGAAAATACCTTTCTATACCTATTTACTATAGTTTAGGATTTCCTCTTCCGGCTCTTCCGGGATATTATTAAACTGATGAATATGGTATACTTCAGACCGCTAAAGTCGGTCGTGTTCAGACTTATATACAAACATGTATGCCAAATGCGATAATTATAAATGAGAAGATATACATTTATAAATATACGGATACGATCACCTCATATCTCAAAAATTAATTCTTACAATAAGTTTTTGCACATGCATATGCACCTCTAGTGCTAATAAATTCCTTCCCATAAACATATTTATTACGTCCATCCATACAAGCATTGTGTAACAGGACAATGGACTTTTTGGTATTGAAGTTAACGTGATCGAAATTAAATTATTTTAAAATGTACGTTCAATATAATATGGCGAGGTATTCATTGTTCAGTTTAAGCGTTCCTATTTAATATTAATATTGTCACCTGTCTACGCATATTTGAAGAGCAATGAGTTTTAGATATTTAGAGATTGACTTGTGCTGACGGGTTAAACAAAGACAATGGATACCAGTAGAGGTATATTTTATAATAAAGTATAATTGAGGGAATCGTAGTTACAACTTACAAAAATTATTAAACTACATACTTTAAAATTTTTTGAAACTACATAGTTGCACAATCTAAATCCCAAAACATTCTGAATCTAACCACATGTTTGTACTACTCACATACAATGTGTAACCAATGTGGGTACCTACTAATAAAATTCAGTTTAAGGATGGTCGAAATATTTTACCTGCTAATAATATCCGGCGATTATAAACTAATTATTTCTCATATTTTTGTAGTTTTGTGTTAAAGTTTTCTTAAAAACTGAGTCCAGTGACATTTTCTCTTCATCTGTTTTTAGTGCTGATTTCTACTACTTAAAAACTGTATAATTAGCATTTATATGTGTTAACTGATATAAAACGAATAAAACCCAAAGATTACACTATGCAAGCAGGCGATCATACCGGTATATGTATACATACATCTTTTACTAACTTTTATGGTTATTTATTGTTTAAACACTCATAAGTGGCTGAAGAAATACGCCACTCGCTTCTTAATTACCGTGTCTCTGTCGCCGACAGTACCTATCATTATGAAATCTTTATATTACATAAAATACTCGGTGCAGGCGGGAACATCGCAAAAGTTTGCCATACACAAAGAGAAACATCTCTTTAACTCGTTGAAAGAAACAACTGTTTCATAATTTATTATTGTGATAGGGACAAACTGCCCCTAATCGCAGATTTAGAATAGTTCTATGTAGACATAATGTAACAAAGCGAAAGCGTACAGATACTGTGGCCATAAATACATTAACGCAATTATCGTCAAAGGACGCTCGTAGTTAACCCAAAGGGTCAGTTAGTAATAACCGAGATGGCATGTTGCCTATCGGCCCAAATGTTTACAATAGATAATAAAGTCCCTGGCGCTGTCTGGAGAATTCATCGTGCTGATGGGCGTCGGAGGTGTCGTACAGAGTACCGCAGGTCCCGCTTCGAAGACGTATATAATTAGACAAATTCGCGGGAGTCGGCGTCGCGTCGGCCAGGAAAGTTTTCGGACAGTTGAGGGCGTTGAGGCGGTTCGTCCTGGTACAGTATCGAGTCCCAGCAAGGCCGGTTTACTATTTTTACTCAATAAATCTGGGATGAAACAAAACAACACTGTACATATTTGGTTACAAAAATGATTTAAAAACGAGAATTTGCAAGAAACGCATATACGAATGTTTAATGGTTATAAAAGAAAATAAATAAATCGACAGCCTGCAAAGAGCGTGGATATTTATCGCTAGTTTTAAATTATTAATTATAAATTTATATTAAACATGGAAAATAGTAATGCTGTAGGTTTTTCATAATGATAAAATAATATTACAAAATTACCTAATTATGTTGCGGTTAAAATACACCAGCATTACTGTCACCTTCTTTCTGTAGGCTGCAAATTAATTATTTACATATTTTAATAGCTTTTTTAGCTAAAGTTAATAATAAATGCATAAAAATACAGTTGTTTGTTGTGATCTGGTTATGGATAAAGTAATAATATGTTCCTTGCGTGCCTTTTGGCCATAAAATAAAATTTCATGGTGATATTAATGTTACTGTACAACATCCAAGGCCAACTTTTGCTAATATAGTTAATTAAATTATTAAAATTGAGTAGGTAACAATTCAGGATTCAGGTAAATATATTTTGTTCCTTATTTATAGGGTATATCAAAAAAGTGATCCTTTAGACAGCCTATATGGTAATTTTGACATAGTAGCAAGTATGCACATATAAATAAAAATATAACAAATAATAGACTATACCTACCTTCCATTCTCAGGAAGGAGTCAGTGGACGTAAAATCCATCGCGACCATCGCGTGAAGAAGTAGAAGTCCTGTGCATCGTAGATAACTAACATCGTTGGTAAAGAATATACCGATCGGTCTATCTCAATAGGAACAGAAATGCTTTCATTCCACATGACTTTCGTTCAAGGGCGTTGCCTCCAAAATTTCCAGGGGGGGGGGCAGAGCAAATTTTTTTAGAAATGTCTTAGCGCTTTTATTGGAAAAAAAGATGCCGAATTGTTACTTAAATAAAGAATTTCGAAAATAGACATTATTATCTGTCTATAGCGCACTAAGCGCACAGTTTGATTCAGAATTAGGTACTTTTATTTTGTTTTGAGAATAAATTTTACATTTGCTGAAATTTGTTTGTTTTGATAAAATAATATTTTTTAGAAAAAAACGAAAGCGCGGATCACTTAAATTATTTCTTAAGAGATATTTCGCATTTTTTTCAGTCTAATTGCTATCCTCTTAAGTTGTTAATGACGTAAATAACTTGTTTATAATTTATTTTTATTACTGGATATTAGACTTATTTCTGTTTATATCTTTTTTGTAGTGTATACGTACAATGAAGGTTAAACTTGTTATTTAATGAATCAATATATAGTTGCACAACAAACGTATAATTTTGATGCAATCGCAATATTCGAATCATGCACGTGAAAATACGAACAAATATATTGTGATATACCTACTAATACTAGTAAGGGGGATCATATATAGAGAAAACTAGAAACTAACCATGGTTATTACATTATGAATTAACAAATGTTTGTCTTTGATTAGTACCTATTATTATGTTATTTTATGATTTTTATGTCATATTGAGTAGTAAGTAAGTATTGGTAAATAAGCAAGTAGGTTTATTTTTATGGGTCTGTATATAAACCTCGCTTTTTCAGTAACGATAACTGTGAGGCTTAAACTCCTGCTTACTTAACTTGTTCTCTGCACTAAAAGAATTTCATTTAAAACCAATTAACGATTTCTAAATTTAACAAAAATTGTATTCCTAAATTGAAAACAAACAGATGTAGGATTACAATAAGCATTATTTTATCGTCATTAGCAATCGTCCTTTTTATGTTAATAATAATTATTATTAGTTTTACTTTTGAATTATTACAGTTTGCGCTAGAAAAGGTAAACTTCTTACTTGTGATTGCATTTTCTTTGCCATGATTATCTTGCTAATAAAAAGCCATTTATTATGATTCTTATTATCATCTGTCCTCAGGTTTCGCTGAGGATATAGAAAACATGACTCAACGCTATTTGTCAACTTTGATTTATCCATAGAATTTTCTATTCATGTTGATTAGATTCTGCATAACTCTATGAACCTTGTAACTAAACATTTTTAAAATTAGTACGTTGTTATCTATTGTGTACAGTCATTAAGCGCATGTTCAAGGTAGCAATTACTTACCTAGATGTCTTAGTAATGAAAATTAACTGAACGTATTTCCAAAACACTCGGATATGGAAGGAAAGAAAGCCAACTGCAAAAAATTTTCCCTACACAATTCAATATCTAACAACTATTATTGATAACAGCAATCAGATTACGAGATATATGAGCTTTCTAGAGCTTTCGATAAATTAACGTCATCAAATTTAATGCAATTCTTTTTTTAGTCTATTTCAAAAGGATCAAATGATCATCGCTCAGATAAATTCACCAAATTATCAGGAGTGCCTTAGGCTTAGGGTTCTGTTTTAAGCCCGTAATCGTAATATTATTGTTCATTCAACGACACTGACGCTTTCTTAAACTTCTTAATTAAAATAATAATGCGCACTCAGCTTAAGGCTGCCGATTCTCTTCCGCCATTATCTTCGGAGTTTAGAGTTCAACTCCTACTTCCTGCAGTTGAAGGCCTATCTCTGGCATTTTGAAAAAAAAATCAACCCTTTGTGGATTTTGATATACAAACCGTTTTTTTTTTTTTGGATTATTAACAATGTTTTTTCTTGTCTTCGGTTAATTTCCTCTTACAATATATTTATCATACTTAGCAATACAATACAAAATCAAAATATCTGTTATTCGATATAAATTAGTATCTAAAAAACCTACCTACAGATTTTCCAGTCTCAGAAAAATTCTCATCTAACTTGCCTTGGAAATCCTAGAATTATGTCTGATGATTTTTCACTGATTTTTCTTTATATGTACAAGTCATGTGTAATTTTTATATTCCTAGATAACATTATAGACCATTACCTTACCAGTATTGTATTTCTTTGCCAATAGCTTCAGGACTGTCTTCAATTGTAAGGGATATGCAGCCAAATTACAAATACCTTCCCGTAGCACTAAAAATTGATGACAATTCTGAAGTATTGCCAAAAAAATACAATAGTAAAAAAATCTCGAAACCTGCTCGGTTGCGATTCCTCTACCATCAATGACTGAAATTGATATTTTATTAGTAAAATTTCTATTGCAAAATTTTACTAGAAATGGATTTCCACAAAATAACTTCATCTTCAATCAAATATTTGATATTTTATTAGCCTATATAATGCCTATAGAACATATTTATATTGAGGTTCTCGCAATCTCGCCTCTGTTCAGAATACCTATACAATTACTAACAAATTTAAGGGTCACTGATATCTTTATCAGCAGTATAATTTCGATAAAGAAATTAAAAGTGTAAATACAGTATCAGTAAAGAATTGATTTTTCTATTGTTTTGTTTTGATTTTATTGAACATGTTATTTATTATGTCACGTATTTGTTAAATGCGTGTGTCGTAATTCTTACCGTGCAAATTGAATTAGTACTTTCTTAGTAATGAAGATAATAACAGAAAAACAATTAATTGCACACTCAAGTTTGTCATTTAAGTTAAAAGTCGCAGGACCTATTATGTAACACGACGTCTAATTAATGCTTCTGATTTCAGGTATTATCGTTTTCTCTGTGAAAGACCACCACTCATGGAAACTCCGTCACTCTAAAACAATGAGGGCCGATCCAACCGCCGCTACATTCAGAGTAAACGGCATAACAATTTCTGATCCAATTAACATCGCCAGCATTGCCTTAGGTCCAAAAATACACACAAGCAATGATCGCATCGTCATCAACGAAGACAGGGAGGTCTTCTTCAGTCCCCTTTCTAGTTTACACCTTTACTCTGTAAATACCTCCGTCCTAAGGAACGAAATGAACGGTATGAAAGATGGAGAATACCAAGGAGAACTTAAGGATTATGGACTAAAAGCCTCGCAGTCCATAGGAATGATCATGGATAACCAAGGAATACTCTACTACAGCTTGTTGGCAACATACAGCATAGCTCGGTGGGATTCCCACACTTCATTCCAGTCGGGCCAGAAAATCATAGCAAGAGACGAGAATTTCCTAGAATGGCCTAACTCCTTCGCCTTTGACCAAACTGGTAACATCACGGTATTAGTAAACAAACTTAACAAATTCATCTACGATAAGCTCAACCTTAACGAAATAAACTTTAGACTCATCACTGCTAATGTCGGGGGTAAAAGTTATGTTTATGACCAAGAATATGAATATAGCGTTGAACAAACATCAACGACTATTAGTATGTTACCAGCTCAACCCATCGACCAAGGACATTTCATGCCAAATTCGCGTCCAGAACCTAAACCTGAACCAGAACCTGCGCCCGAACCAGAACCATCTGCTGAACCGGAACCCACTCCAGAACATAAAGGTGGTTATGTGGTCAACGATCTCATGATCCACGATCAACCACAAAGTAATCAAACAGCCAATGATCTTATGAACCACGATCAGAACATGAACCACAGCCATACCGAAAGTTCGACCTCAGCAAATATAGGGACAGCAAGGAAATTAGATGAGACAAAATCTGGTGTCAATGGGTTGGTGGCAAGTTTCATTGCGTTATTGTTTGCTTGTGCTTTGTTTGTTGTTTGACTCTGTATATTAAAGAAATGTGATACATTTTGTTATAAGAAAAACTTCCTAAAAATATGGGCCAGTAATGGTTAATTTAATTTGGTCGTATGATTTTAAGACCAGTGCATATATTGCCTCTGTATGATATCTACTAACTTACCAACGACGATAATAGATAACTAGACGTTTAGTGTAGTTTACACAGTATTCCAAATCTGATATATGTAAAGTAAAAATATTGCTGTTAGGTATAAGTTTAAAGTTGCTACTTAGGTATTTTGACATAAACGACATTGAGGTGAGGATGGAGCTGGGTGGCAAGTAATTATTTGTTACTCATCGATTGGTAAAAAATTACCTATTTTAGTTTATTTTAAAATTACCTATTTTAGTTTATGCTCCCGTTTGGAGCCCATGCAGGGGATTTACAAATTTTAAAATTTACGGTTATAGGTTACATTGTTATTAATTCGTAAGTATATGACGATAAATTATTGAATATTAATCATATTATTTAAAAAATTTGATACGTATAAAAATACTTGTTTATTATTTTCGCTGCGTAATTCGTGTTTGTAAAATGAGCAAGGTTTCCTTTAACACCAATATGCTAATTATTATATTCAGTATTTAGCAAAATAATTATTTATTCTTAGCTTTTTAATTATCAACTAAGGAAAATTACTCTTATAAACTAAATTTTCATAAATTAATAAACATTGGCGTGCCATAAAAATATGAAATTTTAAATAATCAGCTAATTTTACCTACCAACGTTTTTATATTTAATTATAGATTTTTACCTGGAGCTAATAAACAATGCAAAAAATACGAGAATATTCAACTTGAAGGTACCTACATATTCGAGGTTATTTTGTTTGAAATAGTCAAATGTTTATTATTGAAATAATAATGTTTATACTTTATAACTTAACATCATGTTTACTTTTATGTCTACTACTAGGTACAATTTATATAATGTCAATGTCAGTACTCTATTAAAAATATTTTCTAAATAACCCAATAATTATTTTTAAATAGGTATGTTCAAATTAAGTTGGAAAGTAATTTAATTGAAATAAAATGAATTTAATTAATTATACAACTTGTGCTTACTCATACAAGAGTGACTCACCGAAATAACCAAGTATTTCTTGTTCGTACCTTTTGCCTGAGAATACCCAAATAAAAATGTATAGCTCATAGAATTTTTAGCTAAAGAGCAAATACAAACAATGATTTAAGAATACTTAGCACCATTGACATGATTACTACTTATTATTATTATGACCTTAAAACAATGAAATATTGGTATACCTATCCAGAATATTTGTATAGATTATAGATTATATTGTTACCTATTAGTTTTTGTTTATAACACTTCTTAGTTTAATTTACTTCCTAGTCCGATAGCTCATATTCAAGATAACTTAAAAAATATTTTTTTGCATATTTTACCGGCAAGAATTTTCAAAATATTTCAATAACTGCTCATAATTTTTCATCTTTCTTTCTAAGGTACCTACCTACCTAATTGGTGTACTCTGGCTAAAAAATTATTAATTTATATGCAAAAATCTACCTAAATTTCTACAAAACTTAAATATAAAATAATTTGGTCCCAGTCAAAAAATCTTGATAGAGCTATTATTAGTTTTACAATTTTAATTTCAGGGGCAATATTCTAAACATAATTTGTTAAATATATGTATATTAATACCTAGTACTAAGTTTTATGTAAAATATGAACTATATGTATGACCAAATAACGCATTCCATTAAATTATACTTATTTTTTAAAAGTATAGAATAAAAAATACACAAAAAACGTCTAAAATACCTACCGTGTTATTTCATACGATTTATAAATAAATTATATAAATTACCAAAGTAATGTATTGTTATACCGTACCTATATTATATTTATAAAAAACAAAAAACAATTAACTAAATAAAATTGTGTTGAGTTTATGTTCTGCTGTCTGATATATTTATTTAAAACAAGATGTAAAATTAACGCATTATCAACAAAAGAAAATATTAACCAGGGGCGTACTAAACTGGAGGGGGCTTCTATATTTTTCCCACCAAATATTTTGTTTGTCATTTTCTTACATTTTTGATGTCGGAAATTAATTTCCTAAATATTTTTAAGTAAGAACACTTGTTGGGTAGCCGTAAGACGCACCGATTTCGAGAAAAATGAGATTATGTAATGAATGGTGGACATTTTGAACTCTTCCTTTAATAATCATTTATTTTTGTTTTAATTAATTAAATAAATGATATTTTCTCTTTTCATAACATGCTTTTCAATAAAATGTTTTCAAAGCGTTAAATGCATTCACTTCATGTCTCGGGGGAAAACTAGCTAAAAATGTACCTTCACGTAAGTTGAACACCGTTTTACATAATCTCATTTTTCTCGAAAATGGTGCGCCTGGCGGCTCCCCAACAAGGGGATCTTTCCCACGTAGAATTGTTTAGGAAATTTATTTCCTACATTAAGAATGCAAGAAAATTGCAAAAAGAATATTGGTGGGAAAAATATATATATATATGTATAGGAGCCCCCTCCAGTTTAGTACGCCTTTGGTTAATATTTTCTATCGTTGATAATGCAGATTCTAAACCCTTACTTACATTAAATATGCCAAATTTGATGTTGGTAGCTCAGGAGTTCCTGATATTAAAAAAAAAAAACATTTGGGGTGCCTACTTCAAGGGGGCGTAGCTCCCTTAGGAGACATTTGCGGACCTATGTATATAGGACTTTTCTTTATATTTTCGCGCATGCAATCACCTCCCGAATTTTCCTAACGTAATTTAGGGATACCCTGTATACGGGCACAAATATGCAAAAGTATTTAACAAACACCAAACAGAAAATGACAAAATCAATTAAGATCGCTTAAAAAAAAACTGGATTGCACAATTAAACCAAACATTGATTGGGTTTTGTTATAATCACTAATAAAATAGAATAAGAACTAAATTAAATGAAACTGTAGATGTTAAAGCTCTATTATTGGTAAATTGATTTCACAAAATCTTTTAAATATAGGCATTTATATACAGGGTGAATACCAACAACTCATTTTAATTTTATGGGATGGTAGGTCCCTTAATGGTAAGGCCATATACCAATAAATAAAAAATATATACCCTGTAGTTTTCGAGAAAGAAAATAAATTAAAATACGTCAACATTTGCAGAACTTCGTAACTGACCTATCTCAACAGAAAATAAATCAGGATAGGTCTTTGCCTCTGGCATTCACCTTGTTTTTTGCAATCATAAATTCACTAGTTTTTGCTGCCACTGGCAATTAACTTGTCTCCGACCGCAAATTTATAAATGACCGTCAAACGGCGGCTTACTTTATTAGACGTTTTTTGTCACGTTAGAACTTGGAGTCTGTGACTTGTATACAAAGCGTGTTGTTCACCCCATAAGCGGGTCAGTAGAGCGATGAAGCGGTGCTCAAAAGTTTACCAGAATTTTACGTAGGGTAGGTCAGTAGTTTTCAACTTCCTTTTTTATTTTTTTATTGGCAATTTGTGCTATAAATATCAACTTAAAATTAAAATGAGTTGTTGGTATTCACCCTGTATATTGTCCTTCCAATTTTACAAGGGCGTACATAGCTTTTTTGTGGGGGGGGGGGGTAATACAGTCGGAGGGGTCCGGGGGCAGTAGCCTCCATGAGTACGCGGCGAATTTTTTTTTGGAAGTTCAAGGTCATCGAGTTTAAATCACTTCAAAATTTATATAACTACTATTAACAAACTGACGTTTCCTGGGACGTGTTTGAAGCTGTTTATATTTTTTAAATATCTCTCAAACGAACGACAACATTTCAAAATTATTTGGTAATGTAAAATATCTCGACTTATTACAAAAGTTTCCGAACATCACCAGTTACGTCAAACTGGGGAGGGTAGTACCCTTTTTCCTACCAGAACTTCTACGTCACTGATCCTAGCCTCAATTTTTTTTTAGATTGATTTTTTGTACAGGGTGGTCTCTATAAAATTAAATCCCCCTTTATTCCATTAATTTGTAGACTCCGGCCGCTATAAGAACAAGCCACCAACGTCATCAAAGAATATCTGCGCGGTCGTCCATCGAAGTCCCGCCCTCTAGCATAAGCGTATCATCATAATATTTTTAAAATCTGTTATTCGCAGCGTTGAATTTGATAAATGCACGTCACTACTTACTTTGTAGAAGCATGGTATCGCCAAAGCTAGCGCAGCCGTTTCAACGTCCCTGGCTTGTTCTTATAGCGGCCGGACTCTAACTTGTAACATATTCTAGAGATTTAAAAACGCATTCTATATAATTTGACAGCAGATTCATAATCTACGCTAAAAATTACATAGAATGCGTTTTTATATATCTAGAATATGTTAAAAATTTATTAAATAAAGGGGGGTTTAAATAGGGACCAACCACCCTGTACAAAAAGCCTCTCTTGTAATTTTTTCATAGGTTGCACCGTTTTCGAGTAAATCGCTAAAACCCATCTTTGATGTACTTATGTATATACGGCATGAATATAAAACTAATTTCCAAGCAGATGTCGATGGTCTTAGCAATTGACCGGATAAAGGTGCATCCTATGAAAAAAATCATCAATCAAAATTAGTGACTAGGACCAGTGTGGCGTAGAAGTTCTGGTCCTAGTCCATAGAGTAAAAATGGTTACTACTCCCCAGTTTGATGCCACTGATGGTCGGAAACTGTTGTAATAGGGAAATATTAATCTCGATATTAATTAAGTAGTACTGGATTTTCATCAGTTAAATGTAGATTTTTGCAAATAAGCTCTGAAAAAAGTTTTTATGTCTTTTTAAGACATTGGAGGATATAGGACTAACAAACTTTGAAGTAAATAGTAAAATTTACTTTTACTATTTTATCTTATTAAAAATTTACCTCTATATGGATTTCATTTCAAAAATTAATGCTTCACCGATTTTACATCACCAAATATTTTTTTAATATCGTCGTTTGCTTGAGAGATTGCGAAATATTTAAAAAAATCATTTAATAAATAAAAAATATCTCAAAAACGTGCATTTTAGACACAATGTTTATAAAGCAATTCATATATTTTTCGATGTTTTATCGTTCCCTGAAGTTTCCGCCATGGAAACCGGTCCACTCTGTATAAGCACAATGAAAAAACATAAATGTAAGATCTCACCAGTTTTCAAGATTCAATTTACTAATGTTATGTTTTCAAAAATATTTCGGATATTGTGAACGCGATTCATTAAAAATATTTTCTTACTACTTAAGTATCTCAAATAATGTGATTATTTATAAATAATGATGCAAATCGATAGAGTTTTTTTTTTTGTTCAAATGAAGCTTTCCAAACGGCTAACGAAACTTTCAGTTTGATACAACCAAAAATATACTTATTTCTTTGACAAATAAAAAATTATCTGGTTTCATACATTTACGTTTATTTTTTTATAATAATAATAAAGGCCTTTATTTGTTTTCATGTTTAATATTAAGACAAACAATTATTGTAAACATACAGGGTGTTTGGGTAAAGGTATTCAGAAATCCAAAGGCATGTAGAATTCGTCAAAATAAGCCAAAAAGTTCAAATAAACCTTGTTCCAAAAACGGTTCCTAAGGGAGCTACAGCCCCTTTAAGAGGCTTCTAAAAAAATGTTTTTATAATGTTTTTTCAAATACTGACTTATGTCACTTTACAATCAATAATACAATTGCAAGTATTGATGGAAGACATCGTCACCATGAGACGTGATATTTAGACTCTAATTATTTTGTAGATGTGCATACTAAATTTCAAATTCATTTATCTCAAAAACGGTTCAATTTATGAAGTTTTAGAAAGAGAATCTTTTTAAAGAAAAATTGCTTGAAATTTTGAATATTTCTATCAGAATAGTGAAAAGATTACATGCAAAGAAAATAAGGGGGCGACATTCCTGGCACACCCCCATTTAGGGACGCCCCTGAAGAATTTTCAAATTTAAGGTTTACTATTTTATTAAGCACAAAAAAGTATTCTACCATAGAAAATTTTATTAGATTATATTGATCGGTTCTCGAAATATGTAAGAAAAACATCTTTTTTAGAAGCCTCTTAAAAGGGGCTGTAGCTCCCTTAGGAACCGTTTTTGGAACAAAGTTTATATGAACTTTTTGGCTTATTTTGATGAGTTCTACGTGCCTTTGGATTTCTGAATACCTTTACCCAAACACCCTGTATATGACCACATCAGAATTAGGCAAATAAAATATGTACCTCTGGTTGCCTATTTTTACTCATGGTAAATACCTCCAGATACTTGCTTTTACAGAGTAAATTCTTGAACTTGTACCTATATTATCTAAATACTATTAACTTGTAAGTATTCATATATATTTCCCGATTATAAACTACAACCCTGTTCTCATTTAAATATGGTGTGTACAGAAATCATCTAAAAACAAAAAGGTTATCCTTAAATTGAGGTCCTATGATCTACCGGGGCTCAAGCTGTCTTTACCCATAAAACAAAAAACACTAAGGTGTATCTGTTATAGTCTATCGTTCTTACAATGATCCAGAGACAGTTCACAACGATTTCTGTAGAACTATAGTGAGATGCAGCACTGGCTCATAATTAAAAGAAATAATGTATTTGCACGATTTGTCAGAATTTTAAACATTAAAACGATGGGTGCAAGACTTGTAGACATCATTTTACTATCAAAATCATTACATGTATATCAGTTTGGAAATGAAAATATCTTGCATTTCCAATAAAACCATGATTTTTATTAAAAAAGAAAACATACATTTGGTTGTATTACAAAATAATCTAAAAAATACTAACTAAATAAGTATATATTATGTATATAATATATCTATAAATTTTACTTATAGTAGTATCTGGAAACCTATTTACCAATACAGACACTTTTTATATCACTATAATATACAGTATAAATAATAATTATATGCAAAAGCATCTATATTCGTTTATAGTCATTTCTTTGAATAAAAACTATCACGTAACAATTACCAAAAAATAACCGTTACGGTTTCTATCAAATTTACACAGTTAATATAATATGCTATCTATATTATCTAAATTATTTACAATTAATAGCAAGCTGTCACTACTAAACATTGTTCAATAACAAAATAATCGCCAAAATAAAATATTTAACTAAAAACTAAGAAAGTTGCTATTTAACAGCATTGCTGAAATTCGTTCAATAACAGTCATGTAATCCCAAAAAAATTGCTCGGGCAAAAAAATATGTATATCTATTTATCTATTTACATCTGAAATGTTATATTTTTATATTAAATTATTAAAAAAAGTGCAATTTTGTGATTGTGGCGTAAAAGCAATTTTTTAAGTTCATTCATTTTATTCATTATGGTTCAAATAGGGTAAACGATCTCGAACAAGTGTTTTCTTACGTTTTATGGAGCTAAAAGGTAAGAAAAATAAAGTAAAATTTAAGTATGATTTTTTACTAGTTTATATCAAGTTAAAAGATGTCAAATAATCTCTATTAAAATTGAATTCATTTGGTGATTCTCAAAAATCGACACATATGGCCTATTCGGAAACCAATAAAAATCTTTCAAAGATCAAATAATGCTGTATAGTTGTATAATAATTACAATGATTCTGATTATTCTAAAATAATCTGAAGGGAGTTACAAGTTTTGATGTGGCGTGGCACTGATGCCGACATAAAGTCGGTTCGTTTTTGTATGGAGCAGTCAGCAATAAAATAAATATCAATAAGAATTGATACATCTCATTCTCTTCACTACTTATAAGTGGATCCGGTAAAAAGAGATGCCTTGTCTTACTCATAATTTATTTTTGAGTACGTCATCCAAAAACGACTCGACTTATGTCTCCACTTAACAACAAAATACCAAATACCTCAACTCAATACACATTATACTGCATTTAGTGCAGATGTCAGTGTCAGTCTTAAATAAAACTTTTTATGTAGTATTTGTAGTCAGTTATTTTTCAATGAAAAAAAAATAATAGATATAAGACAATGAAAATAATTAAATTTGAGTGATGTAGATCAGATTAATTGGTTGCGCAAAAGAAATTAAACATAAGCACACATACACGAGTGATGTAGTTAAAAATGTAGTATGACTTATAACAGATAAAAGAGTAGATAAGAGTTAAAATGATGTAATTATTCGTCTTATAAAAATAACATGCACATTCTTTTATTATTTTGAAAAAACTCATAACTTAAAAATTTACACCTATCACTTAAAATTCAATATTTATTACATTCTTGTTCAGAATTTTATATTACTCATTAGTTCATATAATAATTACACATCAACTGTTCCTTATCCTCAAAAGTCCTCTTTTTAAATAGACGTATTAGTGTTTATCTTTTTAGTTTTTAACACTACTTAAAGCCTTATAATGAAAAAGCTACAGTGTAGTTATAAGACACTGTTATAGTTATTAGTGCCCCCTTTCACTGTCTTATCTTTTAAAACGTTTTTAATTTAAACATCCCTACAAATTTAAACAAAAATTTAAATTACTTATCTTATTGCTTAATAAAATTTGTAGAATATATATCTTTCTGAATGTCTACAAATACTACATATTATACTGAGGTTATAATTTGAGAATATTAAACACATTTCAAATTCAATTTAACTCCCAAAACGTTTCCATCTGACCATTATCATTAACTAGATATATCCCAATATAACATACTGCTCTTCAATACCCTATGTTAAAAACTTTAAAATCAAGAATAATTCGGTACAGAAATCATCACGCTTTGTTTCAACAAATTTATTTTTTTAAATAAAGCTAACATTTTCTATCACATATGATACCGAGAAACAATATTACATCGCTTCTTTATAGGATCCTTAATCTACATACAAGCATTATGATTTCCATATTTAACATAGTTTTTTGTTAAAATTATTGGTAATGACAGGATTTAAAATAATAAATAATTTTTTTCTACGTTACAATAGACCACATTGTAGTTAGATGGCATCCAATGTACACATTATATAGAGTGAAAATTCCGTAAATATAAACCAATAATTGTTTCATTTGAGAGAACATGGGTAATAAAACATTATTTGTTTCGGAAAGTCGCAATATAATTTTTGCATGGTGAAAAAAAATATAAAATAAGAACCTAGTAGCATACAACGTAATCCAAAAATTTTTAATCAAATGGGGAACAGTGTATTAATTACTATAACCAAAAGGAATTAAAGGACACCCCAAGCTTTTATAGGAACATTGGCGCTTGGCCAGGTTTGATGAATTTTTTATCTGTTAATTGTTGTCCAAGTGATTCTGAACAAAAAGTTCTTTTTACAAAACTTATAGATAGTTTTTCCGCTACATGACTCCAAAGTGTCTTCAACGATGATATAAGTCATCCAATTTATATTTACTAATTATACCTACTTGGAAAGAACTTTCTCAAAAATAATTTTATGATAATATATTAAATATTATGAGTATTTATAGCTTCTGAACCAATCTCAAATAACCAGACTATAACCAGTACTTAATTTGAGTAACTTTCCCCAAGAATATTTTCTGAAAAATTATAAAGAAGTTTTCCATTTATATCAAACTCTTTGGACTTCTTTGTATAAAATTTATCACAAAAAATATCTTGCCAAAACGTACCATTCTTAAAAACTATGAGTATATAGAATTAAAAAATTATGTATAAAACAAATTTAAATGTATTTTTGAAACTTAATATGTAGCACTAGTGACCAGTGAAATTTAGTTCAGTCATATATTAGTATTAGAGCATGGAAATTCAACCATACTTTAAAACCTACACTAAATGCAGGGCGAAAATTGCCATTAAAACTTACAATGCATTTTTTTTAAATTGTGAAAAAAATGGATAAATAAATTTCAAATGTTATTAACAAATATTTATTTTCTGAGATTAAGCGTCTTTAAAACTTAATTTTAGATCGATTTACAAAATTTCAATAAATTTGAAAATTTAAAATTTTCCACAGTAAAATTTTAAATCTTTCTATGTACTTTTTCCCCTTTGCAAATAATTACACATATTTAAAAAAAAACGTTTTGAGATTTTTTTGTAAACAACCCAAATGTTTGCCCATAAAAATTTTTTATTTAATTTCAGCAGTCAGGCCTTAGTGTGGACACCACGCTCCAATACTCAGTTGTGGCTAACCTAAATTTCACCAGCTGTCCCCACTGAGTACCTAGTGAATACACCTATGCTTCAGTTACTTACCCAATTAACGGAGTGATAATGCGCATCATACTATATGGTTTGTGAACAAAATTACGTGTAAGAAAATGACAAACATATTACGTGAGAATACTTTTGTCTCTGTTACAGGTTACAGACTTAATATTTGGTACCATTACACAGGGTGTTAAGAAAAAGTAGGTCAAGTTGTTAACCATGTACAGATTCTTTGGAGAAAAATATTGCGACTTTTATGGTGTGATTTTTTATTTTGATACGTAGTTTTCCTTATATAGGGTGGTAAAGTTTAAATTTTGAATATTATTTTTATTAATAACCGTTATTTTTAAGATTTTTACCTGAAAATTTACACAGACTTTTATCTCATGCAGATACACTTTTTGTGCAATTTTGATCAAAAAAGCCAAAACGCAAATGGGGAAAAAGAGGGTTGTGGTACCAATTAACCCTAGATATTCATTTTTAGATAAAATTTTAATTTAGGACTTGATTAACGAGATATTCCAATAAATTTATAAGTGTGATATTAACCCGAGGGGTTTTGCACTACAGTCGGTGTACAAATTTTTGCTAGTGATACGAATTTCACAAAAACGTCTTTGGAATGAATTCAAATGAAGTAATTATGTTTCGGCATAACGTTACATCTCTAAATTAGCACTTAAATTCAGGTTAATGAAATATTTTTTATTTTTAGTTTTTTGGAAAGTGAACAATTTTGTTTATTCGGTACCAATTTAAAATGAGCAACAATTACGAAAGCGAATTGTAAAAAGTGCAAGGCAATTTAAGCAATAATATTTTCTTTAAATTAGTATTTTTAATTGCTTCTTTTATCTACGCCGTCAGTGACATCGTTAAATGAGAATTAATTTAGGTTTTCTAACCAATGTGTACACCACTGGTTATTTTTATAATTTTTATTTTATGGAAGTTCTCTAACTATACACAACAGAAAAGGTCTCTAGCAATTTTTGCCTTAAAGAAATCAATTTAAAGAAAACCAATTAGTTACTACAAACAACAATAATAAAAATAATAAATTCCCAAACTAAGACATCAAAAATGGATCTAAATTTATTGAAATATCTCGTTAATCAAGTCCTAAATTAAAATTTTGTAAGAGTAAGGAAAGTTAGGGAAAGGTATTTAATCTAAAATAAATATCTAGACCATAGGCGTACGCATAAAAAAGTTGGGGGGGTTAATGGGCACAACCCCTTTTTCCCTGTTTGCACCTCGACTATTTTTATCAAAATTACACAAAAAGCGTATCTGCATATAAGATAAAATTCGGTGCAAAATTTCAGGTAAAAAATTTAAAAGGTAACCGAATTATTAATTAAAATAATTTTCAAAATTTAAACTTTAACATCCTGTATAAGGAAAACTACATGCCAAAATACAAAATCACACCATAAAAATTGCATTATTTTCGTCCAAAGAATCTGTGCAATGGCTTGATCTATTTTTACTTAACACTCTGTATATTCAAATAGATGCTAAGTTATTATTGCTTGCTTTTGCTGTCACAAATGTTTTAATAATGCATGATGTTGAGAAAGCAATGTCTACAGTAATAGAAAAAATGTTTTTGAAAATTCGAAATCAGGCATAAAAACTTTTTTCTTAAATAATATCCAATCAAGTGTATAATCAACATCATTTTCAATGACTAATTCTTTGTTTTGAAAAAACATATACATATTGCGAAAGTTCTCATCTTGACATAGGCAACCTCAAAATATATACGAAGTGAAGTGCCGCTGCCTAGAAACAAAAGTGTTTTACTGCTCGTACATGTCCATCCTTGGTCGCCGTATGCTCGTCTTGAACTGTTTACATATTAGAGCTGTGATTCTAAACAAAACTAAGCGGCAAATTTAGATGATATGTCAAGATGAGTACTTTCGCAATCTGTATGTTTTGTATGTTTTAGTGATTTATCTTCTTAATCATTAGGTAGTTTCTGTATATTATTAAAATATAATTTTATCAGTATAGAAACTACAAACTATGTACTTTTTTCAGCATTCCTGCACAAACCGCAATGTTACCATAATTATCATATAAATCTATCAATTTTCCTGTCTAAACAGAATATATCTATATAGATAAGGAAATAACTGAATTTCTTTCATTACTATCAATCAACAAACTCCCTTCCCTGTCTTCGTCATAAAATAACATGTATGCAAAAGTTGCATTTAAATTCATATTTGAACAAATCTCAAATTGTAGTTATTCTGCGATAAAATAATGTTCACATTATTCACCAATTTTCTTGTGATTATCTGTTCAAAATGCTAGCATTAAATCTGCCTGTGATTAAACTGCCTTCAGAATTAGTATTTAAATATAAGTACACATGACATACACACATCTGTCCTTCTAAAATAAAATTAAGTAGACCATCAATTAATGAAATGACAAATAAGTCACTTATTTTGATATTGCATTGACTAATCTGCATAGTATTTCACATATATAGGAGTCGAGAATAATTTTATATTATACAGTGATATCTTTATGACCATTGAAATCTTACAGAATGCTACAATTTGGTTTATTATGTATTATAATATAAAGATAACTGAACGTATCTAATACTACATGCTACCATAACTAAGGACAGGAAGGACAAACGTACGGACTATGAAGATTTTCTAAAAATATTCGACTTAATCACTTTTTTTTAAATTAACAGTAATTTAAAAACTAAGAGTCAATATCATACACAAATTCACTGTCAAAATATTACATACTATTCAGTGGCTTTTAATTAAAAAAAAATAAAATATTACGTGATTTGCCGCAGCCTTTAAACAGTAAAACGATATCTACGTCTTGAAGACATGGTGGCAAATCGTGCATCACGCTATTTTTTTAACTAGAAGCCAGTGCTGCAATTGCTGTCGCTTTACAGCACTGGTTGAAAAACTTCTACTGATACTATTCATTATCACACCGTATTTGGATTAGTCAACACAAAGTGAGATGAAAAGCTTTGTCAGGATTATTGCAGAAGCAGAGACCTAATAAGTCCCTGATAACTTAGAAATTTTACTACAAAAGGGGGAAGCATGTGAAGCAAGGGATGCGATGCAAACACGTGCGACGTGGAAAATATCATACACACGTGGAAAATGTACAGCAAACATGTAGAAACAACACTTTTATGGGCGTCTTTTTATCATTATTTTCATAAACTCCTCATGGTACATAAGGACTTGTGCTCGATTTTGATTAGTTTATTGTACCAAAAAATAAATTGAAAATGATTATAAACGGAACGCTAAGAACAGAGGTACACAGAATAGCTATAATTAAAAACAGTTTGAATTAATTAAGCCAATAATTAGTTTTCTCAAGTTATTAAGGGTTTAATTATAATTCTCTTTAACAAAATTTTTAATTAGTTTGCCATTTTCGATACAAATAAAAATTATTTACACATCATGTACTAAACAAATTCAAGTAAATTCATTAAAATAAAAATTCTCCAAAAAATACCATAGCACAAAACGTTTCTTTTATTTTTTAAATATTACTTTATCACTATTGGAATTAATTCGCTACCAAATCAATAATTAAAATATAGTCAGTCACAGCAATTTTGTTCTATGGCACCTTGTGACACAATATTAACAATGTATTTCCTGGGGGAGTACGGGCAATTCAAAAGTTTTTCATAAAAATATTCATCATTTTACGTTGCGATTACATTTGAGGTTGGGCAGCTCTATTTATCAAAAAGGCAACAGTAAAACATTAAATAGAAGAGTATTTTCGCTTGCTTGAATTTATAAAATTACAATATAAGAATACAAGGTCCATTTTAGAGCAGGTGAAATAAACCAATAGTTCATTTAAAGGACCAAGTTGACATTTATAGAATACCATACATATAAAGAGGTTCTTATCTCTTTTTTAATTTGTGCTGCGCAAATTCCTTTTCATCCACATTGTACATAAGAGTTCCCAATACATGAAATAAACATTCACGCAAAACACTGCCAGGTTATTTTTGAGGTTCAACAAAAAAACAAACACAGTCGAGAACATATATGCATCTACTTTGGATATAAAAGAAGACCACGGAAAAGTTTTACAAATTTATTAACTATAATAACAATAATATAAATGAAATATCATTAAATCAAACCGTTCAGTGAAAGAATTATAGTGGCGTAACGCCGTAATAATGCTGGCAGCGAGCAATAGATGGCGTTTCCACAGCACCCATTCAAAGACATCGATGTTACCTTCACGATGTTTCAAATCCCACTGTTGTTCGTATGTGTGTAATAATTTTAACTACACTGGTAGTCTGTGAATGCTGCGAAAACGCCATCTACTGCTCACTGCCAGCATTATTACAGCATTGCATCTCTATAATTCTTTTACTCAACAATCAAACACAGTTCATAATAAAGAATACTAATTTCTAAGATTCTTTACAATGAAATAATAATTAGTTAACAATAAATTTTCTTGAAATTAGTGTTGAGTTAATGAACTCAATTATTGTGAAAATTGTCATGTCTGCAGAAAATACTGTTATCTCTGTAAAAATAATAATTTATCTTTAAACTCCTCTATATAATTTATATCATGCAACGAATGTGAGGTAAAATAAATGGCGAACTTCAGGAAAAGTTTGTGGAATTTTCTATACGTAGCAGTCAAACAGGTGTAGGATTACAATAAATGTCATTAATTATTATCAATGTTGTTTACACTGATTAGAAAGCAATTGTGTTTTGCATGTGTTTTCAATTGATAGAAGTCTATCAGATTTTGACAGGTGCCCACTAGATTTTAATTAATTACCTATCTTCAAAATCTACCTGCACGTAAGGTTAAACACCGTTTTACATAATCCCATTTTTCTCGAAAACGGTGCATCCTACGGCTCTCCAACAAGGGGATCTTTCTTACGCAAAATTGTTCAGGAAATTCATTTCCGGTATCAAAAATGCAAGAAAATGACAAACAAAAAAATTGGTGGGAAAAAGCCCCCTCCAGTTTAGTACGCCTCTGGTTAATATTTTCTATTGTTGATAATGCAGATTCATAACAATCATAACCCTTACTAACAGTAGATAGCATGCCAAACTTTATGTCAGTAGCTCAAAGAGTTCCTGAGATATTTAAAAAAAAACATATTTGGGGCGCCAACTTCAGGGGGCCGTACCTCCCTTAGGAGCCATTTGCGGACCCATGTCCATAGGAACATTTCTTCATATTTTCGCGCATGCAATCACCTCCCGAATTTTCCGAACGTAGTTTAGGGACACCCTGTATATGTATTTGGTGTCAAATTAACAAGGAAGACATAAACAATACATAAAAACTAATTATAATAGAGTTTGATTTTAGCAAAATGATTTGATATATATCAAATGATATATGTATATCTGATATATATCACCCAAAAATAAATAGCATGCTATTTTACATCACTATTACATACCTGTTATAAAACTATTAACTATTAAAAAACAATCTATTGCATAATTTATTTTCATTTTCCTACGACCGCCAAATAAAGTAGAGTTTTACACTCATTTTAGAATGTATTCTACATTATAAAATCATCAAAATGCTGGAATGAAACTTTATAGCACATTGCTATTAACGTGAATTAAAGTAATTTTATTTTACATATAAAGTAGAACTGGAAATGTCATAAACAAATTGCATCTTAAGTAAACTTCCTGTATTTTTACTTCCACAGGAAAAATAGTACGGTAAGTGACTTTATTATAGAACCCGTAGATAGACAAGTAGAAGAGTTCTGAGGACTTATTTTTTTAATTTTATGCTTTTTAAATATTGTTGTCGAAGAAGGCCACAATGAATCAAAGTTTACAGTTTACACTTTCTTTAACACTGAAGTGATTTTTCTCAAGAAATATAAATAACCAATAATAGTAATAGTTCAGTGTTTGCGCCGCCTGCCTCACCGAAATATAATGATAATAATAATAATAATAATAATAATAAATCGTCTTTATTCTGTAAAGAGTACAAAGTAAAATGTATTTACCTATTAATTACAAATTAATTGTTGTTGGTAGGCGCGGCGAAGTTTAGCTCAAAGCTACTCTCACACTTAACCGTGCAAAAAAATAACAAATAGACACAAAATTTAAATTTTCCATTTCACCCGGCGTGAAATTCACATAAAGTTTATATTCTTAGCACATCACTAATTTTTATACACAGAAATGACCTCAACTTTCTTATTTTGAATGCAACACCCTGTATTTATTTGCTGCTCTTGTATCCCGTGTGTATACTGTACAAATTAATAATCTATTGCAACTGTGGAATCGCATAGAGACGGCATGTGATGAAATTAGAGCCATGCCACAAATCTTCCAGCGTATTAGGTTTAATTTACTTAAAAGAGCTCAAGCTTGCATCCAACAAGACGGAGGGCATTTTGAACAATATCTAAATTAATAATTACTTTTTCAATGAAATATTTTTATTATGTAATAGTTAACTGCGTTATTTTGATATATTTTATTTAAATAAAAAACAAATTTTATTTTTTATTAAAATGTGTGGTCGTACTTTAATACCAATTATCTCAAAAACGGAGTGCCTAATCGAAAAAACACAAAGTACGATTTCATTTGCAGAATAGAACAGCGAATCTAAAAATAAACATTTCAAAAAAAGAATGCAGAGGCGTGGCGTACGTTTTTTTGTGATTTGAGGGCGTAACTTAAACGATGTTACGCCACTGGATTGAGCCAATCGACTGAAACTCACCTCATTAATTGTATTCAGTAAGACATTCGAGTATACCAAATCTCAATATAATATCTTATTCAGTTATTGAAAAAACTCCAAAAAACTACAAAAAAATTATTTTTTGAAAACCCTGTAGCTCGGTTAGGAAGCATTTTCGGAAATACATTTATAACAACTTTCTTCTTTTATTTTAGAACACAGAATCTCCAATTTCCGTTTGTCGGTGATTTTAGAATACACCCTGTAGAAATGAGCCATTTGGACTTGTCAATTTTCCGTGTTCTTCTTTTTGATTGCAACATGCAAAATGATTTAGTATCGTTTTGTGTATATAGTTCAAAAGTGGGTACCAACCATTCTATAATTTATGTCCATTATTAATAAAAAATCAAAATGATAAAAATTAAATGCAAGGATTTAATAAGTAATTTCCGATTAACTTTTTTGCAAACTAAAACTGGTGCGTTACCAGGAGCAATACATTTAGTAACAACTGCCACTTTCAATATTCAAATATACTGGAATTAATGTCCTGAGAAAAAATTCCAGTGCCACAGCCGTGAAAGGGTCAACACCCCAAAGCAAGGGTTAAATGTCCTTGCCTCTCAACCAAACGATATAATACACTGTATGAATGCACTTCTATCATGTTATCATTAATTTATTATTGAATCCACAGATTATAAGAAAGTCGTTGCAATCAGCGTACAAATTCTTTAATGTTGATTACTTCAATTTTAATTTTTTACAATACCTGTATAGATCTACATTTTAAGCCATAATTTTATTTACACCCAGAAATGAAAGTAACCATTTGGGCAAATTTGTGATATCAAAATTAATTTTGTGAAATAAAGTGTTTTTTCCAAATATAGTTTATCCAAAAAAATTCTGAATTACCAGTACTTTGTTATTTGTATTTTTAATATTAGGTTCACCTTAAACAGTGTTAATATGATGCGTTCCAGTGAAGATCGGAAGAAATTTTGGACTGGAGAGGGGCATGCAAAACACTTGAAAATCTCAAAATAACATAATAAATTCACATCAATTTTTCTCCTACGACGCACCCGTCATTTGTCCTTAAAATTAAGGGAGAAAAATTGTATCTTTAAAAATGATTTATTTCTTATTTGGAATGTAATTCTTTTAGATAAAGTTGAAGTTGTTAGGATAGCTAATAAAAATTGTAAAACTTTTCATTAACATGGGGGGGATGGGGATGAACAATTTTCAAACTATGAAACACTAAGAGTGAATTTATAAAATCTTGAACAGCAGTGATCTACTCCAATTTGATTTGGATAAAACAAATAGTTTTCGATAAACGGACACTTGACCTGTAAGACAATGGTATGGTTTTCATTCCTATTTTCCCAGCATTTCATTATTGGCCAATTCCTCCTCATTATCCCACCTTCACTGGAACACTAGTATATTGATATACTACAGTGGTACATCAAATATTCTACACATTGTTTCATTGTTATAAACTAAACTTACTGAACTACCATATTAAATTACAAAATGTACAATATTTATATGATATGAATTAACAATATACTTTTTTACAAAATTTCCTTATTTGTTCCCATTATAATTTTTTATAAGTGAAAAATCTACAAAACGAAAGTCTCACAATTATATTAAATAAAAATTTATAAATATAAAAAAATAAAAATAACTATATACCTTATAAAAAATTAAATATACATACGTTTTATATGCACTGCCTTAAATATTTCCTCGTATTGCACATTTTTTACATATATTCTAAAAATGTATTTCAAAAGAGAATTAAAAAGGCAATATGAATTGCTTATTTGATAATAAAAGCAGTGTTAGTTACAATATTGTACTAATATTTATTTTAATTCACTAGAGTAGCCTAAAAACACTATCGAGGCATCAATAAGAATTGTTTAAATATAACGTTCCTAACATTGAGATTCAAAAAAATATCACCGATGGCAGTACCTTTTTAAATTTATCCAATTCCTTTGTCTTCTTGTAAACCCAAAAAAATACTGATAAAAAATTACAAACCTCATAATGTTAAGTATTAACAATAAAATCTATATCACACGTTAAATACTCTTCTAATTATTTTGGAATTAAAAATGTTTTATGGGTACCGAAAGATGCTTTTTAAAAAGTTCCAAAGTGAACTACTTATGTATTGCAAAAATATTAAGCTTTTACTGGAAGAATGAGAATACCTACAAAAAAACTGAGGTGTAAAAAATTTTGGAAAAATTATGGGGTTATTGTGTAAGTACCAACATTATTTTTTAAACTTGTTTCGCATTATTATCTTTAAAAATAATTTTTTTTTTATTATATATTTCTGGACACAAATTGAACGAAATATTACGTTTAATTATTTTTTATTTATGTGTAAAAACTTTCACCTGAACGTCACTGTAATATTAAGTAATTTAATATTTATTTTAAAAAGCGGCTTCTAGGCGCACAGTGGGACAAATGTGACTTGCTTTGTTCTGCAGGTCTTAATATTTAAGCAACCGGAAAGTTCTTTTTTTTGAAATCTTCGTTTTTTAATTGCCTATCGATTTGTCGAGCTAGATTTTCGATTTTTGTGTAAATATCACTCAATTTCTTAAGTAACCACGACAATTTTTTTTTTCTTCGTTTGTTGATTCTCTATCGATCTGTCGAGCTATATATTTTATTTTTGCCATTAACTTTTCAAAAATTTTCAAATTTCCTAAGAGATTTTTAAAGAATTAAGAGCAAAAATCGAAAAATCTACCTCAACAGATCAATAGGTAAAAAGCGAAAATTTCAAAAAAAGCTTTCCGATTGCGTAAGTATTAAGATCTGCAGATTAATTTGAAAAAAAAAATTACATTTCATAAAAAAGCCTCTTTTTGTGTAAATATAACTTTACAGACCGTATTTCTTAAGTAATCAGGACAAGTTTTTATTGGAATCTTCGATTTTTAATTGCTTATCGATCTGTCGAGGTAGATTTTCGATTTTTGCCCCTAATTTTTCAAAAATTTTCAAAGAAATTTGAAAATTTTGAAAAAATAATGGCATAAATCGAAAATCTAGCTCGAAAGATCGATATGCTTTCAATAAACGAAGATTTAAAAAAAGAATCGTCATGATTACTTAAGAAATACGGTATGTAAAGTGATATTTACACAAAAAAGACGTTTTTTGATGAAAATTCAAACACACACACTTAGGTCGTATTTTTAAACACACTTATTTTCACTATTTTATTTCAAAGAATTAGTTATCGAATTTTTCACCAGTAATTGAAAAACACCTTCTATTTTATTAGTTTAGTTCCCATGAAAAATCTTTAATTCCAAAATGACTTTACCTAATATGAGGCCAAAACATTACCATTTGCTGTCGGCACAACAACTGGGTGACTATTCGGTGGGTGCATTGGCATATGAGACGTTTGCACAATATTACTATTCGAATTTTGTTGTTGCTGTTGCTGCTGCTGCTGCTGTTGCTGTTGCTGCTGCTGCTGTTGTTGTGCCTGGCCTACTTGCACTTGTGGTATTTGAATATTGCCAGAATTTGCTTGAGGGTTTTGTTGTTGGGGGTTACCTTGTTGTTGCACTTGGTTCACCGGTTGATTGGCAAGATTATTCACTTGTACAGCTGTACCATTTTCAGTTGCATGTTTTCTCATGTGCCTCAGCATGTTACCCTTTTCTACAAATGTCTTACCACAATTCGGACATGCATGAGGTCTTTCACCGCTATGTGAACGCCTATGAGAAACCAAGTGACCCTTACACATAAAATCTTTCTCGCAAAGATCGCATCGGAATGGTCGTTCAGCCGTAGCACCTTTATTATGGGACCTCTGGTGAAACAGCAAATTGCCTTTGAGAGGGAAAGATTTTCCACATTCATTGCAGGCAAACGGACGCTCCCCAGTATGAGAACGCATATGATTAACTAAGTGCTCTTTACGGGTGTACGGTTTATTACAAATATTACAACAGTGAGGGGTCTCTCCGGTATGCTGTCGTAAGTGATTAGTTAAATGTTCCTTACGAGTGAAAGTCTTTTGACAGAACTCACATCTATGAGGGGATTCACCTGCAAAAATGGTAAAAGAGCTTATATTATATGTAAAAACGGTTTAAGTACAAAATGTTAATTATGAGACAATGAATCTGTGATGCCTCTCAAAGATTAATATAAAAAAAAAATGGGACCAATTAAGGGTTTGAGTTATAAATCTCAGCACATCCTAGACGGGAATTCTGAGTAATTAGTTGGATTAGTAGGTAAAAGAATAAAGGATTTAGGGTAGGGCAATGAATATGTTAAATTTAGGTGGAGAATCGATTAAGAGGGGTCAAGGAAGTGATAATTCAGTCAGGAATAAAGTGGTATATGTCAAAGATCATAGGAAATTCTTTAAAGTTTTTTGTTCAGGTTAAAAAAATGGAAAAATATCTAAAAATGACTTGCACTAGCAAAACATGTAAAATTAAGTTTTTGTATTTTTGGTCGGACTGAAAAATTAAAATTTTGGATTTTGCAGAAACAAAAAGTTTTTCAAAATTTTCAGGACCTAAAAGAACACTTCAAATAACAGAATCTGGGAAATATTCGGTATGATGTATGATGTCATGAATATTTAATCTCATGTTTAAAATTAAACTCCGCACTGAATATCTAGAAATAAGCTATTGCACGTGGGATAATTTGGGTGTAAAAAATTAGAAAACATGAAATCATTATTTTGTCTACTACAGAAAAAACACATTCTAAAGGAACGCAAAGAGTAAATATGAAAATTGTAGGGTCGAATTGAAGCTCTGTTGTGGTTTTCAAAGAGCATGATAAAAATTGAAAACGACAAGAATTAACGAGAAATAATAATTTTTATGTTTTTGAATAAATTTCCAATTTTAAATATTAAAAAAAAATAATTTATAATAATGTAATGGAATAAATCACAATAAAGCAAGATGGCATCTTAGTCGTAACTATTTAAGAGACACTGTACAGTTTTCTTGAAAGTTATACTTGCAAACTTTAGAAACTCGTTAAATAGTCGCTACGAAATCTGTAGTATTCACAAATGTTAATATTATATATTAAATAAGGGCAACAAGTTACATTAATAAGTTACTATTGTCAAATCCGGCAGAACAACTACTTTTTATAATTACATGTTATAACTAGGGTTTCTGTCCCGGGAATGCTGGGACGGGATTTCCCGGGAACCATGTTACTTTGTATCGTTCTCGTCCCCGGGAAATAACAGACGGGATTTCCCGGACACGCGGGAATAAAAATAAGTTTGAAAAATATTAAATTTCGCGCTCTCATCACTCTGCAACTACTGCAACGAGTGAATCACCGGAGACGTGACAGAGTGCGCGCGCTCTCGAATTTTACCAAGAGAGTGACAAAGCATTAAATGCTTTAACGTCTTTAAAAGTATTACTTGCCGCAAAAACATAAGTACGATATTTATTTTTTTTTAAAAGAAAAGTTTTTATTTTTTATTTTGTTTGGTGTTTTGTTATTGTATATTTTATTTTTTGTAAAAGTTTAAAAGTGTTTTTTATGATTAAGCGTATTAGATTAAGACTATTAAGAGTGTATCTTTGGTTCCTAAGAATTTTTAATTATATAAATAAAACAAAACAAAACTGACGGATTTATTTTTTGACCAAAGGAAGAAAAAGAAAACAAACATTTAAAAAATGAATATTTGATTGGCGTGACATTTTGAAACAAAAAATTTGTGTTTTTCAAGAAATATATGAAAAATTTATTATTTCCCGATTCCCGGGAATGAAAAAAAGTCGGGAAATCAGAAACCCTAGTTATAACATATTAAATTAAATTACAGAATTTATAGCATCTAAAAAATATCAAATAATATTAAAAACTGACCTGTATGTATCCTTACGTGGTTGGTTAAATGTTCTTTCCTAGTAAAAGATTTTGAACAAAAGTGACACCTATGAGGGGACTCTCCTGTGTGCTGTCTAACGTGATTATTTAAGTGCTCCTTCCTAGTAAACGATTTTGTACAGAAAGTACATTTGTGTGGTGACTCTCCCGTATGCTGTCTTACGTGATTAACTAAGTGATCTTTTCGAGTGAAAGCCTTGGGACAGAAATTACACCTAAACGGAGTTTCCCCTGTAAATTCAAAAAGATATTCATTACAGTACATTGAAACTAGTAAGTTTCATAATTACCTGTATGTTGCCTAACGTGATTAATTAAGTGCTCTTTCCTAGTAAAAGACTTTGCACAAAATCCACAACGATGAGGCGATTCACCAGTATGTTGCCTCACATGATTTAATAAATGTTCTTTTCTAGTAAATGTTTTCGAACAAAAATCACAGCGATGAGGTGTTTCCCCTGTGTGCCACATAATATGATTCGTGAAATGCTCCTTCCTTGTAAAGGATTTCCCACAAATTTCACACCTGAAATCAGAATTGTACAAGACCAAACTTACAGCTTATTTAACCTTTAACAACGTAACTTGCAAAATAGAAAATTTCATCTTATTGCATTTTTCACGTACTTTTTAAATATGTTATCAAATCATATCCATGTCAGAAAATATACAGTGGGTGCGAAAAAATGTGTTTTTCCGTAATGGAACACCCTATATATTTTTACATATTTGGATTTGCCTATTTTTTCAAAAATATATAATACTTGTATATTTCGGGTAATATTAAGGAAGTTATTAATAAAAAACCGTTTGCAATAACAGATAAATTATATTTATTTTATCTTTACAACAATCATTATTTGAAGAAGACGAGATATGATCTGATAACATATTTAAAAAGTATGTGAAAAATGCAATAAGATGATTTAATTTTTTTATTACCTTATAAAAAAGAAATTATACCCCCATAATTTCCTTTTTTATAAGGTAATAAAAAAATTAAATCATCTTATTGCATTTTTCACATACTTTTTAAATATGTTATCAGATCATATCTCGTCTTCTTCAAATAATGATTGTTGTAAAGATAAAATAATAGCTATTTATGTAATCAGTTATGAAAAGTATGATTTTATGTAACGAGTGTAAATTTGCGGGACGAGCGAAGCGAGATCCCGCAATATCGCACGAGTTACATAAAATCATGTTTCATAACGTATTACATACAAGATTTTTTCTAATTTTGACGAAAAATGGGAAATACAAGTTTTTAATTTTGATCACTTACAAGCATAATTTAAGTGACAAATTATCTAGTAGGTGTGTCAGTTTAAATTATCTTGTCATTTGGCTTGACATTTAATAGACGCTGATCTATTTTGTGAATATTTATAATTAAATAATAATAGTTAACAAATAAATAATAAACTATTTTTTTATAAAATTACTGACTTAAATAAAAGTTACTTTAATATTTTTCTGTTGTATTTTGTTTAATTATTTTTACAGTTAGTGACATAACGAACTTTTCGTAACCAGTTACATAATGGTTTCAATAACAAAATATGTCACTTTATATGTCAAAATTAGAAAAATATAATTTATCTGTTATTGCAAACGGTTTTTTATTAATAACTTCCTTAATATTACTCGAAATATATAAGTATTATATATTTTTGAAAAAATAGGCAAATCCAAATATGTAAAAATATATAGGGTGTTCCATTACGGAAAAACACATTTTTTCGCACCCACTATATATTTTCTGACATGGATATGATTTGATAACATATTTAAAAAGTATGTGAAAAATGCAATAAGATGAAATTTTCTATTTTTGTATTACCTTATAAAATAAGGAAATTATGGGGGGTAGCAAGTTACGTTAAACACCCTGTACATATATTATTAGGAAAACTTTGCAAGTAAATTTTTTGAGTTTTGCTATGCCAAGTGACTTACCTAAAGGGCGTATCATTAGTATGACTCCTCATGTGATTGGAAAGGTGCTCCTTTCTCGTGTACTTCTTTCCACAAATAGTGCAGTGATGAGGTGTCTCACCGGTATGCCACATAACATGATTCATGAAATGTTCCTTTCGTGTAAAGGACTTTTTACAAATTTCACACCTGTGGGGAGTTTCTCCGGTATGCTTCCTCACATGGTTGACCATATGTTCTTTTCTGGTAAAAGTTTTGGCGCAATACTGACACCTGTATGGTGTCTCTCCTGTATGACACCTAGTGTGGTTGTCCAAATGTTCTTTCCTAACAAAACTCTTGCCACATATTGTACAACCATACGGTTTATCCGTTGAATGTCTTTTCATGTGACGCTCTAGAGAAGCAGCATTAGCAAATACATGAAAACAAACAGCACATGTAAACATACTGCCTCCTAAGTGGCATTTTCCATGTCTACTAAGCTCTTGTGCATTTGTAAATGCTTTACCGCAAACCTGGCAAGTAAATGGTTTACGTTCGGTATGGTAACGTCTATGTACAATGAGTTGGTAACGAAATTGGAACATTTTTCCACAAAGATCACAGACATGAGTACCAACAGCTGGAGGGTTAGCATTATCAATGTTGTTGCTCGTAGACGCTTCTTGCTCATCTTTTGTTATAATGGCGATGCCACCAGAATTTTGCTGAAGATTAATGTTGTTCGTATTATTTTGGACAATGTTTTGATTGGTATTGGTAATTTCTCCTTAACAAAAGAAATAAACAAATTAAATTATTTTACAAAAGGTAAGATACAATCATTAAGTTTGGAAATATATTCCAAACTTAATGATACAATTTGATCTACAAAGGAAGGTTCTCGTACATTTTTTACTTTTGTAGATATTTTATTTTATTTATGACATTTCGTGTAAATTTTGTTAGTTATGTAAAAATTATTTAATTCAATAATAAGTATTTTAAAATAGTTCCCCAAGATGGAGCAGATGGGCATTTTACATTTTTTAATATACAGCACATTATCGCAAGCGAACATTTTAGTTGAATGATGTGTTTCCTCCGGTAAAAAAGAATAAAGGCTCATTTACACATGCGAGTCAACTCGGCCGAGTGCTGCACTAGCACGCCACTAGCATTTCAATAATATGTGTGAACAGTCACTGGTGCTAGTTCATCGGTCGTGCGAGTCGACTCGGACACTGCTCTACTTTTTCGTGCCAGTGAGGAGTGGGGGCCAAAAGCAGATAAAACACTAGCAGGTCTAAACACCCACTGGCGCTAGCGAGTTTCCCGATTCCTGAGGTTATCGTAGCATTTGTAAAATATTTAATTTATTTTGATTTGTTAATACAAAAATGAGTGTGGTTAAGTGGAGTGAGACAAATACAATACAATTTATTGAACATTACATAAATGAAGAATGTTTGTGGAACATAAAATCGGATTCTTAAAAAAACAAACAAACAAGAGAATTAGCATATACACGACTCAGGGAATCTGTAACTTTTTTACCAAATTTCTTCTTAATTTTATTTAAATAAACGTTGAAATTAATGATTCGCAAATCGCAGTACACGCACAAATGAACTCGCATGCCAGTCAGCATGCGTGTGAACTAGCATGTGTAAACATAATGTGTCTTGCTAGTGAATGTGCGCGCAATTCACTCGGCCGAGTTGACTCGCATGTGTAAATGAGCCTTAAGAAAAAATTTTTTCACAAATTTTTCAAATTACCCTCGAGGAGTGTGTAAAAGTGAAATATTTTTCACACCTTAGAGCTACTTTATCAATAGAAATTTATTTTAATAATTATTAATAAGGATGAGACATAAAACGTAATAGTCGGCTAATCGGAAACCAAATTTTAAGATTATATTTGGACATTTATGGGGAAAATTAAAATAAAATCATTAATCAGATTTTGTATAAAAAATTATTTGCTTTTTTCTTTTGAGAAATTTCTGTATTTCGATTTTTTTCATTGTACTAGAAAAGTTAATTTTCTCTCCAGAAAATTTGGTTGAAATATCCATTCCAAATCCTAAAAGGGGAATTGAACAAAATTTTATTAGACGTAACCATAAAACTTCAGATTTCAATAAAAAAATAATAGTTATATAGCCGATAACGTAATAGACGCAACGGATCTTGTAGAAAAGTTCAACAGAAGATTTTGATTTTAGTTCTTTTGTTATAATTTAAAGAAGGGCCGTGGTATTGTAATATCAATGAATATTCAGATAATACAAGTGATTCTCCAGGAGATTTTAATAGCATTAATAAATATAAAAGGATGATAATAATATACCAAACCATAGTTTAAAGGACCCTTATGGCATAATAGAAAACAATATCAATTATTATTTAATCCTGAACAAAATTACTGGATGTTGCATGAGTTGTAACAATATTATTTTTGAACTTTTTGTAATTTCTGCAAACTGTATTAATAAATAAATAAATGTTTGATAAGTATAACACTTTTATTTTTCAGATACTGTTCCCAAAACAAAGACATTTATTAAAAAACTTTTATTCAAACTATGAAAAATAGACAAATTAAATATTAAAAATTTACGTTAAATTAAAATGGAAGTGTATAGTGGTTATTTGATATGTCGTGTTTAAGAACTTAAAAACTGTAAACTTAAAGGCACGTCCTCATTGAGTCGACATTGTCGAGCAACACTGTCGACCAACAAATCGAAAAGACTTCACCTGTCCACACTGGAGACAGGAAGTTTAGTCGAAACCGAAATGTACGATGAAGATGAGGTCATTATTGCTTGTGCCGCATTTATTATTATCGCGGCTAAAAAAAGTAATTACCCCGTAAACGAAGATTTTGGGTTCGACCAAGTCTTCAAAGTAGTAATCGGTACAGCGGTAGTAGATAGATGATTTAAAAAGGGATGATGTGGACATATTAAACTTGGAATACAGATGTAACGGTGGTTTTAGAAATTTCTTTAGAATGTCGGAATTGAATATTTGTTGCAAAAAATCGGGCCAAAGATATGTAAACAATGACACTCATTTTTCTTTTTCCCATTCCATTTTGCCGGTAGAAACGATGCGACGCACACACAGTAAAAATGACGCGAATGTCGAAGGTCGAATGTTAACTGGACACGTACACACTAGATTCAACACGTCGAACGCCTTTGATGTTACCGACAATCGGCGGGAAAGCATTCGACATCTGGAACAACATTTTTTGTCGATCGACAACGTCGAAAGCCACGTCCACATTTAATTTCTATGTCTACTCAATGAGGACGCGGCTCAACATAATAGTCCGTGCGGTCCATAAAAAAACGTAGCAAATTGGGTTAAAAGCATGCAACTTTGCATAGTTGCTTAATTGATTTGACCCGCAGCACCTAAAATTTCACCCCTTCAGTTGGACTTTTACCCCTTTTTCTTTTTTAAGGGGTTAAAATTTTTACAAATTCCATAACAAGCTAATATTTAAAAATTGGTGTCATTTTCGACTAATTGGAATGAGGAGTTTGAAAAAAAATATGCCAACTTTATAGGACTCACCGTTAGGGCTCTACGGCCGCCATATTTGATTTTAAGTGCCAAAATACCTTTTGTTTTGAATTGAGGCAATTCTAACAAAAATAATGCCAATTTCTATTGATTTAAGCATAACAAATCAGAATTTGTGCCACCTCTTCAGTTAGGACTTTTGCCCCCCCCTTTTTTAAGGGGCTAAAATATTTACAAACTATATCAACCTAATATTTAAAAATTAGTGTCCTTTTCGACTAATTTGAATATGAGGACTTTGGAAAAAAATATGTCAACTTTATGGGACTCACCGTTAGGGCTCTACGGCTGCCAAATTTGATTGTAAGTGTCAAAATGTCTCTTTTTGAAATTTGGCAATTCTAACAAAAATAATGCCGATTTCTATTGATTTAAGCATAACAAATTCAATAGAACTTGTGCCAGGACCGTAAAATCTACCGTTAAACTAATTTAAAGGCATGAAATTAAGAATAAAATTGTTAAGTTCATATGTAATTAATGCTACTCTAATAAAATTATGAGTACAAAAAGTAAAACTAAACTGCTGGAACTTTGAAACGCATAAAGTAAATTTTTAGTGTTTATTTGAAGTTAAATATCTTAGAAAATATGAAAGATATTTTAACGGGATTTGAAGCATATTAGGGCATATTGTCCGGTCTCTAAGACCGGACAATATGCCCTAATCGGTGTGTTTTGGTTTGTAGGAACTTTAATTCTAAAATATAGGGTGGTAAATAAAACAATGCAAATTTTTACACATTTCACTGCACCACCATTTCTTTCTAAACAAATTTTTTGTTTTTTTCTGGGTTTTAGAAGAAGCAGTGGCTCAATTATAAAAAACAATTTTAGGGGTTTTGAATAAAAGTCGTGGTTTTAAGGAAATTTGAGTTTAATTAAAAAACTTCACAATCGGATATCGTCACCCTGTATCTCTATAGCGATTATTCGATACATGTTTTTTCAATTTATTGTTAGTACAAAATTCTTGTAATTTTTCTTGTTTTAGGAAAGATTTTATACAGAGTGAGAAAAAGTATGCTTTCGATACTGCAAAAATAAAAACAACGATATAACAGTTAATAAAATTAAAATTCATTGTTTGTTGGTCCCCCTCTAACACGTATTACATTTGCACACTAACTATTACAAGAATTTTGTACTAACAATAAATTAAAAAAGCATGTTTAGAATAATCGCTATGATGAAATCAGAATGTGAAGTTTTTTTTATTAAACTCAAATTTATTCAAAACCACGACTTTTATTCAAAACCCCTAAAATTGTTTTTTACAATAGGCATGTCCACAAAATTTTAATTTCAATTGCAAATGATAGATTTATTGGTATTATAAATATAAACTAATGTAACAATAAAAAAATTTGTATATTTTCATTTTGCCAGTTATTCGCAATAGAAATCCCCTAAAAGCAGAGAGGCTAAGAAACGTTCCCAAGATAGAGGCTAGTAACATGACGTCACATCCTCGCAGGCACGTTGCCGCGCGCCGGCCAGCTTGTACGGGTTCGTCATGCAGTGAGCGTTCTCTGTGTTAATGAGCAGTATTATAAAAGAAATATGGTGGCACGAAAATGGTGTTTTGTTCCTTGCTGCAATAATACAACTACTAAGACGCCAACGAAAATATTTGTAAGCGTCCCAAAGCCAACAATAAAAAAGAAAAAATGGTTTGAGGCAGTAAGACGTGATATTAAAAACATTTCATCAACATCTACTTTGTACTGCTGCAAGGATCATTTTAATTTAATAGTTTATTTACTATAATAATAAATGCTATACGATTCAACGTATTGGGCCCTCAGTTTAAACCCGAATTAAAATGACCTACATTAAAACACAGCTTTTTTTCGTGATTTCCTTTGGGGCTGGTTAAAATCACTGTTTGTTATCAGAAAATCGGATACCATAATTACGCTTACATTTGGCAAATTATGTGAATCTCCTTTCTGGAAACCTTCTTCCATATTTACTAATAAGACGATGCAATAAACCAACACCACAACGTCGTAAATAATAGAGCTACTGTAAATGTAGACTGCATTCTGACACTTCTGACAGCTCGCCGCACGCGAAAATTAATCACGTGCGTCAGCCAGGCTAGCGAGCTTGTGACGTCAAAACAATCAGCAGGCGTTTATTTAATTCAAACGGAGCAAAAGATTTCTTCGGTCGCTCTTATGGTTAGGATTAATTTTTTTCAAAAAAAAAATTCAGATATTGGTACTAGGGACTCCGATGTACGATTTTAACTAATATTAATGTATATTAATTTTTTTGTGGACATGCCTATTGAGCCACTGCTTCTAAAACCCAGAAAAAAACAAAAAATTTGTTTGGAAAGAAATGGTGGTGCGGTGAAATTTGTTAAAATTTGCATCGTTTTATTTTCCACCCTGTATTTTAAAATTAAAGTTTCTACAAACCAATCTACTCTAAAACTGGGCAATAGGCCCTAATATGCTTCAATTCACGTTCAAATATCTTTCATATTTTCTGAGATATTTAACTTCAAATGTATACTAAAAATTTACTTTAAGCGTTTCAAAGTTCCAGCAGTTTATATGAATTTTTTTACAATTATCTTTCTTTGCCTGATACGTATTGTTTATAAATGACTTTATTTATATGAATAGAGCCAACTTTTTAGGTGCATCAATTTATTGGTATCTCGTACTACAACATAAAAAAATCAAGTTTAATTATTATGCTTGACGTTTTAAGCTAATAGCTTACCTCATGTTGTATGTATGTTACCTCAGTGCACTCTCCTTTGCAGTTGTTGCAGGCAAGGGTGCAAGGTAGTTCATCTTTTTTTCAGGAACTGTACCGAGTTTCTGCTTTTAACCCAATTTGCTATGTTTTACCCCATTAAAGAGGTGGCTTCCACCCCATTGGTAAGGGATGAGTGTTCCAAAAGTGGCGGGTGGTCATCCCCACTGAGCTGTACGCGAAATCCCGGTTCGAATGACCCGCCACACTCCACTATGTAGGTAGAATTAAAGAAAGGGTGGCTTCCACCCCTTGGATAAGGGGTGGTACTGTGTTCCTAGTGTGGCGGATGATCATTCCCTTTGAGCTGTATGGGAAGTCCCGGTTCGAAGGACCCGCCACAATGGACTATACACTCAGACAGAATTTAGGAAAGGGGTGGTTTTCACCTATTTAGGGGTGAATCAATGAACCAATCGGTTAAAGCTCAACGGATTTGGATTCTCCACCCTCGAAAACGGGGAGTAAGTAGGTTTGGTCTGGGTTAACAACAAATTTAGGATTAACTTTAAGGAGAGACTACTTTACCCCTAAAATTAAAGGTGGTGGCTAGGGTCAAAATTATACGTTCTATAAGGCTAATATAATTTTTTTCAAGTTGCTTACCCATGAATTATTAGGAAATGACACCGAACTTTATGTAATACATTGACATTGAATTTTAAAAAATTTTAACCCTTTATAAAAAAGGAGGTAAAACTTAAAATACCCTACACAACAACTGTGCAGAGTTTTTTGCTTTTAACCCAATTTGCTACATTTTACCCTATTTGCCGGGTGTACCGCACAGACTATAAGGATAATAATTGTACAAACACTATAGATCCCTAAACAAAAAAAAGTACACGAGTTAACTTAGGACTTTTTTCTGATGCTCATTAATTTTTAGAATTTACTTAGAAAAACTTACTGAACATTAGTGGAGTAAAGGTTTTAGAACGGACAACCAAAAATGTAATTTGCTAACCTTGACTACCCTGCAGTTTTCCAAAAATTTCATGATAAGCCAACAACTGATTCAAATCATCCACATTAACCTTGTACATATTCTGAACCATTTCAACCCCCAAAGTCTTAGCTAATTCTTGTTCTTGCATGTTGGTTTGTATTTTTACTATACTCCCATCGGCTGTTCTTACATCCATTAAATTTCCCTTGAGATCCTGCAAACCAAATTGGGCACCACTAAGAAGTTTACAATTCTGAAGTGTCTTTTCATCTTTAACAATTTGAATTGTATCGCCCAGAGGGTCCTGGTCGTTCGATTGATTCTGACCATTTTCGTTTTCCAAACGAACCTAACGATACAAATTGAAATAAAAAAAATCATTCTAAAACTAATAATTCTTGTATGTTTGGTTTTACTTTTGGATATTAAATATTTAAACAAAAAATGACTTGCCACATTATCTAAAACTTGCTGGACTTGTAAATGCTGCAACTGTTGAACCGTTAAAGCCTGTTGGTTGAGTTGGTTTTCGTTAAGTTGTAACTGAGCAGCTTGTAGCTGGGCTGCAATAAGATCTTTCTGGTCTTTATTATCTTCGATGACAGATACCAAGTTATCTTGCACTTGAACTTGCACCATATTTTGCTGTCCTCCGTGCTGTATATTTTGCTGGGAATGAGACATCTAGAGAACATTTATTATTATAAATAAGTTATGGTAAATATATGATTGGCATAAGTGAAATTTTTACGGCAGAAATAGAGGTAATATAATACTATAGAAGATAAATACCGATGGTTTTTAATTTTGAAAACTTCCCAAACAATGTGAAATTATTTACCAACTTTTCCAAAAAATTATAAATATGCCCGAATATTTAATTTTATCACCATTGATTAAAGAATGAAGAAGATACGCAATGCAAATGGTAAAATGCGAGGTCAATTCTGGTAGCGAGATTATACAGGTCAGAATGCCTTGATGGCATTTTTGTAATTTACGTAGTATGCTTTTGATAAACTTGTGTTGTGTCTGGTTTTGTATTATTTATAATCTAGTGGTGATAAAAATTTAACGTTCAGTTTAATATTAGTTTAAAATTATTAACGTAGTATGCTCTCTCTGCCAGCTGTTTTTCAGCGTTTATTTAACTTTTAAAAGTCACATTATTTTAAACTAAAATCAATCTGCACATTAAATTTTTATTACCATTAGATTATAAATGATATAAAACCAGACACGACACAGTTTTACAAAAGCACACTACCTACATAAATCACAAAAATGCCAGCAACTGACTGATAATTTCACGGCCAGAAGTGGCCTCGCATTTTACCATTTGCATTGTGTACCTTCTTCATTCCTTAATCAATGCTTATATTTAATGCAGTATATAACAAGATAATATTACCCTTATGTCTCTGGACATCTGATTCTGATTCTGTGAAGACATGTTTTCATTTTGATGCTGGTGGTTTGTCAAGTTGTGTGAATTATCAAGATGTATGGCACCTGCTGGTATTCCCAAATTAGCTTGGGAAGATGATATACTAACAGGAATCTGTGGATGCTGTTGCAAGAGCAAAGGATCCGATGGAAGGAGTCCAGCGTGTTGACCAAGCATTTCCTGGAAATATACGTTTCAGACACGATTCACATTAAATTTTAACAAAATATGGCGATTTGATACGAGAATACGCTGGCTGGGTAGGATGCTTTGATGAATATATACAGGGTGTTTTTGAGAACGGTGCCTCTGATACAACACATTATTTGCAAAACATTCTTAAAACATTTTTTCATTTTCCAAACACCAGAAAAATAAAAAATTGTGAAAGAATAGAAAATAAATAATTTATATGGCAACCCCGCACGATTATAACTTCTAGTCCCGCCCTCCCAAGACAATGCTAAGGCAGTACCGGCTTCAGATTAAATTGACTGAAGTTCCTCACACCTTCTATATATCAAGATAGACATCAGTTAGGATTTGTACATGCTTGAGAACTGTCAAATGCAGGACGCAATCGACAGGAATGCATATGGTATTACAATATAGGTGCAATCAGATCTACCTTGATTCTATTAATAATAATAATAATAATCATTTATTGATGTCAGTACATGTTAAATGTTTACATAAGTCCAGGCAAAAGAAGAGTAATAGGTAAGTGGTAGTAGTTAATTATCAAGATAAAAAATTAATAGCAAAAAAGCTATTGAACAGGTATCGAGCAAAATTAAATAGTAAGCAGACAAAAGTTACTACGCCACTGATGATGTTCGAAAACTTTTGTAATAGGAAAATGTTAATGCTCCATTATTAATATTGTAGTCCGTTTGAGATATTTCGAAAACTTTCAACACCCTGTATCTTTAAAAACGACACATTTAAGAGACAATATTTATGCAGCCAATTCATATAATTTTTCGATGTTCTATCATTCCCTGAAGTTTCTGCCATGGAAACCGGACCACCCTGTATGTGCTGGATTATTTTTTTTATCTCATCATCATGGTACCAATCATCCCCTTCAATTTCTGACAACTACATAAAAAATTATATTAACTGAGTTCGTTTTCATTTGTTCACGTAGTAAGTAGTATATAAACATTTTGTGCAATCCCAGCTGGAGTATTCTACACTGGTCTGGGATCCAAGTACCAGGCTACACATTGAAATGATTGAAAAAGTGCAGAAAAAATGTTTAAGATGTCTATTATATGTTTCAAAAAACATGGTATGTATATCTCATTTTTAGATATCTTACAATTCTCAAAGAACCGAATTTAAGATAGACGATCTAGCCAAACGTAGATTTAAAGTACAGTGTGATATTGATATTTAAGATTCTTAATTCGATCATAAATGTACACGAATTATTAGCTATGATACCTTTATATGTTCCTACTAGTATTAGATTTCGTAACAGAGTTTTTTACATCTGTAATTCCTGTTTACCATTAGTGCGTTGTTTCAAAAATGTAAATCAGTTTATTGAACTAAAGAATGATGTAGATATTTTTAATATAAAAAATTGTAAGATTTTAGAACTATTAAGTGAAACTATCTATTTAAATAAATCTAAAGTAAATAAATAAAACAATTAAATAAATTAAAATTGTGTAATTTCACGAATTACACAAACCAAAAAAATTCTAAGCATTGAAAAAGGAAATAGATTAAGTTTCCGAAAGATCTGCGAAACATCAGTTTTTATTTTAGTTTAATAACATTTTATGTCAAAAAAAAAACAACCTTTAACTGTTCCTTTGACGTACAGTCACAGGCGTAAAGGTAATTTTTTTAAAATCCAGATATTTTTTAGATTGTCTGGAAAATGTTCAGGAGTGTGGTGGTAAATCCCAAATAAGAAAAGAAAGAAAATTAAAACTAGTCTTATAATTAAATATATCTGCCAATATTGCATATTGGATATTACTATCAATACTGTTAACCATTAACCTAAGGAAAGCAATGAGGGTACCTAAACGCTAGCACTTTATCTTCACCCATTTATAATAAAAAAATAGGATGGCTTGCTCCAATATTTTTAATTTAGTATATTGAGGATTGAGGTTATTTTTAACCACACTTAACCTTTGCCGTGTATTTTTTTAATGAAGATTTTTAGAGCATAGGTTTACAGGAAACAGGAACCATTCTTCTTAATTTCATATCAGAAATCTATTTTGGTCGTTTATCATACGTACTGCCTTGACCTGTATAAAGATGATCGTATAATTTATTTATAATAAAAAAAATTACACATATTTTTACTACTAATATTACCTGTGTTAATTTGCCCTGATTTTCTCTGCTTGTTCCAGGTAGTCCATACACGGAAACCTGAGGTATAGGACCTGGTAATAAGTTTGTTAACACCCAGTATTTTGCCACACTACTTAATGCCACAGCATTTAACGCAGTTGTGTTCACCCTTAAATCGGTAGGCACCGAAGTAGTTGGTGGAGGTCTTTGTGATGTACCCTGTAATAAAAATAATTTTTTAAGATATGGCAAATGTGCTAGTTACAGAAACCAACACTAGCAAAATAGTCGGTGTCGCCAAAATTTTGTCGGATTTTGGCTATTTCCGGTTAAACCAGAAGTTAGATGTATGAATGGCTTATGCTTTTATAACCACAATAATATACCATATCGATACAGGATGAAAAAAATTAGGAAAATCAGTTTTTTGACCATACCTCGTATATTAGAGGTTCTATCTCTTATTCAACCTTAAAATCGAATTTCTCATAAAAAATACATGAATATATTTTTGTTTTTCATTTTAGCCCAATAATAAAGCCAAGAGATCAAGTGAGCCTCTTATGTGGGACACCCCGTACTTAGCTGTAAAATTTCTGAGTGGTAGGTAACATTTACAACGTTGGAATTGTTTTTGACATTTATTCTTGAGGCCCTTATAAACGTCCATCAATTATTTGATAATTATAAGCCACCACAGAAATGAATTAATCTGACTTTATCCAGTTTAAAAGAGAATAACCTTAAAATCATGCAATACGCAAACAAATGCATCACAAAATTGCACAAAATAAATGCTGCACGACATCTATGGTAATAATCTGTTTCTGTGTCGTACAATTTTTACAGACTAAATATCAAAATCAAACATTAATCTCAAAATATCACAAAAGTCATTAAGGCTTTGCAGTTGCAATATCTTACATCCATTGTACTAATTTTAAGTGCGAACTTAGTGAATAGAAATATAAATAAAAATTGCACTATTTGATTCAGTGTTTAGTTTAGTTTGATGCCGCAAAATGCAAAATTTACTTAAATTATAAAAACACATTACGAAACGAAAGCATTATAATTGAATGACCAATATGACAAATTAAGACTCAATATAAAAAGAACTAAAACTAAAAGTAAAAATGCCAAATGTTAGTCTTCAATTTTTATTTTACAAAATTTACTTTATTATGGAAAAATCTACACCGGCGATATGTAGGTATCTCATTTTTGAACTTGTCAATTGTGGGGGTTTTAAATTTTTATTTAAATTAATGTACCAAGTAGGACAAAGTGATACAACTCAAAAAGAGTAAAAAGACCCAAAAACTTGTTTATTGAAAAAAATCACTGTAAATAATAAAAAAAGAGTGTCAATTATTATTCTTAACAGTAGTATACAATTGTATACATATGTAATCAACTCAGTAAAATTATGTAGCACTTAAAACAACGGGAAAAATTAAGAGTAAAAAGTTGATTTCCAACAACTAGTTCTCTGTCATAGGGCACGGCTTCCATGGAGAAAGATTGGGTAAATGTTAAGAGTGCAATTAAAAAGCATACCTATATACCTCCTGCTTATTGTGAATTGTAAGTACTTTAACTTTATCTTGTTCCCTGACATTTATCTATATTTCAAAATTATTATTTAATGATTCGATTTATTCATAATATTTAGGTATAGTAAAATCAATTTGTTTCAGGAATACAGGAACCTCGGCAGGAATGCTACAATATGCAGTAGTATACACTTTTTAAAATTACGTGATTTTATATTACATTTAAGTTTTTGAAAATAGAAACAATTTAAATCTTTAGATATTTAGAAAAGGATATAAAAAATTAACTTGTACAAAACTAGTTATTTACATTACTAGATGCGAAAGTTTACTTTTAGGTTCGAGGTGATTTTTGAAAGGTCGAGGCAAAGCCGAGAGCTTTCAAAAAACACCGAGCACCTGAAAGAGCTTTCGCATCGTGTAATGTATTATATTTTTTCTACTACCGAAAGATATTATGGTATTTCATAATTTAAAACTATTTTCGCACTTCCGGGAATAAAGTAACAACTTCACTCCATTTCAATAGGGACTGAAGTATCACATTTAATCCCTCCGGGATCAAATAATGACAGAAATCCCGGAAGAATGAAATTACTAACAAATAATTTTAATATATATTTTATTGAAAAAAATTACTTAGAATGGTAATGTACATTAATATTTACATTAACATTATTACAATTCGCAATATTAACTAATTTTTGCTGGGTTAATGCAGCAGATAAAGATACTTGATTCATACCAGATATGTCATTTTCATATTGAACTGGCGTTTGTTCCGATAAAGCTGCAGAAACGTTACTACGGCAACGTTTATCAAGACCTTCTATTAGCAAAGTCTACAGATATCTGTAGACTTTGCTATTAGTAAGTGTTTTTTAAGAGAGACTTCGCAATCGCAAAATCGGAAATTTTTTAAACACAACAATTTTCGTTATTTCTTAACATTTGCATTCAGTTCCGGAAGTGTGAAAAGTATTGTATATACCTTGGGACTGAAGTAGTATTCTTAATCCCTCAGGTAAATTATAGCCCTCCCTTCGGTCGGGCCATAAACTTTACCTTCGGGATTAAAAGTACTACTTATCCTGCGGTATATAATATACTATTATTTTATGAAAGTATAATATGACGTTTTTAATAAATTTTATAATTTAGGAGGCATCGAGGTTTATGTCAAACATTTTAATTTGTGGTAGTGTCAAACTGAAATAAACAAATATGTTTGTGGCGATGAAAATGGGATATAAGAAGCTGCCAATATAGATTGTGTTTTTAAAAAATGGTGTGCCGACAAACATGATGCGGAAATCGGCGAAAATGTAATGTTGGCGTACTTCCTTGAAAGATCGGAAGTTTTTTTTTACTTTTCTGTCCTGGCTGCGAAAGTTTAACTTTCATAGCTAGCATCCAGGTAACTCGATTGTTTACTTTCGTTATCACGCGTGTTGCTAGGGGTACAAAGTTCACTTATATAGACGGGAGTAGAAAAAAGTAATTTTTTTATAAATTTCTTTATTAAAATTAAATATTGATAGACTGAAAGATTTATTATTAGTTTCAGAGTTACTTAGATACCCATTTAAAATATTTATTCATAGATGCTTCAATAAATACCTGTGCCTAATAGGTAATGCCCCGTAATTTCTGTTATTTTTACCGGTTTCAGGATATTAATCCTTTGTTTACATATACAAAAGTAGGCTGGTAAGTAAGTCATAACTAAAGTTGTACAGTAATATTCATTGCCATGCCAACAGTTTGTACGGTAATATTAAAATACAGATCTGTCAACAGATGAAATAATAAATAATGAAACTATAGAGCTATTTATTAATACCAACAGACAGAAAACTCCAAACAATAATAATTAAATACTGAAATGTATCACTACTGCTCCTGCTTCTTACGTATCTATTAATACGTCTTTATTTTCTGAAACCGATAAACTATTGAATAATCACGGATGTTATGAATCACAACAGCCTTAGATATCTTAAAACCGACATCTGCAGCAGTTATGATACTCATAACATTCCTAGATATGTTAATACTATATTACCCGTTTCAACCGTATTGGGTATAATAATACATTATCAACAATACAATATGTAGAGTAGATGCTTCAGTGTTTTTCTTTTTGTTCATTTATTTATTAGTTCGATACTTTTAACCACTGCCAAACAGGCCCGGACTGGACCTCATTCTGCTACCGGGCAACTTTTTTTACCGGCCCCACCCCAGCCAATTTGTTTGTAACTATGATGAGATATAACAATAATTTTATTATTGACATATTCTCTCAACATATTTTGTACTATACGCGATAAAAATATAAATGTACTTAATAATTTAATATTTGATTCAAAAAGCGGGTTCTCGGCGCACAGTGGGACAAAAGTAATCACGACAATTTTTTTTTTAAATCTTCGTTTGTTCATTCTCTATCGATCTGTCGAGCTAGATTTTCGATTTCTTCCACTAACTTTTCAAAAATTTTCAAATTTCTTTGGAAATTTTTGAATAATTAGGGGCAAAAATCGAAAATTTTCCTCAACAGATCAATGGGCAAAAAGCGAAAATTTCAAAAAAAAGCTTTCCAATAATTGCATAAGTATTAAGATCTGCAGATTAATTTGAAGAAAGAAAGTTATATTTTCATCAAAAAACGTCTCATTTTTGTGTAAATATCACTTTACAGACTGTATTTCTTAAGTAATCACTACAAATTTTTTCTGGAATCTTCGCTTTTTAACTGCCTATCGATCTGTCGAGGTAGACTTTCGATTTTTGCCCCTAATTTTTCAAAAATTTTCATAGAAATTTGAAAAGCCAATAAAAGCCTTTTATTATTCAAACTCCTATGGAAAAATTTTGAAAAATTAGGAGCAAAAAATCGAAAATTTACCTCGACAGATAGATAGGCAATTAAAAAACGAAGATTTAAAAAAAAGAACTTTGCTGAAGTATTAAGACCTGCAGACTGATTAGAACAAAAAAAGTAACCTTTGTCCCACTCTGCGGTGGCCCAGCTGGCCCCGTAAGCCGGCGGCCCACCGGGCATTTGCCCGGTTGCCCGCCGCTCCAGTCCGGGCCTGCTGTCAAACTGCAAGACTGTAAAGAGATAGGTTCGGTCTCGGGTTAGGTTAAATGTCAAACTCATTAATCTCCAAAATATTTAAGGATAACCTTGGAGTTAACTCTGGTAACATACATTTTGAACCGAATAGGCAAACAGGCATTAGGTAAACTGTGATTTGGCTCACAATGGTTTGATTAAACCGAACCCATTTAAGTCTACAAAAATTCTGAATGAGGCTCGGAATGAGGTAAAAAGTTTAGGTATGAACGAGGGTATAAATAAATATGGGGCTCTCGGCACTTTAAAGATTTTGTTTAAAAGAATTTTAATGACTCAAAACTTCCATTTGAAAAATTATCAGAATCGGTTTATTTCATACCTAAAGGAGATACTTATGTAAGGTGGATGAAAATATCTTCACTAAATGGAATTATTAGTAGAAATTGTCCACTGAATTTTACCTCTTTAAATTTAATTAATTTATAAAAAAAAACTTTTTAATGAGAATTTGATGTACCTCTTAGAAAGTTGTTACCTACTAGGTACCTACAGACGGATCCCTTTCTGAGGACAAATTTAAAGAAATATATCTGCAAAATATTTATACCTAGGCTCGTACCTAGGTAATGACATTTACTTGATGCTCATTATCTTGCTCAATCCTAGCTCAAAATAAAAAGCAACATTAGATGTAGGCCAGCGTGAGACTTTTTGCATTTAAACAGCTGATGGCATCATGAATGATGGATTTCAATGATTTCATCCATTTATTAATATCTAGGTCAATATTAATTCAAACTTTGCAATTTATATTCAAAATATGCTAATGATGGGTAAATACATACATCAATAATAGGAATTAAGATAAACTAAACTAAAGAAATTTGTTTACCAGCATTTAAATTAATGTAGAAAATATTTAAAAAAAACAAACAATGTACTCTTAGTTTTATTTTAAAGTTTTAATACACAGGCACCTACCTAGGTATATTAAAATATTTAAGGGACAATTGAAAATTTTAGAAATTGAAATTAGTAAAAACCTATGAAATTATAAACACACTACAAAATGTAATATAAGTTCTGTTTACAATATTCTCCTATTAAACTTTCATAACAAATTATTAATGATAAAATTTAAATACCTCTTATTTAGCTATCATGTCTTTGTAGTTTTAAATTATAAATTATTTCTCGTGGCAATTTTGTAGGGGTCTAGAGTCTAGGATCATCCTAGATACTACATAGTGATTAGATTAGTGAAACAAAGCGGATGTAGTATGTAGACGGTAAATATAAATAAACAAACGTCAGACTAATAGCTAATCAACTGTTTATCATACTCTTGACAGTTTGGCATAAAAATAACAAAATTAAAAACAGTCGCACTTACCTCTGAATTTGAAGAACTATGTCCTCCCGCAAGGACATTTTGATTATCAGTATTCATTTCACAAAAGAAAAAAAATTCTAAAAAGTCATGTTATGTATAAAAACAAGCACTTAAACAGTTCTAAATTCCAAATTTTAAAATATCACGTGAAAATTTTCACTGTCATTGTCTACAAGAACGGGGGGACGCGAGAGGTAGCCATTACAAAACTATCAAACAATTTTTTAGCATTTTACAAGTAATTATTACCGGCTCCTACCCGATATATAACACAAAACGCGCCGTATTTTACGTATCATACTTTTAAAGAGTTTATCAATCACATAATAAGCTAATATTTTAATAATTAGAGATAAAGGCAGCAACGGTAGCGGGGCGCCGCAAACAATAAACAGTCGAAAACAACATGGCCGATTCTGACTCGAAGTTAATGCGTCACAACATAAACAAAGAATTTATTTTTAGTTCTACTAATACAATGAAGTGAACTTAAAAAACTAATTGTAAATAATAAATTCTTATTAAAAACATAATACCGTTGTTCACTTTCGGCTTAAATAATATGAAAAATCATTTATGAAGTTCAAATCTGAAGCTCCCTCCATTTTGTTTGTCCCGCCTACTTTGTTAAAGTACTCCGTAGATAAAGAAGATAATGTAATGAAGATAGCGATAGTTCATGAGTTCACTACACTGGCGTTGGTGTATAGTAAGTATGCTCATTGTTTTATCTAATTACTAGAATAATTAAAAATATTATTGTTTATATCTAATCTAGTGTTTATCTCTAAAAGCGTAATTTTGGAAACGATGGTATTTAATAGTGGAGTTAAATAATAAAAATTTCAACTAGCGCCACAGACCCCGAAATCACGTTTCGGAGTTACTGTTTCTCATCAGTGCAGCGTAGCTTAAGTAATAGATCTGTGTGAATTATTATGAGTTATATTTATGTATGGATTAGTATGAAACAAATTTGAGTCGAAAACCACGTCATTATATGGCGCTCGATCCTTTATGCATTTTTCGTGTACTAAACGTTTTAACATTTTGTGTTCTCCAATTTGTCCAATTTCTACCTCTATAACATTGCTTGTGCGTTGTGCGAGTAAATCTCATAACGAACAAATTAATCATAGATGTTATTAAATTCCCAGATATACCTATCCTGCACCGATAAATCAAGTTGCGCTTTTTTATGAATGAATTTGAGAACTCAAAATGGTTGACCCTAGATTGCACTGATTGCAGTTTAGTAGGTATTTTATAGAAAATAAAATTTTAGAGGGTGGCTTACTTAGTTTAGCAGCACCAATGGCTTCAAAATTTAAAGCTTATATATTTATTAATATTTTATAGCTTAGAATAAATATAAATTTTAAATAAAACATTTAAATATGTAAAGGTTTATCTTGGTGCTAAATTCAATCAACAAAATACTCTGATGCAAGAACATCGTATTTAAATTTCTCGCATATATGCCTAGCCTACTATTGGGAATAAAATTTAAGACTTCAGCGCCCCATCGGCCAACCGTGAATTAATTCCATGTACATCAACTTACAGTTAGAGCATTTGTTTACATTAAGTTATAAAATTTGTGTTTTTATTTTTGAATATTACATGTAATAATTGCGTTTTAACAGGTAAATACCCACGCGCGAGCGATCTATAAGAGAATAGAGAATGTCAATGTACATGGAATTGATTCAGATTGTGCCGCCAGGTGGCGTATCGCTTCTGTTGACGAAACTACTAGATCACTAGGTTAGAAAAGCGCGGAATACCACTGTCCCAACTGTTCCATTTTAAACTGTGCTCATACCCGGAAATTAGTCCAAATGAATCGTAGGTTAGCTAATACAGTGATTTACAAATTGCAAAGAGTAGATTGCTTACTATATTATAAATATTTTATCTATGAGATTGCTCTTTGGTGATTTGCATTTTTCTTCCAGAAAGATTACAATTATGACAGAAAATACAAAATTAATTCAAATGAATCGTGCGAGAAAAAAAAATAATTACAAAGCCGCATGTAAAATTATTTCTAAAGGTGTTGAATACAAAAATTCCGCACTGTGCTAAAAAATGATTCTTCACCCTTGTTTTCCATGTATTCGTTGGTTATACTGATTCGTCTGATATAAGAATATTAACGTTCTCGCGTCTGATGTTTGCACAAAGGTAATTCGAAAAAAAAAAAAAAAACGCTGATGTACTGATCGATGCAAAGTGGACAGTACGTCAAAATGGCAGTACATAAATTAACAGTTGTATTACAAATTAACTACGATCTAGGATGAGAGTAAGGAATACCAATACTTTTATTTGTAACATTAACATTACTAATTATAAATATACATTTAATCATACTATATTGGACGGATTTAATTTATTTCTATCATTACTCTATGAGATTGAAACACTTAAATTGTAAAATCATTCTTCTATTACTTCTTCAACTGATTCATTATCTTCATTATTACTCACAGACGCCTTCGGTGTTACAGGAACAATTGTACTGGCTGGAACACCCAAACCATGAGCCAGCGCTTCTATTAAATCTTTATTTAAATAATAAGTGATAGGCGTATTGCCTGTTGCATTTAAAAATTGTCGTAGTTCGCCACAAAGTTGTTTTGCATCAGAAAAATTTCTGGTTTTCACGCACTGTTGTATCATTTGGGCAAAAATATCACCTCGACGTACAGCAACTTCCAACTCTTCACCGCCGGTCATTAGTAGTTGTCGACATTGCGTCATTCCTAGAAAATATATGTTACATTAACATATTTTGTACTATAATTTAAGAAATAAAATTCACAATTGATTTATAATAACAACACCATAAATATAGTTTGGTAATTTTAATTTTAGAAATGTATTAAAATAATGTGAGGCCAATCATTTTTTTTTGTGATGGAAATCCTAACTCCTATCAACATTATTAAAGAACCCCATATTACTATAAATATTGTAAAAATTATCTTTATTCGTATGGAGAAACCAGTTTAACATTCCTTGTGGATAATATACATACCAGCTTGTTCATCACCTCTTTCAAACAATCGCCGAATATCCACAAATCTTTTAACCAAAGTAAGTCTTTGTTGGACAATTTCTGATGCCCGTTGTATCTGTTTCGGATCTCTTGGGTTTGTTATTTTTTGCAAACACCTCGATGCCTCAGTTAAAGCTCCAAAGGCTTTTTCATAATTTTGAAATTCATCAATTTCAACCTAAAAATTTTAAAAATGAATGTAGTACGTTTTGGATCATATATTTTTAAACTATATGCACGATGTACCGTGACTGTGCACATAAATATGAGGTATCAGATTATTTATATATGTATGACATATTATTTTATTTCATCCCGTCCGGAAAGTGCAACATTACAGTACTCATATGCGGCTGGGAAGTGAGGTATTACAGTACTAGAGACTGTAATGTACTGGAAGCCACCGGAAATTCATTACGAACCAATCACAAACTGTTATTATACCTTTTGACAGTTATTTCACATATAAAAGGTGCGTTTTATTGGCGTCCTACTACTTCCAGAAGTTTACTTCTACCCGTTTTATTGGTTACTTATTTCTATTCTCTTCCAACTTTTGCTACGCAGTTTGAACGTCATAGAAAACGAAGCAGCACATGGAGTGAAGAATAAAGGCGCCAAAGACGGTTCTATTTTTAACAGTTTTGAAGTTTGAAGGTTATAATGAGGTTATATCTTACTTGTTTTTGTGTCTTGCATACTTAATTTAATAATATCCTTTATGGTTTGTCTTTCTTCCATTTTTTAATTATTAAAAATATTAAAAATAGGTTATGTTTCACAAATGAGTGGGGAGGATAGTTCTAGCTCTACCATATGCAGTCGTTTTATTGCAACGTTTTACTTATGCTACTGAGAAGATACCAATAAAACACGCCTATAAATTTGCTTTAATTTAAAAAATAGTATCAAAACTGTCAAATGTCAAATTTTCTAAGAAAATGAACAAGTTTCAAATTATACGAATAAACAATTAATGACGGGATGAAATAAAATATTATTCGATACACGTCCGTTAGGTGTTGTTCCAGATATTCTGGATAAATCTACTCCACTCCACTGTAACAAGTCACCTACCGGATTTGTAACGAAAATTACTATTACTGTACTGTACTTTGCTTATTTACAAATTTTGCTACTATACTGACATATTATGTGTAGTAGAATAAATAAATCTATCTATCTCTTTTGGTGTATATTATTAGTTTTATTATTCATGGTTTTAATCTCATGTTTATAATCGAATAAAAATCTGTATATCTATGTGGAAAAAAAATTAAAAGTAAAATAAAAAAAGCGTAATTTGTATTAAAATTATCAAGTTAGTGGATCAGGAAGATGGCTGCTTCTGCTGATCAGTAATTTATCCTATTATAAAAACCTAGATTAAGACACCACTTTTTTCTAACTCGCATTTGTTTTTTTACCGTTTAAATTACCGATTGGCGTTTATTTATTACATTATTATTTTACAAATTATTTATTACCTGTGCACATGCGACGTAAAAATTAGCCAGTAAATCTAAGGCCTTCCCTTTGGAATAGAATGTGATAATGTTCCGCAGAACTTCTGGCTGGTTCTGCCAGTCCAAGGATTGCAAATAGTTGGCGGCCATAATGTAAATCTCTCGTTGCCTAGAAACACCTGCAAAGAAAATTATTTTCTCCGTGTCTCCTGATTTCAATAATGCTTTCATTGCACGTATCTGAAATAAGTATGTTATTAATTTATTACAAAGATGCATACGACGTCACCTTGTCGCCCGCTTGTGTAAATTTCTTGGTTGCCAAGTGATAATCCCCTTGTACCATTAAACTTTCTGCCAAATTTTCTAAAACGTTTACTCTTGTTTCTTCATCAACCAACTCTTTCTCAGGGGTCAGTTTCTCTGCAAGATCTTCAGTTAGCTGAACGTTATGCGTTAAACACAAACTGATTGCTTCTTTATACTTGAAAGACGTTAAAATAAGTAATTAATCGAGAACTAAATATGGTGGAAAAGCATTAGTTTTAGAAAATCAAAACTATGTAGTACGCAGTAAAATAAAATTACATTATAATTTATTTATTAAACCCTTGTATATGTAGGATATCTATACAAGGATTAATCTAAAATGGTCTAAGCGTTATAAATCTCTTAAAATTTCTTCAGTTGAGAAACAACAAATTTTTAATGGCTTGAATCTTAGTTTAAAAAAATTTCAAAAACTGATAACTTTTCCAAAAATTTATATTTTTTTTAAAAGCAAAAACCTTGTCTCAGATAAAAAAAAATCAAATATATAAAATATAAGGACTTTCCAGAGAAGGCTGGAGATTTTTTTCTCACATATACGTATTCTCATTTTGATCCCAAATGAAACCTCTTATAATTTGGTATAGGTCCCATGTTTCTAAATTGAAATATCGCACATCATAAATTCACCAGCCACCACTGGTTTTGTTTTGCATACATTTAAAACTATCAAGGGAGATATGAATATATACAGGAGAATATATTTTACTCAGTAGATGCAATATTATTTTATTATTTGATAAATCTTTTCATTACCTTTTTGGCTATAGCAAGTAAATCAACAGCTTTATCGAATTGTTCATTGGTTACAAAGTATTCTGCACATTTTTCGACTAAGGCTGGATCCGAATAAGAATCAAGCTGGGTGGCAATTTCTTGCAGAACATCATACTGTTGAGATTTAAACGCAAGATCTAAAGCCTTGTGGAGCATTCCTCCTCTATTGTATAAAACTACGGCTTTTTGAAGATCGCCTAATCCCTCGAAAAACTTGGCACATTCAATTTTCTCCCTGTTAGAAACAACCAAGCCTAAGTTCCATAACTCTTCAGACATGCTGTTTTCTTTGCACAATCGTACAGCATTGCAATATGCTGTGGCTTTCGTGAAAAAATTTACGGCTTCCTCATAATTTCCAATGGTTTCGTAGTACCTAGCCATATGGTAATAAGCTGCCTTATCGGAATTAGCTCGTGCCAATTCTGTAGCTGCTGCTTCTTCTCCTAGAAAGCATAGAACACGAACTTGAGAATATATATCGCCTGCAGTTGCATATATTTTTAAAGCAGACCGCATATCTCCTTGGGATTCTATATATTGGCCCCACCATTTGAGCATTTCCCTAAAACGTGATAGAGAGATTATACACAAATATTAAACACCAAATAACTTACTTGTCTTTTGTCTTTGCCATGTATGCTTGTAACTGCTGTGGATGATCACTAAGCATTCTTGGAACGTCATATAAATGAGTATTTGCCCTTTCGTATCTAGCAGCTGCTTCTTTAAAATCTCCGGCTTGTTCTAACATTCTAGCCCATGCATGTTCCGTATTTCTTAGATTTATCCTGTCCTTTGATTCGGCTACTGCATGTGCAGCATCCATTTTATTTCTGCTCCGAAGTAATTTATTTTGTAAATCGTATCGCTCACATTGAATATAAAGCTGTTCAGCTTCGTCCTTGAGAAACATATTGGATTCAATTATAAAAGGAAAACAGTTTTTTTAAATATGAAAAAATTTGAAATACAAAAATATAGTGTAAATTTCTTTAATTCGTGGGAGTCACAAATTTAGGAAATAACATGATTACTGAAAAAAATGGGTTATAAAAATTACTATATTATTAAAAAACAACAAATTTATGATAATGTATCTTTATGATACATTGTACAAGAATACCTGTTCCCTGAAGTGTTCGCCACATCCACATCACTGATATTATTAATTCAAGAAATAACATACCAACATTCCCAAATGTATTGCCAAGACAGCTACTTTGGCCTCTTGCGGTAACGAGTCATCGGCCATGGCTAATCGAAGCGCTCTAGCAGCCATCGCGTTACCCATATGTCCTAAACAGACACCAGCAACATCTAATCTTCTTGTTTTTACACACATTCGGGCCAAACTGGCCCAAACACCACTGCTCTGTACTAATTTAATAGCTTTAAAAGCTGCATCCATGTTTCCTATGTTCAAATTATTTTATATTATTAATGTAACTTTGAAATCTGGAGATAAATCAAGATCATACACAATAAAACTTTAGATGTAGAAAAGTAGTGAGCCATAAGAGTAATTTCTTTACGAAACTAAGTGTGTAGCCACTCAAAAATAATTTATTGTTTTTCACATATTCTGTGAGGATTCTCGGTGACAGTTTAGTTACATTTCATCAGTTAACACGTTAAGTGCCATGTCATATTCTGTTATCTTTCTTATAGGGTCAAACTTTATTTGTTGTATTTTTGGAATGTTTTTAAATTTTAATTGATAACACTTGAGTTTTTGCTATATTTTGAAAAAAGAATCAAAATTTTTTGATGTATCAATCAATGCACCACTCATCAGCTATTGGACATTGACGTTAAACACCAATGGTTTAGTTACAATGTATCGATGTTATGAAACCATTGCTGCCATTTGTATTTATTATCGTATTTATTTGATAACCAATTACAGCTTAAATCACAACATCACTTGAATAAACATGACAGAAATGATAGTCGAGAATAGCGTGTGTAACATAATTGCATTGTCAGTTTAATACAAGGTCAATAAGTACAAAATTAAACAAAAAAGCTCACTTTCAAGAACACTCTGTACATCTTAGTCTACATTGAATATAAATTATAAAATAGAAATAATTTTGCATACCTAGAGTTAAATTGTAACTAAAGTCAAGAACAGCATCTCTTGTAACCTTATCACAATCCTCGAGGCCATTAAAGTCATTCATAATTTCTCTTTCAATACTCAACTTGTGCAAAGTAACAATATATGGCGTAGCACATGCCAAAAGCCTACCATCTGGATCTACAGCTTTTATATCATGTATTCTAATTCCATTTTCAGAAGAAATAAACATAGTTACTATGACATGATCCTCATCTTTAAGGTTTTTCTTTTCTTCTAAATAAAAAAAAGTATATAAGAATAATATGTTTGTTATACATTTAGAAAAGATTATTTAGCGCTGTATGAACAACTTAACCGAAGATCAAAATCCATGAAACTCCAAAAATTCCATGTTACTGTTGTATAAGATTAAGGTTTTTTACGAAAATCAGGTACCCACTAAATATGTGGTGTAGTAAAAAGCAAAATTTTTCCTTGCAAAAAAGGATATTTATTTTTTTTAAAATAGTGTTCTCACCTGCCATAGATTTTGATCTGAAGAGAAATCCCTTTTTTCCCGTCGACATTTTCAGCTTCCTTGCATTACAGACCAATAATCTTGGATCATCTTTATCCCAATATAGAGTCAGAGGGACTCTGTTTCTGCAAATTTCATCATAAGCTGATTTTATATCCTCAGCATCATTTCCATTGTCATCAAGATTTTCTACATGTTGTCCAATTCCATACATCTCATTTTCATCATCTTTTTCTGAGAAGTCATATTTACGAAAATCATATATCACCATGTCATCATTTTCAATATCCCAAATGTAAAGTTTACCATCTGGTATTAAGTTTGCCGCGGCTAAAGTCAGAGCAACTTTATTACCAGCAGAATTTGTTTTAGCTTGAATTATTTCCCCAAAATCAGAAGTCATGTCATACAAATTTCTTACAGGTGTTATAAGCTTTGGTTGAGGCTCAGCCATATCATAAATTTTTAAAAAACCTTCCATAGTGAAGACTGTTAAATACTGACCAGTCACATCCATGCCGATGGGTTCTCCCTCACTAAGACCAGATGTTATTGAAGTTATTATTGAGCCCTTGTAAGAATGCAACGTAACAGCTTTGGAGTTTATGGAGACTATTGTATTATCATAAATTATCATTCCATCATTATCGCAATTGAATTTGTTTAGTTGCTTAACATTAAATTCGTTGGTGGTAAAACCTATCGAAGGAAAAGAAACATTTTATTTTATTTTTGTTCAAACTAACTAACAAATTATGGGGGACTGAAAAAGTAGCATTATTTAATTATAATTGCCGGTGTTTAATATTCATATTCAAAGAAAAAAGTACTTATATACATATTTTATATTACGCTGGCGTCAAAATTAAACGAAACATTTATTAAACCATGTCAAAATATCATTTAAAAAACAAAGGAGAAAAATTTTAAATAATTCTGTAATAGTTTTATATATTTTTTTTATTTTAAGGGTTAAGTGGAAGAGTGTCGTATAGACAAACTTCGCCCTTAAATAAAGGCGTTTATTATTATTATTATTATTAAGAAATAAATGATTCATACCTTCTAAGCCATTACTTAAAGTTTTTTCAAGAGCACTGTCATTATTCTTCCAAGTGATTTCATATACAAAAATATGTCTACCATTTGTAAATGCAAGAATAGTTTCCGATATCGCCATATCTGTAACTTGTGATTCTAATTGTAATAAATAATTACTCTTATCTGTTTCCAATAAAACCTGATTTGCTGTTTTTTGTGTTGCCCAAATTTTCTCAGAGAAACAACAACAAATGCTTTGTTCTTTCATAATATAAACCGACGTTACACAATTTACACTTAGCAATGGTAACCTCAACATTACTGAACCCCACATTAATTGTTTTATAGTACCACTAATTGTGTTAACGTTGTTTAACTCCCAACTGTCTTCCGGATTATCTGATGCGAGAGTGTTTTGTTTCTTTGACCAAAAATATATTCGTCCAATGTTCGTACCCGCACACAGGGTTTGATTCAATTTACTGTATGAAAGACAAGTAAAAATCTCATTAACTGTAGGAGATTTCTCATCGGTAGAATAAAGTTTCATTGAGGTTGGCAAAATGTAATTGTCATTTGTTTCTGTGTCCCACACTCGAACCGTCAATTCTCCTAAAACATAAATTGTGGTTGTTTCCCATGTTTTATTTAGTTACTTGAATTTAATAATTTTTACGTATTTAAAATAAAAATCAAAAACCAAATTTCTTGGTCTACCTAATGTGTATCTGTGCTTTAACCCACTCTTTACTGTTTCCATTAAATAGATTTTCATGGTTAATTTTGGAAATATACCTGTTAATACTGCTAGGCTAGTATTTCCTACCCAAACAAGTCCTTGGGTTCCTATTGATCGTGACTGCACTCTGCCACTAAGTTTTACTTTAGCCGTTTCTAAGAGATGACCTTGATAATCTACAGAAAAATAGCCTATTGTTAAACCTTCCATCATTATAATTACAAAATCCTTTGTTGGATGATAGATAACATAAGAAAGCGGGACTCCTTCTGTATTCAAAACTTCAGCACAAGAGCCAGCAGTGTTCACGTAGTATATTGATCCTAAAAATTATCAGTAAAGTTAAAGTTGAAACTACATATTTACTTTTAATAAATATTAAATTCAATATGCAAATCATTAAACATACATTTTTTTAATTCGAAATATTTAAGTACCTTTTTCAATTTTCTTTCTACAGAATTTTTTCAATAATCGTAAGTGTTTATGAATTTTAAAAGTGACACCTCAAGTGAAAATACAAACCGGCTTGTGTGGCGACAAAAAAATTTAAATTGTCCGCTCCATTTTGCACTCTAAACTTTCTAGCAGTAGTTTTTGGTCTCCAGTTGCTAAACATATCTAGGGCATGTTCATCACCATTAACTGCTGCTTTTGCAAGACCCTCCACATCATAATCAGGATGATTCTTCACAGTTAATCGAAAAGTAAGATGCGTTACTGATTCCTTTAAATCCAAATGAAAGGCCATATTAGTGTCCCCCTTGCTATCAACCTTCCAACCGACCACTGATCCAGTCTAAAAATAATTGTAATTTTATTTCTTATATATAGTTTATCATTCAACTGTTGGTATTACAGAATCACAAGAAACAAGTCGTCCACCCTTTTCACTAAATTCCAGTAGGGTAATAGGAGCTTTATGAGGTCCAACAACATTAGTAAATTCCTTTTCGGAACCATTCCATATTTTAAGTTCTCCATTTTCCCAACCAGTAGCCAAAACAGTTTTTTCAGGGTGCCACGATAAAGCAGTAACCTGATAACTTCTGTGAATAGGATAGTTAATATCTTTCAAAGATTCTCCCTAAAATATTTGGTGTTTTAAAATCTAAGGAAAACTTGGTATAAAGTTTATTAACCTTACCAGTTCATCAAAAATTATGACAAAACCGCCCCGATCTTGAGAAAAACTTGCCACAGCTAAAAGAGGGGCATTTGGATGCCAAATTCCGTTTACAGAAATTGAACCTGGCTCGGGAAACGTGACAGGGTTTTCAAAATATAACGACATAACGCCAAATTTGACATTCAGGTTCCAGGCGTCTTCTTTTGTTTGCAAATAGATGCCATTTCTGTTGCCTAGCAACGGATGAAACTGCGGACAGTGACAAGCTAAAGTTAACCATACACCAACCATAAGGAACACCATACACGCTACTTTTTCATTTTTAATGATCTAAAAGAGGCAAAGCTTGACCTTTAAATATAAATATTGGAATACAATGTCACAAATAGAAGTGGGGCACTAAACGACAGGGTTAAATTAGACAACTATTTTTTTCGAAATATTTGACCAAATCATTGTTTATAAAGTACTATAGTTATTCAACCTAACTTGTTAGAGTTGTAAGTATGTGCTGTCAACTTGTGAGAGTAACTTACGTACTAGTCAATTTTTTTTATAAATTAAATAATATCATTGTTTATTTTATAAACAATGATAATATCATTTAAATATATTTCACGATACATTATACACATTGCGCAACCGGAAGTAACGTCGAGCTCGAGAAAAATATGCATTGCCCTAATGTGTCGTGGACGCGACATCACAATTAACTAACTTAAAAAATATGCACTTTTTAAAATTTTTGAATATTATGTCATTTTTATCAAAATTTCTGCTTGGTTCCTATACTATCAACTAAAGTCTTGTTCGGTTAATAATGAAATTTTAATTGTCCTAATGTAATGAAATAAGATTCTTTTTGTTGACTGGAAACCCAACCTATAATTAGCAGTTCATTTTTAATGATCTACGTACAATATTGAAACTTTATATATCTATTGTCTGTGAGAGTTTTTAAATGTTATTAAGGATCCAAGCTGAAACTACAAAATTATAATTAAAGTTGAAAATAAATTTACAAAAACAAAAAATTGGAGGTTATGTTAATCCTATGATCATTTACTCATTGCCTATGATGCACATGGTCTATATTTGTGATTTATGACATTTTTAGGTGAACATCCAGATCACTAAAAGCTAGGTTTCAATCCTCCACTTGCCATTCTTCAAATGTATTTTATCTTTTCTGAAGCCAAGCTGTTTTGTCAAATCTTTGTTCTTCGGAAAACTGAAATATAATATATCAATATCTTTTTGTACTTTGGTTATAATTTTTTCACATAGCTACAGCACAATATTCGTCATTATAAATTATAAACAGTCAAATAACAAACATAATATAAAAAAGAACATTTATCGGTTTCAGGATATTAATCCTTTGTTTACATATGCAAAAGTAGGCTGGTAAAGTCATAACTAAAGTTGTACAGTTATATTTATTGCTTGTACGGTAATATTATATATAATACAGATCTGTCAATATATTGACAGTTATAACTGTAACAGATGAAATAATAAATAATGAAACTATAGGGCTATTTATTAATACAAACAGACAGAAAACTCCAAACAATAATAATTAAATACTGAAATCCAACTGAAATGTATTTTCAGGCAATCCAAGGTCCATTTTTATGTAGCCGTTGTGACATTAAAAATGTAAACATTTATGTTGAAAAAAGGTAACAAATAATAACAAATAAAAACAAACAAAATATAACTGTAACCATGGCGACAAATCAACCCATACAGACTTGACCAACTAATGAAATGAAAACGTTATTAATAAGTTCAGTCTTACTTTAGATTTCAGACAGTGTAGATATATAAAACAACAGCTCCCTTATCAATAGTGATACAAAAAAATCCTAAGTGCGAACCAGCACAATGGTTGTTAAACGTGAGAATACGCTATATAGTGTTAGATTTCAGAAGTGTAAATAAAAAGCCGAGTAATATAGCGCTACATAAATGGATACAAGAAAAGTTTAAGTTTAATATAGATCAAGTACTATGTATACAATTTGATCACATTAAAAACAAAGTCTATATTAAGTTAATATCAAAAATGCTTGTACAAATCACGGTAGCCAAATATGAACATGATAGGCTAGTTTTCAAAGATGAGGAGGAAAATGAGTATGAGATAGGTATATCGGAAGATGCCGAAGGAACATATGTCAGGATTTTTGATTTTCCTATTGAATTAGACAATGGAAAAATTAAAGAATGTCTAACGAAATATGGTACCGTTAAAATGATTAAAAATGAAAAATGGTCCGGAAGTGGATTATATAACTGTGAAAATGGAATAAGAACGATGGAAAAAACATGACTAATAAAATACCATCATACATAAAAATTGAGGGTATGACATCATTAGTAACATATCCTAACCAAATAAGAACCTGTATGATCTGTGATGAACCTGGGCATATAAGAAAAGATTGTCCCAAAAAGCCTAGCAATGTCATTAAGGAAATAAGAAGACCAAACGCACCGATAGTGAATAATGACCAGACGCAAAATATTATCACATACGCACAAGTCGTAACACCGAAAGAATACTCCGCGGAAATACAAAATCAAAACTGGTTTACAAATCCAACAGAAAATATTGAACAACAACAAATAGGCTGTACTCCTCAAATTACTGAAAAAGATCAAGATCTAGAAGCTAGTGAAGAAACACAAACACCATGTCCAAACCAAGAAGCAGAAAAGATTAAAAGAAAACGACAAAAACTGAAAGTAAATGCGAGTTCCAGTGAAGAGGAAAGAAAAGTACCGAAATTAACCCTGAAACTGAAGAACAAGAAGGATGGGGAAAGTCAGTCCAAAGAAAAGAAGATATCAGAAAATTCGGAGTTAAACGAAATCGAGATATTAGACCAAAGCAAGGAAGATGAAGATGAGTACTATTAAATATAACAATAAGTTAGCTTTAGATTATATAAGTGTATATTATCTATTAAAAAATAATAATAATAATAATTATAATAAATGACACAAGTAAAAACAGTAGCCTTAATAAATATAAATGGTATAAAAAACAATACAAAACAGTCCTTACTTAATGATTTTATAAGGAACAACAGCATTGACATATTATTTCTCCAAGAAGTAAACACGGATTGTATAAATTGTCCAAGTGGCTTCGAGTATATAATGAATGTTGGAGGTAATAAAAGAGGCACAGGCATAATATACAGAAATGGTTATAAAATAGAAAATTTGTTTTTGAGCGAAAATGGCCGTATTATATCTGCTACAATAGATAGTATACACTATGTAAATATTTATAGTCCATCCGGAACTCAGCATTATAATGAAAGGATAATTTTTTTTGAAAATGAGTTAAACTTACATTTTAATTTTAACATACCATGTTTTCTACTAGGTGACTTCAACTGCGTAATTAAAAAAAAAGATAATAGAAATAATGTTAATATATGTAAACCACTATATAATATTATAAATAATTTAAAACTACTAGATATATGGGAAATCATTCATGGAAATAAGGTAGAATATACATTTATCAGAAAAAATAGTGCATCGCGTATAGATAGAGCATACGTATCCGCTGAACATAAAAATTTAATCCACAATTGTAAGGTTTTGCCGGTTCCTTTTTCTGATCATAATTCAGTGATTTTTGTATAAAATCAGATCAAAATAATTTTAATAAGCATGGGTGGGGATATTGGAAATTGAAAATGTCGTTATTAAAACAGGAAATAATGGAGAGATTAAAAAAAAAAAATTGTAAACTTAAGAAAACACGATACATATAATACAAATTTTGTAAAATGGTGGTTTGAAATTTTCAAACCAGCAGTAAAATCTTTTTTTAGAAATTTGGAGATACAAAGGGCGATTGATTTTAAAAGTAACTTAAATTATTATTACAACATTCTTTACGAATTAAAAGATAAACTAAATAAGGGGGAAAATGTTATAGATGAATTCAGAGAAATAAAATTAATAATAAAAGATATAAAAGAAAACCAAATCAATCAATTATACCAGGATAAAAATAAACCTTGCATAAACGAAAGAAAAACTTTGTATGATCTCATTGATATGAGAAGAAATAATAAAAAAATGACAATAACAAAAATTCAGCATGAAAATGGTACATCTTTAAACAGTACAAGCGATATTATGAAATATGCAGTAGAATATTATCAAAAAACATTTGAAGATCCAATAAAAAGCGAAAGGGATACCAGATGTTTAATAGCACATATTAATAAAAAAGTTAAAAATGACGATAAGATTCTCATGGAACAGGCTATTACAAAAAAAGAGTTATTTGAAATATTTAAAGTTATAAGCAAAAAAAAAACTCCTGGACTGGATGGTCTGCCATATGAATTTTATATAATGTTTGGTGATAGTATTGCTGATGATCTAATCAAACTCTTTAATTATTTTATGATAGAGAATATTAAGCCACCGATGAAATTTGCAGAGGGAACTATAATTTTAGTGCCCAAGACAAAAAATGCTAACGATTTTGAACAATTTCGACCGATCACACTTACAAATTCAGATTACAGAATATATATGAAGATAATGGCTAACAGATTTAAAATGGTAACAAATTATTTACTAGGGAACGAGCAAGCGTGTGAGGCTGAAAACTCAATTTTCAATAGTTTACTAAATATTAGAGATATCATTCTTAACTATGAGAATGATAAAAATTTTACAGGTGCGATATTGGGGCTAGATTTTAAAAAAGCATTTGACCGAATATCTCATACATACTTATACGCAGTATTAAAAAAGTATAATATAGCAAACAACATAATTATAGCTATTCAAAATATTTACAGCACAAATAGATCTAAAATAATGATTAATGGCTTTTTAACAAATTTTTTTGATATCAAAGTGGGCATCAGACAGGGATGTCCAATGTCAATGATCCTATTTAGCTTAGCATTAGAACCGTTACTGAAAATATGTAAAACTGCAATCACAGGTATAGATATCAAAAATAAAACGTATCAAGTAGCAGCATATGCAGACGATGTAACTATATTTAAAAAAAATCAAAATGATGTTGCCAACCTAATAACAGTATTAAAAATATTTGAAAACGCATCAAACAGTAGGGTAAATTTTACCAAAAGCGACATTTTACCACTAGGAAAATGGAATGAAGTCTATGGGCACTTAAATAATTCACCTTTTAAATTTGTAGAACAGATTAAAATTCTAAGTATTACCTTTCAAAAAGATTCTTCTAATATGTACAAAAATAACTGGGAAAGAATAGTTCGCAATATTCAAACTACAGTTATAAGTGATAATCAAAGACAGTTAGATTTATTTAGAAAAATTTGGTATGTAAATACGTATTTATTATCAAAAATTTGGTATATTGCACAAATTCTACCAATTAATATAGTAGCCTGTCAAAAATTAAATTTAATAATTGGAAGATTTTTATGGTATAGGCAGTTATACAGGGTGTCAAGAGCGCAATTGTATTTAGCAAAAAAAGATGGAGGGCTTGGTCTTATAAACATTGAATTAAAGGCAACTGCTTTATTCATTAAGAATCATTTTTTGTCATGGGTGCAAAATACCAATAAAATTAAATACAAAGCAATAATATGTGAGGAAATATTTGATAGAAATAAAGATTTACCATCAAATATGCAAATTTTCGAGCAAATTTTTAAAAAAATAAAAGAATACGTAATAAAATTAAACATAGATAGAGATGAGAAAGTAACGGCGAAAACGTTGTATAACGAAATAATTAAATTTAAACCCAATAAACCACAAATTGAAGAAAAATATAAAGATTATGATTGGAAAAAAATTTGGAATGCATGTCAGAAAAATTGTATACCGACAAAATGGCGAACCGCCCTGTACTTGGCACTAAACGATGTATATCCTACCAAAATAAAATTAAAAAAACACAAAATGTCAGACTCAGACAAATGTATAACTTGTAATGTAGTTGAGAACCTGTATCACAAAATTAGAGATTGTGGACAAAACACAAGAAACTGCTTTAATAAAACAAAAACTTTGATACTGGCAAAATTCGGTATATCATTGGAACAATGCAAAAATGTATATGAGTTACTAGAAATAGGTTTTAATAATAATAACGAAGATAAAAATACATTTTTATGGTATATTGCAGCAATGATATATTGTAATCTAGAACTTAAAGATGATGTAATAAAATTAGTAGATATAATGCGAAACGACAGATGGATAAAAATAAGAAAAGGAATAATTAATAAATTTAGCAATAAAATTTTTGGATTTTGAACGGAGCGGCAGGGGGGAAATAACCTTTCACTCTGTCTACCAACAGCTTCACAAATTGTTAAATAGATATGTATTAAAGAAAGGTAGTGGAAAGGGTATTTCGCCCTTCCCCTCTACAGCAGATGTAAGAACATGAGCATCTTGCTTTAACGAAGGAAATGTAAAATAGAAAAAAAAATACATACATAATTTATATTTTATCAAAATGTAACTTGTAATATATAGTTTTAATAAAAAAAAAAAATAAGAGAATATCAAAAGGTAATATCTATTAATAATGTCTTTATTTTCTGAAACCGATAAACTATTGAACATATCACGGATGTTATGAATCATAACAGCCTTAGATGTCTTAAAATCCTCGCTCTACGAGCTCGGATTTCAAACCGACATCTGCGGCAGTTATGATAGTCATAACATTCCTAGATATGTTAATAGCTAAAACATTTATGTAATATCAAAAAAGGGAACAAATAAAAACAAACAAAATATAACTGTAACCATGGCGACAAATCAACCCATACAGACTTGACCAACTAATGAAATGAAAACGTTATTAATAAGAGAATATCAAAAGGTAATATCTATTAATAATGTCTTTATTTTCTGAAACCGATAAACTATTGAACATATCACGGATGTTATGAATCATAACAGCCTTAGATGTCTTAAAATCCTCGCTCTACGAGCTCCGGATTTCAAACCGACATCTGCGGCAGTTATGATAGTCATAACATTCCTAGATATGTTAATAGCTATACATTTGTCATTGGTTAGAGGGTGTTTTTTGACAACTAATAGGAATTAAATTAATACAAAAATACTGCGCTGACGTTTCGGAAACTATATTCGTTTCCTTTTTCAAAGTTTAGGCTTTAGATTTTTAGGTAACGTGTAGAATAACACGGCATAAAATAAAAATTGTTTATATCATTTCCATAGATAGGTACTTACTCAAAGGCGTAGATGTTATTTCCCAGTTTTAAACTGGTTAATTTGAATATTTTTTAGATGATAGCACACTTAATAATATTGCCATTATTTAACAGTCCCCAAACCATGGTCGATTTTTTAAACAACATAATATGCACTGCATTTAGTCATTATACTACTTGGTTCTTAAAGTTGTGACTTTATGTAAGATGTTTTGATTGAAAAGCAGACAATAATACGATTGTACTTGTAAAAAATCTGCTAAGGAATCTAAATATTATTTTCTCAAAATACTGATGATTGATTGTAAAGAAATGCTGAAATTGTTTAAGTTGTAATATACTGTGTATACTTGTGCATCTTTAACAATTTATTGTGACTTATTAAACGTATAAAAATTATTTGTGATTAGTGCATTGTGAAAAGAATTATTTAAAGACTTTTTTTATATTAATAATATAGTGTATTCATAAGTTGGGTGTTCGACTGTTCGACTCATTTATTGTTTAACTGAAAAAGTCTAGGAAAAAGTAGTTTTAAAAATTGTAGGAAATATCAATTCACAGTATTATTGGTTAGTGTGAAATTTAAATTTTTTTGCTAAAAACATTTAATGAAATTTACGGCTTTACCTAACATCACACGTGCACACATATTTTTATATTTTTAAGAAATACATTTTTGCATAATTAATACCTATCCAAAATATTCTAGACTTTCATTAAATTACAATAATAATTATAGTGTCATAATACGAGTGTTTCGTTAGTCGACTAAAGAGAACCAAGCCAAAATGTTTTTCGTTGGTTGGAATCTTAACCTATAATTAGCAGTTTATTTCAAATAATCTACAATATTGAAACTGTTTAAATCTACTGTCTGAGAGAGTTTTTAAATGTTACATGAATCCAATAATCTAAAACTACAAAAATTAAAATGAAAATTGAAAATAAATTTACAAAACTAAAAATGTAAGGTTACGCTAGTCCTGATAAATTTAGCCTCAAAATGGCTTGTGGGCGTGACTTTGGCTCTATTGTCGTCTCTGTCTCTATAAAGTCTCTCTATGGAGGTAAATGGAAATGGGAATAATGCATTCATAATAAAAATATGTTTACTACATATTAGGAAACGTCTTTTTGTTGTCTATACAAATCCGTAAAAAAATATAGGGAGTTATATTTAAAATAAAAAAGTTGACGTCATTTCCGGAGTCACATTGACTTGCAGTATGACTCCAAATCAAAATTGAAAATCGACGTGTCTGAGCGATTTTTGCAAAACCACGTTGTTCAGATTACAGGGTGTCCCAAATTTAAACGGACATAGTGAAATGGGAAATAGAGAATAGAGCACATACTTTGCTGAGTTCAAAACACCCCTACACGTACCCTTAAAAGTGAATGGTTTTCCATATACGGGGTGTTTTTATGGTTCTTGACCAATTATTCATACCGCCATATTTTCGGAACGACCGCACATATTGGGATAAAATTTGATATAAATATTACACTCTTTTAGTCCAATCACAAGCATAATTTATTTGGAAAAAATTCCAGGACACGCTAAGACACAAATATAAAAAGAAGAACATATATTTTTATTATTATTTCGTTATAATCTATTGGTTTTAGGTTCTATCGATTAAGTAGGTAAATGATTAACAGTACTATCCTTGTATACATATACATAAGGGTATGCATGGTGCACCGATGTGGACCAACCTATAGGCATGTGTGGTGCCTCTTGCAGATGAATCTAAGTGGGCTCGCATACCGGAGCAATACGCAACTAGCAACGGGCAACAAGCAATAAGCAATATTATTGTCCATATGTATTTCACATACATTTCTATCGCAACTCGTACACCGACGCAACGTGATATTGTTATCGCCTGTGTAGAGCAATCTGTGTTGCTAGCGACATGACTTGCGTGTTGAAATACAATAATGTTGCCGGTAGTTTAGCAATATGTAGGTAGATTTGTCTCCAAGAACACAAGAAGTAGGATATGTTTTTTGAGTGTTGTTTTATTTATTTGACATGTCGGACGATCCAGCATCCAGTACCTGGACTCATCCGATAGCAGTTCTGAAACTGGGTGGGATGAGCCTTTAATTCTTCGGCACATATACTTGCTCCATGATTCTTGAGCACTTGAAATGATGGATGAATCCAATATCGTCTTCGTTTCCTATTTCTTCGCCTGCCACAACATTACCACTTCGTCCTCATCAGACGACATTTTGAACTAGTGATATTTTATTATTTTGGTGTGCGAGATAGCATAAAATGCATTGCCTGTTGCTTATTGCCTATTGCTGGTTGCTCATTGCTTATTGCTCCGGTATGCGAGCCCACTAATATTTATAATTAATATAATAGTTATTTATGCAACAAGTGCGTAAGGTGAGATTTTTTCACGAATGGGAATTCGCCTACGGCTCATGCGACAATCCCATGAGTGAAAATAGCTCACTTTTCGCACGAATTGCATACAATATTTTTTCTACTACCGAAATGTATCTAAATTCTCTAATAATAATGTGAAACGTCAAAACATACCTTATTACGTCAAAACTTCATACGTCATTTTTAAAAATCACAATACTTATAGCCCACTTAATTTTAAATGAGTGAAATTAATCAATGTCTATTATTTCTTTGTCTAATGTCAATGTCAAGAATATAAATGAAACTTCAAAATTCAATCATTATTGTTAAAGAATACTGAAAATTAGGTGTTAAAGAATTTTGAAAATTTTCAAGGTCACGCATTCTCCTGACACTTTAGAATTTTGATGAAAAATCCATTTATACAAAAATATAGACTTTCACAAGGATAATTTTCGGAATAATGAGCACGATACTCGGAGAGAGGGCATAAATAAATAAATTTATTATTATTTTATTTTCATTATTTTAATAAAAATTATTTGCGAAATGAAAAATATATTCTTTTTTCCTCAAAAATCAACGGAATAATAAAATAAAAAAAAACAAACAAGGAGCTTATGGGGTGCAATGCACCCCATAAACTTCTTCATTGGGTGCAGCCTACCCCTTGCACCCGTATACTCGCCGCCCCTGGGCACACGAATAAAAAAAGCACACTGTTTTTCTTTTCTTTTTAGTAGTTATTAATATACCTACACATTCTATACCTATAAGTAGCAAAATTTTTATTTCAATAACAGTCTTCTTGGATTTGCAGCAAAATCGTTTAAAACTTTTTTTTCTAATTGCTCCCGATTTTCTTTAATTAAATCAAATATAGAAAATGTGATTTACATATTTTTTAGATTTTGTTTTAGTGTAGTCTGTAAATTTGTAGAACAGGTTTATTTTTATTTTTTTTTATAATCATTTTATTTACTTTATGTGTATGATTTCTATGTTCTTAGGGTCTAGGGGGGGGGCAGCAGCCCCCCTGCCCATCGCTGGGTACGCCCTTGAAATATGATATGATTATTACAGGTATGCAACTGTTTAGTATGTTACTTATTCACGCACTAGTGCGTAAGGTAAAAACTCTTTACGCACTAGTGATGCGGAAAGTTAGTACTTTAAGATCGGTAGTAGAAAAATTAAGTTTCAACTAAATAGAAATATGTATGATAAATAAGATTTATAGGAAACAACTACTGGACGGGCAAAGGCCCCTACTCCCATTGAATTATACCTATAAATCCAAATTGGTAGCCAAATTTGTTATTTGTCTTTTCTCCACCAGACACAGACCGGTTTCGAACTCTTTATGTTCTCATCAGTGTGCCACAGGTAGCTGAAAAGACAAATAACAAAGGCAAACCAAACTAGTCTATGGCAGACCCAGCACAAGTAAGTAGTGAGGGATAAGTGCATCCCTCTGGTGGTCAGTTGCTACTACCAGTCGAGACATCGAAGATGTCTCTGTGACCGATAGCTACCTGTGGCACACTGATGAGAACATAAAGAGTTCGAAACCGGTCTGTGTCTGGTGGAGAAAAGACAAATAACAAATTTGGCTACCAATTTGGATTTATAGGTATAATTCAATGGGAGTAGGGGCCTTTGCCCGTCCAGTAGTTGTTTCCTATAAATCCTATTTATCATACACGTTTTAGTCCATCAGGGCTAGAGGTCGCCGCTCTTGGTGCTTGCTTGGCAAGCCGCTATCGGTCACAGAGACATCTTCGATGTCTCGCCTGGTAGTAGCAACTGACCACCAGAGGGATGCACTTATCCCTCACTACTTACTTGTGCTGGGTCTGCCATAGACTAGTTTGGTTTGCCTTTGTTATGTTATTTGTCTTTTCAGCTACCTGTGGCACACTGATGAGAACATAAAGAGTTCGAAACCGGTCTGTGTCTGGTGGAGAAAAGACAAATAACAAATTTGGCTACCAATTTGGATTTATAGGTATAATTCAATGGGAGTAGGGGCCTTTGCCCGTTCAGTAGTTGTTTCCTATAAATCCTATTTATCATGCACGTTTTAGTCCATCAGTGCTAGAGGTCGCCGCTCTTGGTGCTTGCTTGGCAAGCCGCTATCGGTCACAGAGACATCTTAGATGTCTCGACTGGTAGTAGCAACTGACCACCAGAGGGATGCACTTATCCCTCACTACTTAGAAATATGTAGTTTAAGATAACATATGCTTTGTATAATATGCAACTTCTGATACAGAACTCAGAACTCTATAGGGTATGCTTATTCTGCATGGAGAAGGAAAAGCCGATTGTCCATAATTTTTGAAAAATTAAGTAATACACCTCTATCATATTTTTTTACATTCCACAACTGCCACAAGTTATAAAATTTCTATTTTTAAATGACCAATAATGTGAAAACCACTTATTAATAACTAAAGCTCAATGGGTTGCTACGTTACAAAAATTAAGTTATTATTTGACGTAAAATTTTCAAAATCAAAATGTGGTACTTTGACAGTACTTTGAAAACATTTCCGCATGTCCAATGAGAAGAGTTTATTATTTGCTGCAGTTTTATATAACATATCTTTTTATTCTTTTCTACATTTTGGTGTTGATAAGGAACCATAAAGCCCTGTTACAAATTACAGGATCAGAAAAATTTTACGAGAAATGGACTATTTAGGTGAAACGTCAACGCTAGAATGCTCGGAAGATGACCAGTTGGACATTAAATTTCGTCAAATCCTATATGCTATAAAAGAATACATACCATATGTAAACTCCAATTACCAGCTTTCATTATATCGGTCATGGTTGGAAACGTTGAGTTCTTCTAATAGCGATAAAGCTGAAAGAAACAAGTATTTATTAGAACTGGCCAGACAAATTGAAAATAAAACTTTACTTCCACCATTTGATAAACATCCATCCACAGGATCAGTAAGAAATTTACCCAAGATCAACAATTTTCGAGATTGCAATTCGGAGGTAAAGAAAAAATTTATGTTTTGAAAATTTTATATTAATAAAATAGTTGACATAAAAAATCTCCAGTAAAGACACTTAAATTCCCAAATAATCCAGCATTTCAGCATGAGCTAATACAGTTAATGCAAATATAGGAGTGTATAAAATGTTTTGGCATGGTTTCCGGGGAATGGAGAATGCAAGAATTTAGTGCAGGGTACCTACAGGCTTTGATATTAAAATACTAAGGTACCCCTAAAGTACATTTTTCCCCGGAGGGAAATTGTATTTTTGATTGATATTATAAATTTTGCCAATAAGTAAACTTTTACATAATAATGAATCGGCAACGCTTCTGCTTCTCATAACTGATGTTTTTAAATAGTATACAAAAATGTGACCTCGGCATTCTGATATTTTGGAAAATAGAAAACTTTAAAATGCCTAAGTAAGAAAATACTAGATACCTAATAAATTACTAGATAACGGTTTCCATTTCTCTGGTTTAAACGCCAATAAAATCAGTACCTACGTCCTACACATAAGGTAGTAAATGTTGTTAATTTTTAATAATTACTCACCAAAAGGCAATTCATATTATATTCCTTATCATCTAAGAAAAGTCGCTAACTTATATATCTGTATTTAATACATTGAATTGTGACTGAAACTGAGCTGTCTGTACTTGCTCTTACACCCAAATAATTTTCGACTTTAATTTTCGTAAACTTATAAAAAAATGGACGCCTAGATGCATTTAAAAAAAAACAGAAAAAATATGATATAAAGTAGGTAGGTATTCACTCCCTCATTTTTTTTTTATTTGTATGATGCTGAATAGTTCATAATTTCCTTCAACATCTTAGGCGGAATGCTCCACTCGCCATATCCCGTACGATGGGTGACTAAATACCAGGATTGTATGCAGTAGGAGTAGGCGAAGCTACCCCAAACCTTTTGCATTTGCAACCACTCTACTGATTCTTGGTGTTTAATTGCGGTAGCAACGTAGACTTCATACTCCCGAATACATGAATGAATAGAGCTCGGCATTTAGTCCGTTTCCCCTTTCTCATGGCGAATTTTGTCTCGGCAGATGCTGAAAACTCAATCACATCCATCACTTTGTTTTAACGATCGGTGCGGATTATGTCAGACTATTAGTTTGAGTTGAATTCAAATAAATATTTCCTAGCTTATTCTCGAATATGGAGTATATGGACTCAATATTTCCAATGACGTAAGTATACTGAGTAAAGAACAAGAAAGAGGCGCGGGTTTCAAGATTTTACTATTTTATTTTTTACCAATAGCTTCAGGACTGTCTTAAATTTTTAGGGCTATACAACTAAATTAGAAATTATTTTCCGCATTACCAAAAATTGATGAAAATCCGGAAACTATTTGACAACGAAATACGTTACTAAAAACTCGAAACCTGCTTAGCTGCGCATTGGTCATTCGTCTATCTTTTGCAAGTGCCGTAGGTAGCACTCCGTAAGTCCGTAATGCTTCGTTGTATCAATGGATATAGGCTGCAATGCAATTGCAGATCTTGCAGTTGATACATAATACGGCAACGGTCTCTGTCTCCAAAAGCCCATGTGTCTTTAAAAACGCGAAGATCAGTTTCAAAATTTTTCACATTGCCTTCTCTTGGGTAAAGCAGAAGGATTCTTAGAACGTCATGTGAAGAAATTTATTAATTGGGCGTATTCAGTATTCAGTCGATTTTAAAACTCTTGAGGAGCTAAATTTGAAAATAACTAATAAGGGATAATACTACTTAATACTTGCACAAAAGTTTAGTTGACGCTTCATTCTCATTCTGACTTCCTTAACAACTTATTTTCGCTATTCAAACTGGAATCCTTGCTTTACCTTGATTATACCTACCCTACATTATACATTCTGATTCTGAGCGTACGTACACCTAAATCTATTCATGATAACGTTCTCATTTTAGATACCAACATCTATTAATGCGACATGGCCGTTATCTGAGGAGGAAAATACTTCACAATCAACAATGTCAATTCTCGATCAAAGTTATTCTACAGACATATCGTATTCTAACGAAAAAAAATTACATGAAAGACAAATAAATTCATACCTTTCCTCCCATGAGGTGCAAATTCTCGATTCACCAAAGTCTCCCTCTCACATGGAACCAGTGGATAATTTATATTTTCAACCGCGTCACACCGAAGAAGAAGTATATGAAACGTTTGAAACACATAAGACAATGTCGAAAAATAAAAAACGCAAATCAAAAGGAGGAAGTGAGGTTCAAGTAATGACAGAAACCAACTTTCCGAAAGATTCTCATAAAAAACTTGAAATTAACTCTGAATCTGCTTTAAACCAAACGTCTCCTTCTAGGAATACGCCAACAAATGATGAAGTACCAAAAGAGATGAAACAACAAGGTGATAAAGCTATCAAAGACGATAGTTCTTGGTGTGATTTAACAGACGCCAGCGTTACATCCATTGTAAAAGCCTTGGCATCAGGAGATGCTGACAAAGGTATGCAGACAGGGACATGTCAACCAAAAACTGAAAAGTTAAGTGAAACCACAAGAGTCACGCGCCATTCAATTGCTGAAAACATTGGGGAGATAGAAATACGTAAGATCACATTTTTTTAACTGATACCTACTTTATTCCAAAAAGTGAGAGTCAGGAGTTAGTGAGAGACACTTGATGGGGAAAATTCCTTGTAACCTATTTCAACTTAAAATCTAAGCGTTGTCCATTTAAACATATTTTATAATTTCTCCTGAGCATCGGTCAATGTTTCTTTTTTATGTCATTAATTAGATTGTTTGTTAATAAATAATAATCAACATATATTAAATTGCAATAAATAATTATATTATCAATGATAAATGCGGAAAGGCATTGTTGTATTGCGACGCAAGAATCAATAAGAAACTGTCTAAAATATACCCATATACAGGGTGATTCACGAGGAAAGGAACAAAATGTTATAGTAGATAGAGTTCACTTAGGTGAATTAGAAATGACTATTGAAAAAAGCCTGAGCCTTTTTTTTTATTGAACTACAGGGTGATTTATGAGTATTGCTCAATACTTCTTAAGGCAATATCTTTTAAACTAATCACTAGAATCAGCTCGTATTGTGGGTATATAGTATACTATTAATTGTCAATTTACATGCATAATCAAAGACAGAAAATTCCAGGGCCGGCTCAACTAATTTTTATTTTTATGGCTCCTATGAAAAAATTCAACCTGTGTCCGTGATTGTTAAATCCTAATTCTGAATTATGAAACTACATACAAAAATGATCGAAATTAATATGAAATAAATAATCAAAAATAAAAAATTTCAACATCAGATTAAGTAATTTTTATTTCTGAGGTTTCTGTGAAAAAAGTCAGTTTGTATACATTTTTCGTCGAGTCGAGTATATGATGTATTTAAAAAATTTAAATTTATAATTAATAGATTGAGTAATACCCTTGTATATGTAATACCGTTGAGTCAAAGAATTTTAATAATTAATTATAATTTTACCCGACATACTGTAATGACGCTTCCTTTCGATGTACAGATACTTACGTAACCTTTCTTTTTATACGGAAAACTCGGGCGCCAGTCCTTTCCCTTTTTGAAGTGTAAAGAACAACACTTTTGTTTCCTGGCGGTGTCCAGGAAAACCCTAGATAGCTAACAGTTGAAGACACGGTTTTTGCCAGAAGGTCTTGAGATGATTATTATGTCACTACGACTTGAACAATTTCTCAAACGGGTTAATTAGAAATTTAACAGAAATGATAACTCGGAACTTCTGATAGGTACTATAAGAGATTTATTCAGTAGGAAATTCGGACGTTTAATACAATGTTTTATGGTGAAACAAAATAACATAAAATAAAAATGAAGTAAAGCCTCGGTTGACTACACAGTCGGCTATATACAAAAATGTGACAACGATTTTTCAGCTGGTAAAGAAAATATAATGGAAATTCGGACAACGCGGGCTCGCAGTGCGAGAGAATCGAAATATATGCAGGCTATTGAATTGATCGGCCGGCGATAACGGATAGCAAGTTATAGACACCCAAATTAGCGGAGTGCGATGAATAAGGCACATAGATTCTTTTACTTTAATTTCGGATTTGAAAACTACTTAATATACGCGGGTTTCTACGGCCTCAAATACAGAGTTTTGTTAACCAGGAATTGCATTTCCTTACCGGAAAATAAAGATTTAAACCATACACTGGGACCATAAACTACCAGACTGATTATCGAATTATTTTTCCAGTGTATGATAAATCCACGTTTTGAAAATACACTCGCTGATGGCTGTACCCAACTACCAGACTGATTATCGGAAGGTACAACCGGCAAATGTGTGATATAACATTAACTACAACTAAACGGAAATTTTAAACCGAACTCTGATTTGATTAAGCAGATTTACAATGCGGCGATATTTACGCAATGAAATCAACGGTGAATCTCGGTGATTATTCAAAATACGGAACGGCTGGATTACGGTCAACTACTATTGATCTTACCACGACGGTTTATAAAAAAACGAATAATTTGCTAGTCGGAGTTTGCTTTCTGATGCGAAGGTGTCGATAATTCGACTGATCTGGATTTTACCGTTCCCGGTGAATTTATTATCTTTCTTGCTGACGTTGGCGGGCGGCGCGCTCATGCGGTGGGTGGAATCTGGACAGGTAGCTCGAACGAAGAACGCGGTTTACTAAGTCCGAGCGGGTTATGTAACTTGTCTTATTCAACCGGGCTAACGGGAAACGGAAATGCATTGCTGATAATTTTTAAACTATATTCCAAAAAGAACCGGCCTGAAACGGACACGGATTAATATTTTAGCAAGTTTTCGTAACTAATGATTTTTACTTCCGGCTTGAACATTATTTTTGAACAATTAACGGATTTTAGTTATACAAGGGACTATCGAAAATTAATCAATTAAATTACCAGCTGATTTGACAATTAATTGATACCTTAACTATAACTTAAATGATAACAGAGTTACAGGGTGTACCCAAGTGACGGAGATAGTGAAATAAAACTGGCGATCCTTGATAAAAATCACTTCGTTACAATACGTAATTGGAAAACCAATTCGAGACATAAATAGAAAATATTGTATTGCACTTTGACATGACTTTTATTATGCCATGACCTATGTCCAGGAACAATTTAAAATTTAATGTATTTTATTTAAGTGAGCAACTGTGGAGAAAACATTTTTACAAAAATAATTGTTTCATCGAATTTTAAACTATGTGTCATTGAAATAATAAAAAGTACTTTTTGTTTGCTGGCCATTGTGGTCCATGATAAACTATAAATTATCGCCTCTTTTCCAAATAGATATCCTACATTTTAGAAGTTGTTTAATTCACTAGAGGTAAATCAGCATAAGAGTGAAACCGAACAAAAACTAAAGCCTTTGGGATTAATATGCATTTGTTGTTTAGTATAGTAATTTATATTAACATGTAAATAAAAGCTCGTGTTCTAGGTTCGGCGGAAGTGGAAAAAAATATATCCAGTTTAGCAGAAGAAGTTGAGTCACTGAAATGTAAGGTATGATTTACTTTGAGAATAGGTACTAACCTAAAAAAATGGTTTCATTTTTGTGTAACTATTTTGCCTCAATCATTGAGTATCTAAAAAATAATATACATTCCTCACTCAACCCCTGAATTAAGTGTTGTATTCTACTTTTTCTTGCACACGAATTTCTTCCCTTGCATTAAGATTTATACAATAAAATAGCCACCCTGTATATTGAGAATCCACTGCTGTTCATCTTCCCTGTTTTTCAATTAAAAGACATTTCACATTCCTGGCAATCCTGATATACCTATACATATTATGTACTTCCATTCACATTCCAACATGCATAATATTTTATAATTTCATAGGATATGAATCAAATGAAACATGGTTTAAAAGATACAAATTTCATTTCGGCGGACTGGAAAAAGACAATAGAATCGCTACAATTGAGGCTCACCGAAACTTTGAATCAAAACAACGATTTGAAAGCTATCATCAACGCCCTTCAAATGAAAATTAAAGATGACACCGCAAAAAATAAGGTAACTTTAACCCTGTGGGTCTTAGGAATCACTCTACGATTTGACCTACACGTTGCATCTTTTTAGGATCAAAAGGATTCCAAACAAAATATCTCTTTTGACACGCGCAATACGGAAATTGAGGTGCTGAAGCAAATTCAGGCCGATAATATTAAAAAATTGGAAGTATCGTTTCAGATAAAACTTGACGAGGCAGAAAAGCATTATCAGAGAAAAATTGAACAAATCAAAATAAGTTACGACAACAAAGTCAGGGAACTAAAGAGCCAACATGAAATTAGTAAAAAGGAAAAAGATAAGGAAGTGTTCCGTTTGACAGAAATTATTCAACAACAGTGTATAAGGTAAATATGTTTTTAAATAATTGATTTGACGCCAAAAAAAATCCTCTTTATCCTCTCCTCGACCCTTATATATGTAAAGGCAAGAAAAGAGACACATTTAAAAAATAAAGACTCTTATGAAATTCTAGTAGGTCTGGAGTTGTCAATATCAAAAGATACGAAAGCACGAGAACCGAACAAAAAGTGGCGATTTTGAAGTCCGTCGTAAAATTGACATTTTGCAATTGTTTATTGCGATTTTTCGACGGATTTCAAATTCGCCTTTGAAATTTTCATGTTTTCGCATCTTTTTGTATCTTGAAGACCTGTTATATCTGTCAAAGTCCCCCGAACTCGGTTCATACCACCCAAACGTTCATACCTACAGTATACACACACCTAAAAAATCTTAAGCTTGATACTATAACCAATGATCTTTGCTATAACGTATGTCTGGCGATCACTGGCTCTTTAGTCTATTAATATTGATCCATTTTGTTTCATTTTAGAATGACAAACGAGATAACTGCTTTGAGAAATCAAGTAGAAAATACAATAGTAACCAATAATACTAATGACGATAAAATAATTGTTTTGCAAAAGTGCGTCTCAAAGATGGATAGACTCTTCCAAAGATCAGAAAAAGATTATCAAAAGCAGATAGAGAAATTAAAGCAGGATCTGTCCTTAAAGGATAAAGTAATGCAGGTAGGTCAATGTAGAATGTAAAAATTTTTAATTGAAACTGATAGGAACACTTTATAAAAAAACATAGCGCTGGCGAAAATTACGAACATTAAAGATCTAGTTAAAAGATTGGAGCTTTAATTTAATGAAACGGTGCGATGAGGCAAATTAATGATTTCAAGGTCCCTGGTACACTGTAACTGCACATCGTATATATAAAAATGTGATACAGAGGTGGTTTGAGGATGCGTTACTCTAAGGGGTAGCGTTGCTGCCACCAGGTCAGGAATTATTTTATTTTCCGCCTGACCTCAGCAATTGAAGATACTATGAAAACAAAAATAGAAAGCTAATATAGGGTCCGGCCACGGCTTATATATATGCGTGGTCTTTTTATTAGGGGGATGGTAGTAGAAATGAATCCCAGCAAACAGAAAAATGATACCTATATTGTAAAAATTTTGAACATAAACAAAAAAAAATTATTACTTAATGCAGCATAACCCGTAAACTTAAAACGCCCGACAACGGGTCAAAGTAAAATTATACTTAAAAGAAAAATGAATAAGAACAATAAATGTTGCTACCGTGTTACTCTTAACAAAAAATTACCACAGTAGTTTGACACATTATAAACTTTAAAACAACCTACTACTACACAGTTTAGGACCGTTCATCTATTTATAAAATATACAATTTGACCCTTTTTTGGTCTCTATAAATATAGTCCAGACAAACTCCTTTAAAAGCAAATAGATATCAATTATTGTACCACACCCAGGGCCTATTATAGATTCACTCGCAAATGCCCGTACGTCTCAAGAGTTAATATTAGTACAGTTTTAAATATCTTATCCAAAATTTCTCTGTAGCTTCCCGAGATTTTCTTTGACCGTTCCACGCGACGCTCCCAGTCGGTCCCTCGCTAGCCCGTCTCTATGCGCTCTCCGGTCACACACTACCTTTTTCGCAACTACCTATACTTCAAATCACGAGAGATGACCGTTACGTCACAAATTAATTTCTAATCTTCAACGTACGCTTCAAGCTATCTTTGTTTACAAAACAGTAAAACGAGAGAGACAGGGAAAGGGAGTCCATTATATGTGACTGTTAATATCTCCGACTGACGTTGTTGATAACTAACCCAGTACTGATTTGATTCTTACGAATTATAATGATGACGTAACGGTCTTCTTTCGTGATTTGAGCTATATATGGGTTGCAACCAAACCCTTAAAGAAACACTGTCTATGAATATAGCGCTAAACCGCCGCGCCGTCACCAGCTATTTTCCAACGACTGCTCCTTCCGCTGGAGTCTTCCTTCTTCGAGTCCCGCACAGAACTTACTTACCCGTTCCTTCTCCAAATCCTCTCACGTTCTCTACAGCCTTTTCCACGGACTCAGAATTTTTTGGTGAGAACGGAATTTGAAGAGCTCAATTGATTGGTCCTGAGTAGGGCTGGGAATTTTTATCGATATATCGATAAATATCGATAGTTATCGATATATCGAATAACGATATTTGCTATTGGAATTATCGATATATCGATAAATATCGATATATCGATAGTTATCGATAAATATCGATAGTTATCGATATATCGATAGTTATCGATATATCGATAGTTATCGATAAATATCGATAGTTATCGATAAATATCGATAGTTATCGATATATCGATAGTTATCGATATATCGATAGTTATCGATAAATATCGATATATCGATAAATATCGATATATCGATAAATATCGATATTTAGCGATACTTGCGGTTGGAAATAATAACACGTGCTAAATACTCATCGCCATTCTGCGAGTTCAGTGACTGAATATGATTTTATTTTATTGTGCGCGCTCAGACATTTAATAGCCTAGAAATTTTATTTGTAAAATTAAGTGACATATAATACTGAAAGACAAATGTTCTACATAAAATTCAGCAGTTTTCTTGGTAAAATTACTTTGCCCATGATGCTTGTGTGATTTCTATGATGTTTAAAAGTGCAATATAATTTGTAAAATATGTGTAGCGATTATAGGGATGGAAATTTTTATCGATATATCGATATATATCGATATATCGAATAACGATATTTGCGATTGGAAATATCGATATATCGATAGTTATCGATAAATATCGATATATCGATAAATATCGATAGTTATCGATATATCGATAGTTATCGATATATCGATAAATATCGATATATCGATAACTATCGATATTTACGATAAATATCGATATATCGATAAATATCGATATATCGATAACTATCGATATATCGATAACTATCGATATTTCGATAACTATCGATATATCGATATATCGAATTTATCGATATGTTTTCAGTTATCGATATTCGATAACAAATTTTCAATATCGCCCACCCCTAGTCCTGAGTGCTTGATGGAATTATCCTGCCAACAAATATGTTTTTCTGAAATCGCTTAGGAATGTCTACTTTCTCGGCGCAATTTCAGACCCCAAAATAGCGTATTCTAGTATTTTAGTCCATTGCTAAGCAACCATCAAAAACGAGTCCGGGAAAGTACTTTCCCGGCCTAGGCCGAGAAAGTAAGTTTCCCGGACTCGTTTTTTATCTACATCTTAGACAGTAAATAAATATACGCAGACAAATTTAATTATTGACACAGTTCATCACGGCGACATCGGCCACACCAAATATTAAGGCAACCTAAAAAGTAAAACTAAGTACATAAACATCTAGATAATTTTAAAATTCTCACATTTTAAACGTATACCTTATTCATTAAGTACATATGATCGGGTGCTTGAGTAATAAATATTTCAAGTTGTTCATTTGACAGAACTTTCGGATTCTTTATAGCTGTCACCTTGACGTTTCAGGAAAACGCGTAATTTCGAATATTTTGATATATCAATGTCTTCCTTTGTACTAAGTGTTGATCTCAACATGGGAGTAATTTGACTATAACGTAGAGATGTCTTTAACTGAAGATAAATTAGAAATCATGACATTTTCAGATCGGAAGGTCATGTCTTTTTCGTGGCAATAATCCATGAAAATTTAAAGTCACATTATTTGCAGCTGTAGTCTCTGGTGGTGTCCCGGACACCTGTATGTCATCATCAAACTCATCATTGTCCATTTTAATTTGTAGCACGTATTGAAACGAAATAAGCACTCACATCAATAAATAAACAGTAATTGCAAAGGAAACGATTTCATAAGCAATTAGATTGCAATGAAACAATGTTATGTATTAATAATTATTTCTTAATTATAATAATAGTAATTGCGATTTCAGAAAAAATAGTATGTGTATCTCGTATGAAAAGCACATTCCCGGACTCCGTGTTGCTTGTCTCGGCTGCGCCTCGACAAGCAATCTTCACAGTCGTCCGGGAATGTTAGGCTTTTCCTACTAGGTACACAATGTACTATTCCCTTACTGCAGACATCTGTCAAAAATTAAGAATTATCGTTTCATCTCTAGTTACGAACTTGTGCTCTCTGGTTCTTCAAATACTTCTACTCTGTGGCTGCATGACGGCTCTAACTGGTTTAGAGCCATACCATCCTATTCGTATTCTCCTGAAATCGAAGAATAAAAAATATGTTTAACTTTTATGAACCATCTACCCCACTGGAAAATTCAATATACGAGTCAGGAGTCAAGGCTTTACCACCGACAAGGGTAATGACCAGGACCATCAATAATTATAACTCATCTGTCATGTTAGCAATAAATTTCCTGGTAGAGATGCCAAATTTTAGTTTGTCTTGATGAGAAAATAACGAAGGTCGTGTACGTCATAGTAGAGATCCTTAAGTTTTTCCAGATAATTGTAAACACAAATTTAAAACAACTAAATTTGTACTATAAAGTTTGAGATATGTCGTGTTGTAATATAGGCAGTTATCAGTTACAATGACGATATATGACCATAGTCGGAGTCGGAAGGTCATATAGTTTTTATTTCATAATAACCGAAACCGACAGTAATTAATGCTGACATCTATAGATCATTAGATCAATATCTTCGGTTAGTTATCATATTATAGAATTTTTCAAGGTTGCTAAATGTTCTCTTTATACCGTCTCTCCCATTCTCCCAAGAACCTGCTCTTATATTTTTTCTTGCTTAAATCAATCTGCAGCTGACTTAACAAATTTTAATCGTTTCCGTTAATCGGCTACCAAATATTGGAACTACATAGGTTTGTCGCACAACACAATTTGGAATGATTTCAAGTTTAAGTTTATAACAAGTGAATCGCAAATATTAATGTTAATAATATGTACTCATCAGCTAAGAGCTAAAGATTGACTATAGGAACAAGCATTTTGGTTGAAATGTCTGAGCATTTTCTACCTTCACCTTGTATATTAAACCATTTTTCATGTCTTGTAAGGGGGAGGCTTCTCGGCTTCTCTGATGCCTTTGGTATAAATGCCACCCTACTAGGTTTCCAGACTCTTGGTATGTAGCCCAGAGCCAGACTGGCTCTATGTATTGTACCAAGTTTACTTAGGAACAGGCCCGTCATTATTGTAAAACCCCGTCTGGGGGATTTATATGGTTCAAATGAGTATAACCCATTTAATTTTTTCTGATTGACCACTTTCTTGACGACTGTCCAATCGCCCCTACAAGCCTTGTTTCCATGATGTTCTAGTCCTGTGCTCTGCCAGTCGTCGAGTAGTTACTCGATGATGGTGATGGTAGAGCCGGGAAAGTGTAGTTCTTCAATCGTTTTCCTTCCCGTTTTTTAGTAAATACTCCTGTTTTGTTGTCAGGAAGTATCTAGATGAATTATGCTGAGGTATCCCTAAACAGAAACTTCTAAAGCTTGGAGTTCTACAATACTTCCGATGTTCTCGCAGCGCAGAGTGCCCCTTCCAAGTTTTTTTCTGGTTTTTTTATTGTACCTGGTAAGGAACTCCCCAAATCCCAAACCCTTTTCTCTTTACCAGATTAAACTTGCGTATCATCTGTCTTCTTTGATGTCAAGTCCTTTATTCCACCAGGGACCTTATTCTCAGCCAGTGGATTTCAGCGTTCCTATGAGAAAATCCGCCATGTTTCTACTGAAATCTAATAAGCCGTATTCTCGACCATTCCCTTCCTACGAAATTTCAGTAGAATACGAGCAATTTTGTTCTCCTGCTTTCCACCAAGCGAATTTTGTAATTTCAAGAGAATCGCATGCGCATATAGTGTGCGCATAGTGTAATTTACTTTGCATTGTAGGCACAGATTAAGAAAAGTTGTAGGTTAACGAGGAGCGTTCCCATTCGTGTGAGAGAAGGTTCACTTCTCTCGATTTCGTCTCCTCGATGAGAATAAGCACCCAGGGGATGTTTCTCTTGGTGTTCCTTACGTCGCTGACCAAAAATGACTTAATTGGGACATGTAAAAGACGTCACCGTGTTGCTTGGGAATACAGGTTATTTAGTGGTAGTATCTTAATTCCCATTTCGATGTATATGCAGGCTCATGGGATTCCATGGATCTGAAGTAAAATAGTTATCTATTCCCTTCCCTAGACCTCTCACCTATCCTTTGTTGATCCAGGGTTCTTGAAAGAGAGCTACATCACAATTCCTGATCGTCTTTTTTAAGAACCGCCATGGCGGCTCTATACTGTGATGAGGGTAGGCCAGAGTTTGACCCTTACTCAAATCAATTTTTCAACTGAATAATATCCAGTCTCCTGTAACCAGATCTAGGTGATACGAGTCCTGATTATTGATTCTTTGCCTATCTCTGGAATTGGGATCCCGATGAGAACTTTTTGGATAAGCCTGATGAAGACTCAACGACAGTAATGACAGCTCCCTCCCGGAATTGATCCTTCTTTTGTATGACCTCTAGAAGCCAGCTCTTTATTGGTTTCTCGAGGTTTGCACATCAGTTCATCAATAGAATACCACCCTCGAATTTGCTGTGATGAAACTGCGGCAATATCTCTCCTTCGTTGTCAATTGCAACTATTACTTTGACTTGAACCAGGTCGGCCTGAATTCCTGATTCAGTCTGATGTCAGGATGTCTCTGCGTTAAATAACAGCGTCCTGAAACTTATAGTACTCTTGTGGCTCTTTGGTACTTGCTTAGCAAGAGGGGGAATGGTTGAATCCGAATGCCGCCGTTTCTTACCGGTTTAAGCAGGGTCCGCGTGGTCTTTCTTTAGTCCCCAAGTAACATGGTGACGTAATTTTGGCGAATTACCGACGTCATAGTTTTACTCTAAATACGTCAAATTGACGGACCAAATAACGTGAAAATGACAGCCAAAAGTCACAGCCCAGTTAAGTCATAAAATGACGTCAAGAAATCGTATGTACATGACGTAATTGTGACGTCTTTTTTTTATGTACTTTTTACGTTCTTGACAGCCACCTGGCCATTAGCACTTTTTAGGTGTCCAGCCTGTATAAAAGTAATATTTGTATATGAAGTTTATCTTTTATTGGCAGTAGTTAATAATTTGTTGCCAACATATTGGAAAATCATGTTTGTAAAATTTATTCTGAAAATTTTCCTTTGCAAAGTTTTAAATCAGAAATTTACGTCATAAATATGTTTCTCGAAGGACGTCAAAAAAACTTAAAAAATAAGTCGTACAGACGTCAACAATTAGTCATGACGTCGCTGACCAAAAATGACTAAATTGGGACGTATAAAATACGTCACCATGTTGCTTGGGGTCCACGTCTACTGCAATTTTTACTGTCTTCTGAATCTTAGTGGATATTGGAGAACGATGAAATTTAACATAATTATAAGGGCATGGATAATCATTAATCACCCTGTAGATAAAAGAAACACCGACAATTTAAAAATAAATTATTTTTCTATAATTTGAAATCGGAAACAAATATCAGTGACGCAGAAATACAACTTTTAATTATTACTCGAAAACGATTTGTCTCCTACCAGAAAAACTCAAGAGGACTTTTCATTTTAGAATTGGCTGCCGATTAAGAAACCAACACCTTTTTTGAAAGAAAGCAGTGGCGTACCATATTTTTCATCAAAATAATTTAATATTTTGCCGTCACGCCCTTTCCTTCCTGTATGGATAATTTGTTAAGTTCAAATTTATTCAATGACCGATGAATACACGGATATTGGCGATGTCCCTTGTCTGTAAATATGTGTATAGCTCCCTCTCACACTATAGAGCCTTTCGGAATAGAGGGAGTTGAAATTACATATAGTGTTATTATAATTATTATACATATATTCTCCATCTGTTCTAATAATACCTATTAAAACTAGAATTTTGATAACAGAAAGACCCTGAAATCAGACTCGAGAATAAAACTATATTCCTTTATTGTCTTAATGCTTTATATGAAAGAAAAGAACAATTAACTGATTATCTTTGCCAGAAATTACAGAATAGTTTAAAATTTAAGAGTGTAACATATGAATCATCATTCATCAATTATCCAAAAGAGATTGTCAACTGTACTTTTACTCTATCAAGTATCAATTGACTAATCGTATTGGAGTTCCAATTCGAATTCGACTGTTGATTGGAGCAAATAACCTACATTGTTAAGTGAATAAATATACCTTCACTGATTTCCTACATTTAGTTTTTCCATGTAATGTATCTTGCGCAATAAATTATTCATGAGTTCGTCTTAAAAATACATGAATATGGTTATTTCATTTCTATGATTCTATATATGTGTTTTGGTAAGAATTGCGCATTGGGTTTTTAAAATTTTCCAATAGCTCATTTTTAATTTTGCTAGCTGTAAACAAGGGTTGAACTAAATATATTACTTCATAATATGTCGGTTATTTTTTTTTCCCCGAAAAACCGTAAAATACCCTATTGTGAAAATGGTGATTATACATTTTATTATTTACCTGTTTTTGATTAAATTACAAAAAAACATTTGTTTTGAAATAAAGTAATTATAGAGATTTATTTTAAAAATTTGCAATCGTCTTGCATCAATTACATATTACATCAGAGCTAAGAATATCAAATAAACAAATTAGTGTACATATTTGAACAGGAACAATATGGCTAAAGGCTAGAAAAACTAAAATTCGCCCCACGCAGAAGTTCTTCAAAATGTTGTACGTCCATCCATCTTCTTAAGTGCACAATACAAGATGGTGTGGGTATTTAATTTACTCGAAAACGCACATCAGACCTAAAATTGTGTTAAATTGTGTGGGTCAACAGAAAATTCAGTCAAAATCTGCAGTTATGAATCCAGAAAGAGTTCAAATTAAGCATGTTACATTTGAGAAAAATACGTAAAGCGATTCTAAAGTTGTAGTCGTAAACTAAATTTATACGAGTCTATAGCCGGAAATTATTCTCGAATATACAGGACGAGTCGAGAGGATTCTACAGTATATATTTAATAATAAAATCTTAATGTTAGAATGGAAATGGATTTTATATAAAACTAAATACCTTCCTTCGAAGAGTAGATGGCGCGCCCAAAATTATGTATCTCTTTTGTCAATCGATTTTTATTTAAATTAAATCTCTAGTTTATAACGGTAAAGACGTCCAAATGCTTCAGCTAATAATACTGCATTGGGAAAACTACTCTCGCGTCATCTAACTACTATTCAAACGCATAAAATCCTTATAAAATTAGTTTGTATTCTAGCAATAGGATAGTGTATTTCAGGCCATTTCAGGGGCGGCCACAGGTTTTTTGGCGTATCAAACCATATACTAACTATTAACAGCGGTTTAGCTCGTGGTTGGCGTACTTTTAAATAGGAATTTATTTCAACCAATCACCCTGTTAATTCTGTCTAGCCCTGTCCCCATCATGAAATTCTACATAATATGTGCTCCACAGAATACAACTATTCTTATGTTGTAGCTTTCTATATTCTACCAGTTTTAAATTTAATACAGTTCTGTTTCAGATTCAGCTGAAGACACAACGTGCAGAATTGATAACACGTACTAGTGCTGAAAAACAGAGGCAGTTTGATGATGTTGTAAATACTTTAGAAATTAAATACATACAGATGTTAGAATACCACGAAAATCAAGTTATGGAGAGCAAAATACAAGACGAAGAAAAAATAGAACATTTAAAAGAACTATTGGATAAAAATGATATACCTTATGACTGTGTCTTATGATATGTATATATATTCTAGTTATAATTTGTAACGCTGTGACTGTAGACCGTAAATAGTAAACGATATTGTCCATGAGTGGCCATTTCACAATTTGAATTTAAAGTTGAAGCGCCAAATGTCACCTGTTCCATAGGAATAGTGTAGGTGGCGTTGATGTTGCAATTAGTCAAACATGGCGTTGAACAGTTAAACGTGTAGTGATGTGATGACAATAAGTTTATAGTTTTTTAAAATGTCCAATATTCCATCAAGTCGTCGAAATGGTGCACAAAAAATTCGATTGACAAGTAAGTCCAAAGGAACAAATTTGCAATAGATTAATCTATGCCTTATTGTAAAAAACGTGCATTGTTTTAACTGTCAAACAATATGGCCTCATTGAGGACCTCCCAAGATTATTAATTTGTGATGTAATATATTAATTAAAATATATCTTTTACAGTTCTGTGTGCGAGGAATTTAGTTCGGAAGGATCTATTCCGTAAGTATCCTTAAATGTTCTTATTTGGTCAAGTTGTGTGAGAAAATATTAAAATAGTGTTCATCAGTGCAGTTTTCTCACAATTGTTTCTTTTCAGGCTTGCCTGATCCTTTTGCAAAAATATCCGTAGATGGTAGTGGACAGTGTCATTCAACAGAGACTGTGAAAAATACATTAGACCCAAAATGGAACTCTCATTATGATTTATACATTGGTAAAACTGACACTATTACTATTTCGGTATGGAATCACCGTAAAGTGCAAAAAAAACAAGGAAGTGGGTTTTTGGGATGTGTGCGTATAGTGAATTCCCTTATACAAAGACTTAAGGATACTGGGTGTAAGTATTTATCAGTTTAATTTACGTTTTGTTGACTTAATTTAACGCCAAATTAAGAGCAAGGTGCTTTCATTAAAAAAACTAGTGTTGTTGACATTCACTGTTTATTTACTTTTCATGTTATGCAAGCAGTGAGGTAAAGTATTTATTTAGAGAAATACGGGGAGAAATAATTAAATTAACTGCAGGACGGTCATTGTAAACATACAATTCGGGTAAACTATTATCGTTATTGATATTCAATAGACTTACTGTAATAACCAAACGTAAAAATTTGTTGGTAATTTAAGAAGTCTTCCTTGAGTATCGTTATTATACCACGATAAAGAGTATCTTAATTGATAAATGTTGTTGTTTCTACATGTTATTCATTCATTATTGTCACTAATAAATTACAGTAATATATTTCAACTAAGTAAGATATGGCTAAAAATAGCTGTTGCTAAAACAATTAGAAACAAAATTAAACTAAACATTGCACAGTATTTTTTACTGTCTTTAAAACCTATATACAATTTACTTGATAGGTATAGTATTTTAAACAAATATCTATTTAATTTTTAAAATAGTATTATCTAATTTAAAATAATATAATAATAATAATAAATAACACCACAGATAATACGACCCCCTTTATCCCTGAAGACTCTGAAAGTCTTGTGCGGGAGGGGGGCTACACATTTAGAGACAAGGGACACACACCCAATATCCGAGTATACTAGGATTAATTTCTTTGTCCGAAAAAATCCCAGTGCCACGGCCGGGAATCGAACCCGGGACTCCTGGCTGAGAGTCTAGTATCCTAGCCTCTCAACCAACCAGCCATATGTTTGATAATTCTTGTCTTTATTTTCTTAATTAATAATTTACGTTGGAAATGGCCAACGTTGTAATAATTTTTTTACATACCTAATTGCACAAAGTATTGATAAATTAAATTTTATGGTTTAATTTGTCTCAATTGATAAAGTAGGTATCGAGAAGATAGTACATGCATATCGTCTCGCATACCCTTATTATTAAAACATGTCAAAACTAGGGGTTTTGTTTTTTACTTAATGAATTGTTTAATAAAAATCGATGTTTTACATTAACAATCATTTGTAATATATGAAGTAATCTTTAAAATAAGACTGTTTTATTTGGTCATATTCAAAATCGAGTTCTAATTAGTAATTGTGGAAAACCCTCGGGAAACCCGAGTTAAAATAAAAATTTTTTGCGTAGATTCCTATTATAAAAGCTTGAGTGAGAGGTAGCTTTTTAGTTTTAGAGGGAAAGATTGTGGGGTTAATATAAAACAACTAGGAAAGCTGATCCAGATCTTTTGATCTAAATTATATATTTCTTATGCTACGGAACACTATCTCGCTTATTGTTTTATTAACCTTAAATTTTAGCAGTTGAGGGGTTCTACGTTATTACTTATAAGCTCTAATATACTCTATAGAAAAATGTTTTTTGGATCCTATAATTATTGCTGGTACCTAGATGTATGAATTATACAGATGCATGTGTTATTCTTCACAAAATATCTTTAGAACAATTATTAAAAACCCGAGTAACAACCATTCTATAAAAGTTGCCAGTGGAATTCTTGAGGAAATTCTACGTACCAAATATCTTGCATTAAATTTTTTTCACATTTATTTGTGTTTTAAAAATGGCCTCGAAAATAGCTAAATAGTAAGAACTATTAGTACACACAGTATTAAACAAATTAATACTAGGTAGGTGTATTCTAGTAAAAATAATTATGGAAATACCATGTTTTAAGCGTAAAATAAAAAAAAAATTATGAAGAATAAATTTAACTACTTATTATGTAAAACTAATAAAGCAGACATTGATCTCTCCAAACCTTCATTTCTGGTTTTTTCTATTTTAAGCACATAATAATATGTTATTTCTACTATTATGATTCGTAAAAATCACCATAGTAATACCTAATTAATTATTTTAAATAATAAATACTAATGCCACGTAAGTATCTTTAGTAGATGTTTAATAAAATTTAAAAAAGAATATGGCATTGTATGCAGTATTACGCAGGTGTTTTAATTTTACTACGAAATTGATACATCATTCAGTTCCCATGAATATTACAATATCTAATCCAAAATTATATGGTAATTGGCTCAGGTGTCGTGTAACAATTAGAAAAGACAAATATGTTTGAAAAAGTAAGTGGATAGGGTACTTGAAGAAGTATAATATCCTCGATAATATCTCAAGGATTATCTTAAAGGATAAAAAAAATTGATGGCATATTATTATTATTCAAGTCTCGGTTCAAGTATTTAGTTTGCAAATAAAAACAGATTATTTAATATTATTATGAAATATAAAAATGAGATTTCTGAAAATCCCGAGAAGGATTTATTAATAATCTTTCAATTCTAGTATTTGTTCTTGCCAATTTCCGTCTAATGCATGGTTGGTTCAGATTTTCCAATCTTCTTTACGGTACGGTTCTACGTTGCGTCTCAATCTGGGTCTCAATTATTATCAGCATCTTTTTCAAACATTTAGTTTGCCAGTATAAAGTCGAGTAAACTTTAACTTGGTGTGTAATCTCGAAAATAATACAATACGAACTACAACAGATTTTCAATTTCAAAATGTCCACTACCAAACTCAACACATTTTCTTGCACCTAACTGTAAAGCATTTATAGCATCTCTGACTCTGCGTAGATTATTCCTTAATTCAGGCATCGTGTTCTACGCGTTCTCTTAATTCTTCTCTGGTTGCAAATTCGGTAGTATACACTTTTTGCGTTAAATAAAAAATAGTCTACGAAGTCAGATCTGGGGACCTTGCAGGCCAAGAAATTGGGCCATTATGGCCAATCAACCTATGATCATCAGAGAAGAATTAAGAGAACGTACAGAACTTTAAAGCACTTAACTAAGGAATAATTCACACATGATCAGAGATGCTATAAATAATTTACAGTTACGTGCAAGAAAATATGTTGAGGTTGGTGATGGACTTTTTTAAAATTAGCTGTAATTAGCTTGGTAATTTGTTTTGTATTATTTTTGTTCAAAATTTGTTTGTTTAATTTAATTTTAGATGCTTTATTTTATTAATATTGTGTACTTATTCTAACAAAATTTATTTCTGTTATCTTTTGTACTTGTAAAATTTAAAAAAAATACTACAGAAATTAAAAAAAGAATCGGGCTCTGATAGTTAATGGATAAAATGGTATTTTATGTAAAATTCTAGCAAGAGACGGTAAAATAAAATATTTTCACACACTATTAAAGTCGCCCATGTATCTTGCTGATGTTTTTGTTGCAGGAGGATACCTCCCTAATTATTTCCAAAATTAGTTTCTCCTGAAACTTACTTGTTAATTCTCGAACTATTATATGTAAATATATGTGCCAAAAAAACTAAATACGTGGTTTAGATACACTATTAGGGTACTTTTAAAGTTGCCATTCAAAATTGCCAAAATCCATGTACAGGGTGACGTTTTTAGGTAACTTCCCCAACTAAAGAATGTTTTACCACGACCCTGTTATTTTTAACAAAATATCGCCGATCGAAAATGTGTCAAAAAATATAAAATATGCTGTCTGTATATCAGAAACAAAGAGCATTAGGGGATAAATTAAGGGTCGTTCTGTAACCGCCTCGGGGTTCTCTACTTCCCACTCAGGAAACACCCTGTACATTATTTTACACATACCTACTTACAATAATAAACATATAACTTTGTCATAATGAACTTGGGTAACGAACATTTATGTTGGCTTTGGCTCAGATATTTGTGGTCCTTTCAATGGAAGGGACATATCCGCTTTAGTAAACAATTAACGGTTGTTGCATATTGGGCATGTAGTTATTTGAGCCGTGACTTGAACGTAAACGGTAATTACCACAGGTATAGTGTGTGCGTGTATGTACGCCCTTATTCAAATGCTATATGTATAAATTCGTATACAGGGTGTTTCAAAAGTAAGCGTAAACCTTCTGGGGGCGTAATCTTCGGATAAAAATAAGACAAAACGTTCCTATCAACATGGGTCCGGAAATGCTTTTTGAGGAAGTTACGGCCCTTTAAATAGCGAAAAAAGAAGGTTCTTATTTTATTGAATCTTTTAATTTTAATATTTACAAACTAGACTGGACCAAAATTAAATCACATGTCACAATGACAATCAGTTTCAGTAAAACTTCAAATTACTTGAAAACAATGACAAACGTTTGTATGATCGACTGTTGTATCTTTTTCATAATCAATTTTCTCGAATGATTTAAGAGTACTTTTTTTACGTAGAAAACTTTGAAATTTTATAATTTTCAACGAAAACCTTAATAAACCGAAACGAAAAAGAAATGGGGTTATTTTAGCCCTTAACCTTCCCGGTATGTGACGCCTGAGGTGACGCCCCTGACTAAAATTTTTAAATTCTGAATTCAGCATCGAGTTCAGCGTCAAAAGTTTATACAGTGTATGTATTTTCGAAATTTGATTGTTAACGGTTTCGGAAATATTGCAGAAAAACCGTCTTCAGGGTGCCCCATTCGAAGGGCCGTAACTTCCTCAAAAAGCATTTCCGGACCCATGTTGATAGGAACTTTTTGTCTGTCTTATTTTTATACGCCCCCAGAAGGTTTACGCTTACTTTTGAAACACCCTGTATATTGGACATTGGACTGAACTCCGAACTATAAAACCCTCGATAAAACCATAACAAGAAGGAATCATATTTTCACTCTATGAACAAACAAACATGACTATCGGCTGGACTGTCCCTATAGTGTGAATCATATGTAATCCACCCTACATTGAGTCGGAACGCTGGCGCTGATGGAAAATATAATAATTATTGATTTCTGGGACAGATGTTTTAAATTGAAATTTTTCCGGTTAACTATTCAAAGGTCAGCTTTTTTTCCTAAACTGTTAATATCGAGCAATTGACTGAATTTCAGTCAACGGTATAATAAAAAAAAATCCATAGCGAATTGTGTAATTTCCCAGTAAATAAATAGTAATCCAGATAGTAATGTAACCGGAATAATGCGTAGGATATTTCTCGAAATTGGTTCATTCAAGATTAAGTAAGGTCGACCACTGCAAACAAATACTGACAAATCCTATTAAAACATAATCTGTGTAGACGAATTTGAGTGTTTCGAGGTCGCGTTTTTGCGACTAATAAAATAAATACTTAGCACATTTTATAATGATAATGATAACGAAATTTAGAAACATATTATGATAATAGATATCTTAATTACCTACCGATTATCTGCAGCCCAAAGTTTATGTAATCGTAGTGGTGGAGTAGTGCAGATATCAGTACGAGTTTATGATATTATTGAAGGGAAATCTAAAGCTAGATTTAAAAAGTGGGACATGCTGCTAGGAAATGACAGATTAAAAGATATAATAGGCGTTAATAAAATGATGTACTTTACTGAATTGGGTACATGTTTTGGAGGAAATTTACGTGATGTTTAATCTGTCTTGGAAATTGGCAACCGAGAGATGTTTAACGGGAAAATATTTACTCGATCATACCTCGGTTTCAATTTTAGACCTGCAGTTCTTTTGACAATATATCGATGAAAAAAATATAATTATCAAACATAGTAAATATTGCCTCATCAAACATCTCGGATACAGCTCGGAATACGGTCTCAGATACAACGTCCTTAAATATGGAGGGTATTTGGTAGGCGATTGTACTCACGATGGTATTACTATACTATAACAGGATCATTTCTGCAAAAAAAACTTGCCCCGAGATGCATTCGCAATCACATTTACTTCTTCGTTCGATGACCCGTTTTGCTTTCTCTTATTATTCATTGCATTATCTTATATGTTACCTATTTAATAATGGATTGCGAAATTGTTACGCTTGGTGTACACAAAGAGTTGAAGTTAATTTATTATGAACAATTTTTATGTGATATAATTAACTAAACCGTGAATATTGTTCGTGTCAAAATAGTAATACATATTATGTCAATTTTTTATCCAGGAAAAAGATATTAAATAGCTTGCCGCTGTATGCACCCGGAAGCAATGACGAGATTACTTTTATCCGGTTGAAATGGACGTTGCTTAGCTTATCTATCAATTTTGGGAATTGTCCTTTGTGTCATGTGTATATCAATATAATACTGAGTAATAATCTTGGTACATAACATAACATTAAAAAATGGGCCAAATTGCAACAGTCAGTTCCTTGAGTAAGAAACTAATGATCAAAGCAGCTGAAAAAATTAGGCGTTCGCAGCGCCCTCTACGTATTCGCCTTATTTGTAAAAACCCCCATATAGTAAATTTGGATCAAATCACGTTAAATAGTGATAGAGATATGACAAAAAATTTAAACAAAAAAATTACCTTTGACTTTTTTAAGAAATCAAAAAACGATTTATTTTTACTCAAGGAACCCATTGTTGCCTGTTGCACTTTGGTTATTCTTTAACGGAAACGGACACACTGTATAATACACTTCCGTTAACAAAATTATGACAGACTATAATAAGGTCAGTTACAAAGATGCTGGGCAACATTTGGCAACAATATTGTGTTTAATAACGAAAATGAAAGTAGCTGTTAGAATTCATAATTCATAAATTGTCTAAAAATTTAACACAGTTCAACATTTGAAAAGTTTGTATAAGGATAATAGCGTAGGTTAGTACCTACCTAAGTATTTTATCGTTTTCACCAAGAAAAAATTAGGGATTTCATCTTGGTTTGAATACCTAGCTCGAGACCTAGCTGTATAAATCTCAAATAATAAATTACTACAGGTGGCTAGCGTCAACAAAAGCCGACCTTATTCCATGTGGTTTGCACTGAATTATTTTAGCGACGTACCTATTATATTTTTTTCCTGACGTTGCGTGGGAAATATTTTTGTACAGACGTTGCTAGGTAAATGGCGAACTAATTACCGTCCATATGTGCATCGCTTGACAGGTGTTTCCTTGCATGTTCGTGAGATTTTTATAGTCTAAAAAATTGAAAACATCTGTTGGTTCTGTTTTGAACAGTCATGATTGTCATGAAGGGTAATTCGTAAAAGGGGAATGACAAAAGATAACTGTGAGAAAAATTGATGTTCGTGGTTTTTGGTTTTTAGCACTAATTATATTATTCAGTTATTTTGAACTAGCTTGCGATTTTATTATACAGAGTGTCCCTAAGTTGGGGCTACAAATTATAATGAGGATTGTGTGCTTTACGGTACTCTACTGAACACTATTGGATTGGTGTTTAGTAAGATCCTCCCCATTTGCTTAGAATGTATGCAATAACCAGTTTTGCACTCTACAAATCTCGCTACAAATTGGTAAATTATTGATTAATATGAATCGAGGAATTTCTAACCTCAAAAAAGAAAACAGCAAATGAAAACAACGAATAACTAAACAGTAATCTTTACAAACAGGCAAAATCACATAACCAGAGATGAGGGTAAGAACTTCAAAACACTAAAACAGTGGCTGACACAGATCGAATCTGCTCTTGGAGCACAGTGTGGTTGGTTGTAATATGGGTTTTAGAAATTCAACCAATAGAAACAATCTATTCAAATCTCGATTCAAATTTATCGCACATTTATGGGGAGGGGCTTAACTATTTGTGTTCGGTAAATAGAGTATGGAAGCGACCTTTTACAAAAAATGGGCATACATAATTTGTAACGACCTGGCTACTAATTGTATAAGTACTCGTTAATCATTCTCATTGAGCGAAATTCGCTATTCAGTAGACTCAGTCTCTAGTTTCCCGCCAAGCAAATTTACGATTTGCGAATTTTTCAAAACTAGACATAATTTTTGGCGCATTTATTTTAATTTTAAGTTAACGTTTCGCTTTTCGCAATTCGCGAGTGCATGAACCCGGCTTTAGACGGCCGTGGTCACCACAACCCTTTACTTAAAAAAGAGTCTTAAAGTCTGTAGTTTATATTAATTTGTTAAAATATAGAGAATCTGTCATAATAAGTGAATAAATTGTTTACATGTAAGAACATAAATTATAGATTTTTTTTATTTTGGGGCGTAGTTTTCCTTATACATATATACAGGGTGTTAAAGTTTAAATTTTGAAAATTATTTTTATTAATAACTCAGTTATTTTTTAAGAAAAATAAATATTTAAAGACCATACGCATGAAAAAGTTGAGGAGGTTAATGGGTACAACAACCTCCCTTTCCCAAGGTTGCACTTTGACTTTTTTTACCAAAATTACACAAAAAGTGCATTTTCGTAAAATAAAAGTCTGTGCAAAATTTCAGGTAAAAATCTTAAAAATAACTAAGTTATTAATAAAAATAATTTTCAAAATGTAAACTTTAACACCCTGTATAAGGAAAACTACGCGCCAAAATAAAAAATCACACTATAGAAGTTGCATTATTTTCATCCAAAGAATATGTGGTTAACGGCTTGACCTACTTTTTCTTAACACCCTGTATAATAAACTTCTGGACAAAATTGACGCACCACCATACAAATTTAATGCAATTTTTTTTCTGAACCTATATGGTTCGTTTTAATTGATATTTCTTTCATTTCATTCCTTGATAATGTCATTGTCGAGGTCATTGCCCTTGTTATTCTTGATAAAAATTTAATTTTACTTTTATACGGGGTGTAATTTTTTTTGCCTGTGGCGTATTCGCTATGTGCAGTGTATAGAGTGGGGGTAATGAAATCGATGGCAGTGCTCGCAGTGGACAAAAATTGCAATAAAGTGGGCTGTCAGTAGTAGTGGTCACAATGTCTTTACAAAACTCATTTTGTAAACAAATTTGAAAATGGACCACTGCCGTGTTGTAAATTTATTGGAAGGAATTGTAAATGCAAATTTTATCGATTCCTTACGGCGGAGCTCGGAAATTAAAACAACGCAACAAATGATAACAGCAGTGAAAAGAAAAAAGCAAGCATCAGGCAACAAATCCGACGAAAGAGCCAGTTCCAGTTACAAAACGACGACTTTTTCCTCCATCTACCATTCCAAAATATACAATGAATCTGCTGTTATATCTTGGTACAGACGTTTTATGAAACAGAGAGGAAAGAAAGTTAGGGAAGAACCATTCAACACCATAACAACCAACCAACCAAGCATCCATCCATCTACAACACCAAATGAAGAAACAAGTCAAATAATAAGGGGCAAGTTGCTTTATTCACCGGTTGCTCCATCAGATGTGTTTTATCTCATTCTATGTCCGAGGTTAGAATGTGATAGAACACATCTGATGGATTAACCGGTGAATAAAGCAACTCGCCCTAGTACCTACTTTAAAAACTGATCAGGAATGTCAAGTTTGTAATTTTCAAAAATAGAAAATCCTTTCAATCGAGTTTTAGGTTGAAAAGTGATGTTGTGAGACACTCGAATCCGGTTTATTTATTATTAGTGGTACAGCAACAACATATGTTTGTCAGACTTTATTAAAAGCATTTATATAGCTTTATTTTTCTTGTTTTATATCAAAATTATAAGTAAATATAATCTAATACGTCTTAATCAAAATATACATTTTAAACGAATTTTACATGCCTTTTTTCATTTTACTGAAAGAAAACGCTTGTTACGGATCTTTGGCCGCACAAATTGATGCAGCGCAATGGAATTAAATGTAATTTACATGCAATTTTAATTTTCCAATTTTATCTCACTGTTTTGACAGACACATCGCAGCCCACAAAGTTGTGAACGCTACGCGGCGCTGATATCGCGCACATAGCGAATACTAACCATAACATATCGCAGTTGAAATAAAACTGTAGCCTCATCTTTCCTTAACATTTTCATTTTTAGTTCACTTCATTATCTCTATTATTAGAGGAGATACACCTTTTATAACAGCTCAACATGTTTTTGTAAACAACATTTTTATTACACCGGGTGTAAAAGTAAAATAAACTTTTTATCAAAAATAACGGGTACAATTAAATTATATTGTCAAGGAATGAACCTACCTACTACAATGAAAGAAATATCCTCGGAAATATAATTCAAATCGGACCATAGGTGCTTGAATTATTACCGGAAATTTTTCTTCACTAAAATGGGTAGAATCCTGTTTTTTTTGTTTTCAAATTTTGTTGTAAAGTTTTATTTATTTTATTTATTTATGTAACAGCAAACCTCAAATATCATATGTCAATAATTTGACAGAAAAATTTCCACTTATTTCGCTCAGGGTAGGTACCCTGGAGGATGAAAAATTTCCGGAAATTTTTTGGGTTGCTATGGTAACGAAATCAAACTTCTGATTCGCTAAAAAGTGAGGTGTGAAATTTTCTTTCAAAATATGCAAAAATATACAGGGTGTTTCATTTAAAATACTATAAATTGTGTTTCTTTCTCTACTTTTTGATGCTACCTATTTTGTTTTATATTTTTTCGTTAAAGATATTTAACACCAAAATTTACAACTTTTGTTTTTACACTTTTTTCATATTTCTAAACATAAATGCTGCAAGTAGGTGCCAAAATATATGGAACTACCCTGTACATTTAATTGACATCTTCTGTACAGTGACTATAGCTTCGATTTTACAGTTCTGTTTTAATTTGTCTCTTTAATCACTCCGCAGATGATATTTTCAGATATCGTGTAACCCCAATTTCTAATTTATTCTGTTTTCTTTCTCTCCAAAATTGAATCGTCAATCTGCTTATTGTATCTAGCAAAACAACAGTTAATGTTAATGCTACGCTAAAAACCTCGTCATACGCTAATGCATCTGTCGCGTTCTTTATTTAATTTCCTGCGTATATTATTAATTTATTTAAACAGCAACTCATTTGTCCTTAATGAGTCTTGTAACTTTTATGTCTCTTAAATTGCGAGTGACAAAGGCTACTTGCATTTAGGTCCAGCAATTGTATGGTGTTAATTAAAAGATGTTTAGCACATCATTTTCTCTCACGATGACAGACATAATAATGTTTATTATTGTTTTGGTATCAGCTTTTCTACTAGTTAACATGGCCCAAAGCGATTTTATTGTTTAAGTAAATGTGTGTATTTAATTAACTATAATACAACAATCGGTAATCCAAATGGAGCATACTTAGTAATAAAAAAGTCATTTATTACTATTAATATTGGTGAAGGGGTACAGCAAGGGAAGGGGGTGTACTCAAAATAAGGCTGATAAATTAATCATTAAGGAGTTATGGAGGAAATAAAAGAAAGGTAAACTATTAATCTTGAAAACTTATTTCAAATGACTATAACTTTTCCCGAGACTTTTCCCATATGTAACCATAATTTTATTTCCGGCAATAAGCGAGATGGTACCCTACAACCCCAATTTAAGATAGATACTGTCTACGTGTCTACACATACATATCATGTTTTGCAGAAGTAATAAAACTCATATTATCTGACTTGTGTTTGTTTCAGAAATATAAATTTTTATTGCTTATTTCTGTAGTCAGGTTATGTGTAGGTATTCTCCTCATAATGTATGGAGACTGTTGTAGAGGTATTGTAAGTAATATATTGCAGGTGAAGGATTATGGCTCAGTCTAAGGCCTTATATTCGCTATTTTAATTACCGTTTTATTGTAGGTAATTAATGATTTATTGCCGACACACAATTTCATATTTTCTCAGCGATTCAAGTGTAAAATTTATGAGTTTATCGTAAAGATATTTTATAATTATTGCCATATGTGTTCTTTCATGAAGACGTGGCGCTTCTCTTCTGGTAATAAGTATGTGTCTGAACAGATCAAAGTGCTCTTTAACACTTCACGTGATCAATACATCTTGATCTTCAATATAAACCTTCTACTTCAAAATTTCAGTCAAGTTCAACTGCTCATATTGCTCAACATTACGAGCTCTGTAATTCCATGATGGCTAGCTATTCCTTTCCAAACTATTATTTAATAATATTATTCAATTAATTTTAGAAAAACTCTTTAAACGAGCTCTGAAGGTCGAAGGAATGAAAAATCCAAATTATTGAACATTGGAAACAAAGTTTTTTGATTTTCTTATAGCGTTACCTATGTCATTGATAACAACTGAAGAACGATCAGAATATACGACTGTCAGGATGAGGTCTAATGACGTATGGCGGTGACAAGTTAGATATTTTTTTAACATTACCAGAAATTAGGAAAAAGGGAAAAACTCTATGGCGAGCTCTCTCGCGAGCTCTATGATAACCACATCAATAAAAAAAATAGCAAAAACTGATTCTGTTTTTTAAAACGAATCTGCCAAATTCCGGCCAAATAATTTTTTTGTGCTTCAAATAGTCGCAACCGGAAATTTTCAAAAACGTCCCGAAAAATTTCGTCCATGATAAATTAATTGCGTTCCACAATTGTTTTAAGTTCACGTTGCACTTTAATTTCTATCAGATTTGGGGGTGGAACAATAGTTTTTTCTTACTGCTCCCATTGTTTGATGACTGAGTGTACTAAATGTCTCTGACAATATTTTTAAAAATGTCTTGTCAGTTTGTCTGTATACATACACAATAATTTGATTAACTTTTGCGATATTTCAATGAAGCTGGATAGGTTTGAGTTGGTACTTATTTAAATATTATGTTTTTGTTTTCTTTTTCTTTACACAAGCCAAGGGAAAATGGCTGACGGGTCATCCAAAGCCAAAAGGGGAAGAAAAAAAATATGTCAGTATATTCCGATCTTTTTTAAGTATTTAGTACGAGTGCCTATATGCACTCACAGGCAAAATAATCGATCCACGCAAATTTTCGATGAATTTCAATCGCAAATAACTTTTTTATTTGATGTTGGATTTAAACGAATTTCGAACAATATTATAGCCAAATTAATGGAGAATCGCTCACATTTTAAAAATTTACTAAAAAATAGACGTACGTTTATAATATACAGGTTTAAACAGAAAGATGTTTTTACCATAAGTTTAAGACACTCTGTGGAGTGGCGAAACAGTAAATTGTTCTAAATTAAGTTTTAATTATCAAGTCTCATCTATTCTTAACATTTTTGTTTTTGGTTCACCTCGATATCTTTATTTTTTGTGGAAAATATGGATTTTTTAAAAAAACATTGCAATTTCCAATAAATTTTTTGTACGAAGAACTAAGGTTGCTATGGAGGACTGACAGTCCTGACTTAAATCGGATCGAACTTATCTGGGACACATTGGGCAGAAAAGTACGGTCGCGGGTACCTGATCCAACCAATTTACAGGAGCTTAATGAAATACTCATTGAAGAATGGCAGCAAATTAATCAAGATCATTGTATACGGAACCTTATTATGAAGGGATGCCAAGGCGTATGGAGGCTGTCATTCCAGCACGTGGAGTCGTGGAGGGAACACTCGTTACTGAGTTATTTGTTACTGATACTGTTATTGTTATTTTTTAAGTGTGTTTATAATGGTTTTGTAGGGATTAAATACATTTTGTTAAACAAGTTACAAAATTACATTTTGTTTTTTAAAAAAATCCACATTTTTCACAAAAATAAAGATATCGAGGTGAACCAAAAACAAAAATGTTAAGAATAGATGAGACTTGACAATTAAAACTTAATTTAGAACAATTTACTGTTTCGCCACTCCAGAGTGTCTTAAACTTATGGTAAAAAACATCTTTCTGTTTAAACCTGTATATTATAAACGTAGGTACGTCTATTTTTTAGTAAATTTTTAAAATGTGAGCGATGCTCCATTAATTTGTCTACAATATTCTTCAAAATTCGTTTAAATCCAACATCAAATAAAAAAGTTATTTGCGATTGAAATTCATCAAAAATTTGCGTGGATCGATTATTTTTCCTGTGAGTGTATTTACTGAAATTTTGTAACGACATTTTGAAGTATCCTCGGGAGTATCATTTAAAAAACAATTTCCCTGTGCCTCATTTAATTATTTTACCCTCAGCCGACCTATATCATAAGTTATCCTGTTTATGTATATATATTCCGTCCTTGTAATTAGACGAACATGGCTTAATAAATAAACATTTCAACATGGTGCCCGGCAACAGCAACAATAAAGCTAGTCATTTATTCACTCATTCATGGTAATTTCTCTACATATGAAAGTGAATCCGAACAATTAATACGTCTCGAAGTTGGTACACCGTAACGCATTGTGTAAATGTTACGTATAATTAACTTTTTGTTTAATTGCGAATCAAAACTATACATTTAATTTTATGCTTGTGTTATGAAATATTTGCAAAAATATTTAAATCGAGGTTAACGTTTCGTGTATGGAAAGTGTTCAACCGAAATAACTAGGAAAATGAGATTTTAATTATAGTAATTGAAATTGTAGATTATCTCATACCGAGTGATCGACAAAAAACGCTACCAAGGAAAATTCACCATGTAGAATCAACTGGTAACATGGAACCGATTGAATTTTTCACCATCCGTAAAGTTGGTGTTGGTGCCTTAGAAGGGTTTCTTGGTTTGATTTACGTGAATTCTGTTGAGATTTAATTGTAATGTCAGATAGAAAATTAAAATAAAATTCAATTAGGACAGAAATGCGAAAATATAGAGAAATTGTACTTATTATCTTCGGGTTATACAGGGTGTCCCGGAAATAATGATACAAAAAGAAATCACATATTCCCGAGGTCAAAATAAATCGATTGGACCAAACTTACCTCTATACCAAAATGCTTCCTAAGTGAGCTACAGGCCCCTAAATGTGGGCCCCTGAAGGCGGTTTTTATTTATTATCTCCGAAACTGTTCAAGTTAAAGCAATGAAATTTTGCACATCCACTAAACATTCTAAGCCTAACAAAATGAGGTAAATATCATCTCAAAATTTTTACCAAGGGTGGGTCAAGCTGTAGGGGTGGGGGGTAAAAATTACCGCAACTTTTTTATTTGTAAATTTTTTTGAGTTTTGAAATTATGAATTGTCAGAGTTTTTCACAAAGAAAATGCCCTCTTGTGCAACTTCGATCGGAGGCACCGTTTTCGAGATAAATTCATTTTAATAATCAAATGCATGCTCTAAAATGATTAAAAACTGGCAAAATATAGGTATAACAAAAATTAATAAGTATTAAATAAGAATCAGATTCTGAACAATTGAACGATATCCAAATCTTTGGTACTTCCTCAAAAAACATCTGTTATGCGATTTATAATGCGTTGAAACATTGAGTCAAGAATAATATACTCTCGGTATAATCCGATGTTAAAGAATACGATAAAGATAAATTATTGAGTGACACATATTTGGAATAGCTGAGAGATAAGGACGAGGCAGGCAATATTGAGAAACGAGATTAATAATGTTAGTGATTTAATTAGTAAAATCTGTATCTATTTTTAAAACTCTGCTGATGATAAAGATAAAAACAAAGTTGAAGAAGAGAACTTTACTTTTTAAATTATCGGAATACGAAGAACGGTTGCACAACATTATTATTATATTATAATGTGGAGGTGATAAGCTTAATAATCTAATTAATAAATTGTTTACACATGTAAGAATTCATGTAATTGAGATATTTCTGTGGGTAGTTGGACAAACAATAATAATCTGAATACGTTGATGGTACTTATTTGTCCAGCTGCCCACATACATCGCCCACGCAATTATTAAATTATATACCAAAGAATATGTATAAACTTCTCAAGAAAATCATTCTGAAGGAAGGTTACTGCTAAAAGTGGTTTCTTTTCGAAAAGTGTGACTTACGTTATATTACCACAAATTTAAAAACCAGGTACTTAAAAATGCCAACTTCCATTTGTATCTATTTATTATTACCAAAGGCGTCGCCTCCAAAATTATTTCCGGGGGGGGGGAGATACCGAATTGTTACTTAGTTACTTAAATAAAGAATTTTATTGTAGGTACCTTTTATACATGGATGATTGAAAAATTGCAATAAAATTTATTTGTGAATATTAATTTAGCCAATTTTAACACTATCTGCCAAAAGCCAGGGAGCGGCTATTGCTACATGAGATTCAATTTTTTTCAACAGTTCATGTCAATATGAAAACAAATTCTATTGCGACTGACGCCCATCTCGTTGCCAAAGGGGTGAAAAAAATTATCGAAGATGTAAAAAAAGGGTCATAATAGTTGTTATTATCCGAGCTCGGCCGCGGATGAATATTAAGCAACGAAATTTTTAAAGATCCGAGAAGGTTGGTTCTAGCTCTCCTGAAAGTTCGGTCGAAAAAATTCTCCCGGGAGGGGAGCAACGGCCCCCGGAAGAGTACAGTTTATCGGCAAATTCTACCTTTTTAAAAATTCATCTCGGCTAATATCGGAGATGGACTAAAAAAAAAGAGTTCTTCATTTTTTTCGGATCCTCTAGATCCAAAGGGAAAAGCTGTGAAAATCGCCTCTTTTCAAAAATTCATAACATAAAATCGAGAAAAACGATTACGCCTTGGGATTTACTAAATTACGTCTAGTTTAAAAAAATATATATATACGCCGCCGGTCCATCACGAAGGAGGCGCGAGTTATTAAGCCTTGGCCCGGGCGCGTGTTTGGAGAAATTTAAAAAATTTAAAGAATTGCGAAAACGAAAACACGAAATCTTTAAACGCTATTTCCAAACGAAAAATCTTCACCGAGCCGCCGTTCTGGTAAGAAATCCAAGATAGAGGGTTCAACTTAGAACTACATCGTAAATCGCACGGTCTCGTTGCGAATTTCAAGGCAGTAGGAGCGAACGAAAAAGTGGAATTTTGACGTTTTCACGAAAATTTTGAAGTTGGGTTAAGATTTGCAAATTTATCCTTAATATCTCGGAACGAATGCATGAACATTTTTTTATGAAACTAAGGACTACTAGGAGTGGGTAATTATTTTGACTAAATTTTTTAATTCAAGTCCATCAGAGTGACCCTCGAAATTTTAATGTTATTTTATCAATCACTAATCTGAAGCTGCTTAAAAAAGATCACTCCTTGTATTATGAGCCGTTTGACTGTAAATAGGGTGTGTGAAAACACAGAAGAAACAAGAAACAGCAAACACTTAGTTTAATTTAAATTTGATCATGTTGAATTAAAAGATTAAAATATGTTGTTTCTGTTGCAGATCAGTGCCTAGATTTAGGAAAAGCCTCGCAAGATGACAGTGAGCCAGTTAAGGGCCAGATCATAATTTCCTTTCTGTCCCGGGATGGTCCGTGCGGTGGTACCCCGCTAGCAATCGTGGGTCCTCTAGGTGATCTTAGAGGACCCACCGACCATGAAAATTGCAATACAAACACCGACGATTTACCATCAGGCTGGGAAGAAAGAAGGACATCTAACGGCCGACTTTATTATGTTAATCACATTACAAGATCGACGCAGTGGGTTAAGCCGCAAATTACCAATAAAAGGCCCAATAGAGCTAGGTCGAACAATAATACCAATGCTAATAGTGAGAATAATAATGTGGATAACAGGTGAGTTATAGGCACTGAAGCATCATATTAGAATATTGCGATATGGAATTTTGGAAAATTATTTTAAAACCTCGGCAAAAATTGAACATTACTTGAAAATGAAAATTGAAAACCAGCATTTTTTTCATGCTATAACAATTTTGTGTATTAAAAATAAATTGTTATGCGAATTGCGAATAGTTTTCAAAAACCATCTTAGCGCTTCTTTAAAAATATTGATGTTAAACAGTAACGTCATGTTTTAAGGTCTCTATGTACTCTGATCGTTGAGTGAAATATTCTTGGAAAAAATATTTATAGTACAGGATGGCTGCAGAAAAATGTGTACATGGGTGTCACTATAAATGTGAACCCCCTGTTAGTTTCCTTAATTTTTGAGCAATTTGATGGGTACGGACGTTATTTGTTTGTAATTTTCATGCAGAATTTTTTTAAATAAAACGCCAAATATACAGGGAGTTTAAAATTAGATTGTTTTTTTTTAAATGTATTTGTATTTTTTTGTATATTTAGATTCATTTTATTATCCCGATTTCAAATATATTACATATTGTATGATCGCTCCATAATTAAGTGAGTTATTTGATAAATAGTATTTAATAACATAAACCTAACCTAAAATAAACAATATTAATTATATATCAACAAAAAAATTGAAATCTTAACAATAAAAAGCCTTACATAAAATTTTCTATAAGTCTGCCATTTTTATCTATTATATCTCTTTAAAAACGCCCTTTCTGTTTTCGCCAAAGCAAAATTGTTTTGATTTAAGGTATTAATTTCTTCTGTCTTTATTTTTCAATTGCCCTACATTCTCGATAGTTCTGACTTTATATACCCGATCTTTTAAAATGCCCCAAAGAAAGAAATCTAAGGAACACAAGTCTGAACTTCTTGCAGGCCAATTGATATGGCCACTTTGGTGAATCCATAAGCGGCACTTCTAGTTTAAAAGGATAGACACTAGTTATGACTCTAATAATTCATCGATTCGCTTGCGTTTTTTCACAGTGTAGTTGATCAAAAATTAATTATGTTATTATATACTTTTTATCAACTAACACTTATTTATGGAGCGATCATATAATATATAATATATTTCAAATCAGAACAGTGAATCCAAATATATAAAAAAAATACAGGGTGTTCCATTAAAAAAAACAATATAATTTCAAACGACCTGTATATTTGACGTTTTATTTCAAATCTGACGACAGTGATAAATTCTATATGAAAATTACAAAGAGATAACGCCCGTACCGATTGAATAGCTTAAAAAATGACTAAACTAACAGAGGGTTCACATTTATAGTGACACCCCTGTACAAAATCCTTAATCCAGGAACATTTCCTGAAGTTACAGTTAATATTTTCTTATACATAGCAGGTATAAATTACATTATATGACAAAAATAAGAAATCAAGTACCAACAGATCAACGACACTTCATTGAATGCATAGCTTTAATTTGATTTACTACTGCGATTCTTTATTTTCATATTAAAAGTTAAACACTGAAAAATCATAAGTTTTTAAATTATCGAGTCCAAAACACATGTTTTAAAAAATATATCTCCATTGGTCTATGTGCCTGTTTCTCGTGATAATCCTTAAATGCTTCGAGATATTTTGATAAAATATTTGTCACATGTATCACTTTTTTTTATTGTACAAAAATTACCAATGACAAAATTATGGGTGCTTCAAAAATTTCGGAACAATTTCAGGACCATATTTCTTATGTCACAATAAACAACAAAGTTTCCATCAAAATTGGTTGGATAGCGTTTTAATTTCGAGTTAGAAGGTGAAGGTAATGAGTTACTATTCAGAAAATAAAAAACAAAATGTTTTACTTCTAGGTGGATAAGCATCTTCTTTTAAATCATCGGTTACTACAGAATTATGTCTCAGTATGTCAATTTTAAAAATTTCTATAGGGGATGCAGTGCACAAGCTTATTTAGTTTAGCATTTGTGTGATTTCCCAGGAAGTTGTATAAATATAGCTGTATATTAAAAAATTGTATGGTCCTGAAAGTCGATTAGAAATATTGGGGGTCATTTTAACATGTTGTACGCAACCATTGAGTAAAAAATAATAAAGAGTTGCAACTGTCAAGGTTTCGAGATTTTAGTATTGTATTTCTTTGCCAATAACTTCATGATTGTCATAAATTTTTAGTGCTACGGGAAGGTATTTGTAATGTGGCTGTATAGCCCTTAAAATTGAAGACAATCATGAAGCTATTGGTGAAAATATACAACAGTAAAATCTCGAAACCTTGACAGTTGCGTCTCTTTACTATTTTTACTCAATGACGCAACATAATTATCTAGTATAATTAACATCAAGGTAACATGATAACTCAAGAAGACTTTCTGGACCATACAGTTTTCAGTTCATTTGACCACAACCTTAACGCTATGAATTTCAGCACGCAAGAATTCGTCAACAACAACAACACGGAACCAGTGCAATCACCAACAACCCCCGGTTCTAGTACATCCCCAGTGTCTCCAGTGATTAGTCCTCAAAAAGAACAATTGACACCGTTGCGTCCAGCACCTAGTGTTCCAAGTCCGGTTCCTTTACAAGCGGAACCGCGAAATTTTATCACCGTCTCACCTATAACAACTGCCGTAGTGCCTGCTCCAAACAACATAAGTTGTAACGTGCCTAATAACAATGTGCCTATTAGTAGTTCAAATGTGCCCACCAGTAGTGTTACAGTGACTGCCAGTAGCGTAAATAATGTGTCTACGAGTGCCAGTGCGGTGCAGAGTGCTGTGAGTCCTCAAGCCCCTCAAAGGGGGGTGATGAGGGACAGAAGACAAAGGAGTGTCGAAGAAAGAAGAGACGGAAGTAGCAGAAGAAGACAGGGACGACATAGAAATGGAATGAATGCCATGCAGGTCGCGACACAGCAACAAAGCAACGGGACGAATGGTGTGGTGGCGGGAAGTAAGCTGGACTTACCTCCTGGTTATGGTAAGTAAATTTTTTACTACTCCTAAGACATACAGAACCTCGTACAGAACACATCTTTTTTATCTCCAATTTCGTTAATCACTAAAAATGAAAATACGTCTTTGCATGTCTCATTTTTTTTTATATTTTTTTATTTTGATGTCCTGCATCATATGCAGTACATATTATGTACATGAATCGAAATCCATTTATCTCTACTCTAATATGCCTTTTTCAAAATTATTCAAATTTCATCGGCTTTTTTAATTTTTTAATAGTTTATATTTAAATTCTGAATAAATAGTATGAAACAATCATGTAGCTTCGACTAATTGTAATTTAACTAGGTTACTGAATATGATCAATACGGGCTATTATAACAAATACTTAGTGAATGGTTTACACAATTTAAACTAATCCCTTTGTACACAATACGTAGTACTGTACGAGATACTGTACTATCATTTCTTGTATTATAATACAAAGGACGAGATAACTCGTATCTATTTTATACTCGTTTTTATATTACATATGATTCACCAACTGTGCTATAACCGTAATTGAATATTACATAAATAAAATTAGTGAAGATATGTCAGAACTCTTGGCTATTAAGTGATATTCCCCAGAGTTCATTGTTGGAACTTTTATTGTTCACTATATACTTTTAAATTCTTTTCTTTTTTTAAGCAATATTGAATATAATGCAGTTTATGCACAGATTTACTTTTCTTACACATTTGTTGTTTTTATTATAAATTTTAATGCCAAATCTACCGACATCTCTCTAATAAAGTTGTAACCAGAGGCAGTGCTCATTACATAAATACAAGAAATCAATCCTTATTAATTTTCTTTGTCATTCTCTTACACAATATCCAATCTGTATAATTCGATACCAAATAGGTAATCTATCTATAACTAATGAATGATAGCAAATTCAAGTCATCAATCTTATTTATTATCTTATATTAATAATGATTTCATTGTTTAATAAATTCATGAATTTAATTATGATTAATTTAAGTAGGTATATTTTCAGTAACAATATATCAAGGGCTATAATTTTTATTTTACTATAATAAAATGTGTAGTTGCTTGCAGCTGGTGTTTGGCAAGCTAAAATCTTAGTCACTAACTAAAAGAACCAGTTTCTGAATATCGAGCTGGACACTATGTTAGAAATCCTATAGAGTATCATGAGTACCTAATTAGGATGCATCTCTATAACCATACGCCCTTATTGGACATGAACATATACTTACCTATAAACAAGAAATAAAAATAAAATTGTTTTGACTGTTTCCTTCAGATTCCTTTAGCCTAGAAAACACATGTATTCGCTTATAATTTTCCAAGTTTGCTACTCTATTTATATTAAGTATTAAGTAATGGTAATTGTTGCTGTGACGGTATATTAATAATTATTATATGGCATTAAATTTGATTCACTGCGATTAAATACCAAACAAATCATGTTTAAAATAACGAGTAAAATAATCTTATTGGAAAATGGATATGAGAGGCGATTTAATGTAATATAATGACTATAAACCTTGCAATAAACTATACTCTCCATTTGACACAATGGTTAATTTAATAGTAGTCTCGGTTCTATGACTTTAACCTTTACGGTCGGTATCTTTGTCCTAGAAAGGTTCACAGGTTAATGCTCTTTCTGCTTGCAATGTTTTTTTCTTGATTTTTAATACCCTTACCGAGATCCTTACCTACCTACATATATTCTGAGATCTAGTCTGAGACGTTTAATTGCAATACCCAGTCTTTAGGATTTATGTGAAAAATCCGAGGAAAAATCTGATTACCAAAACTCCTCACAGAAAGTATACTTGGTCACATTCTGATCCTGAATGGCATATCTGATTTATTAATTTTTCGACTTTAACATCTTACAGGGTTATTGATTATAAATGGAAACCCCCCTTAAGTTCGTTATTTTTTGAGATAAAAAAAAAATTTCAAACAAAACTTTTAGGGCATTCCATGAGTTTTCTTGCTACCATATTCAATAGTATACACTACAGGATACATCATAAAAGACGGACAAACCAAATTTATGTTTTTTTAAATAGAACGCCCTGTATATGTTTGAATATTATGAAAGGCCTCGTTTTCCTGATTTCAAAAATGTATACGTTGACATTTACTGTGGCTATTTTTGATATACAGCAGCTTCTATATTTACATAAAAATCCTCGTAAAAATCGAATGAAAAACAGTATGCCGTGATTTAAAAAAAAGTATTGATGAAAATGGGGGCCACTCGGGGGACTAATAATAATTATGCGCATAGATATAATAGTAAACGTCAACATATTATACATTTTTTAAATCAGGAAAACGAGGATTTTCATAATATGCAAAAATACACAGGGTGTTCCATTTAAAAAAAATATAAGATTGCTTTGTGCCGCTTTTATGAGGCACCCTTGGTTATAAAAAAAATTCATAGAATGCCCTAAAACTTTTTTGAAACTTTTAATCTAAAAAAATAACGAATTTAAGTGGGGTTCCATTTATAATCAATAACCCTGTACTTGCAACCCCCATATCTATGAAATCAATAATTGTAAACACAATCCTGCATTGTAATGAATGAAATATGATATCTATATATTCTCTTTTGTTGCAGAATTAAGGACAACTCAGCAAGGTCAGGTATATTTTTACCACACACCGACAGGTGTTTCCACCTGGCATGACCCTAGAATACCCAAAGACCTAGCCCCTTTAAGCCTTGCCTTAGATCATCTGGGTCCCCTGCCACAGGGATGGGAAATGAGACAAACTACATCTGGGAGGGTAAGCAGTTTTACAATGTATAAAATAACATATTATGGTCGATTTCAGATTTGTAAGACACATAAAAAACCGGCGGCTTGTTGATGCCCATAAAAACTTCAAACAAGCCGGCTCTTTTTATGTGCTGTACAGATATGAACTGAACTATACTACATATCTTATTATTTTCATGCGTTTCTGATTTGTTCTAAAACATTAACTCCATTTTTCTTATATTACTTGATATTTTTATTTATTTAACGTGTTTAAATTTTCAGATATATTTCGTGGATCATAACAATCGGACAACCCAATTCACCGATCCTCGGTTAAACTCTCAAATACTCAGCAATATTCTACGAAGGGTGAACGTACCTGCAACGCCTACGACAAATAACACACCTACCGTTTCTGCACCCTTAACTGTTACTACAGCTACAACAACCACTGCCGCTCCGTTAACTAATGGCCAACCAGCACCCCAAAATGCCGCACCTCTGTCTCCCAGAACAAGAGTGATGGATGACCTACCACAAAGCTTACTAAACGAATCTGAACATTTGCCGAAATATAGAAGAGATCTAGTAGCGAAACTCAAGGTCTTGAGAGCTGAATTAACGGCACTGCAACCTCAGAGTGGTCACTGCAGGCTTGAGGTTTCAAGGAGCGAGGTTTTTGAGGAGAGTTACAGGTAATTTTGTAATTTATTTTATAATTTATTAGCAGAGGATTATAAAAAGAAAAAACAGTTCATTTGTGGTTATGTTGGGTCAATTGCATGCACTTGCGAAAATAGACACTGGTCCTCCTTTAAATAGATTAATTTAGTTGGAAAGGTGTAGTTATACCCGAACAAATCTTTGGAATTTTTTTGCAGTCAGGTTTTAAAAATATTTTATTCTCATTAAAGAAAGTAACCCTCCTCTATATGTTTTTAGTTTTAAAAATTAAATTGAAATTGTGATATTTGGAGGAATATAATCGAATAAGTCATTCCAACTTATCAGGGAAGTGACTCTAATTTACGTATTTTAAATAACACCCTCTATATTGAAACACTTTTTTTTATAAAGCTGCAAGTTTCCATTACAGCTGTTTTTTCTAATAATTCAGGACAATGGCATTTTTCAAGATCTTCGAGACTCGGCAATGTCCTATACGGTATATGGAAAAGATTTTTTCTGATGCCCCCAAAAAAACTGAAAAGATTGAATTAATTTTTTTTAATTTACATTCAATCACGAATTTCCAATAAAATAGCGTAACATTGTGCATGGTATTGTGTCGACATCTAGATAACTATGATGGAACTAAATCGAGATGATTTACGGATTTTCAGTGAAATGCGCGATTTTATGTAAATTTAAAAAATCAATAATTTCACTGTTCCTTCTCAATTTAAGTTGTATTTTTTAAACTCGTGAAATATTAAATAAATGAAGATCGAGCCGTGGTATCTAATAAAATAAAATATTAATATATGAAATGCACTTATTATACCATAGGCAACCTAAATTACACTAATGGTGTTTAGGTGGTTATATATCATCAAATAGTAATCCGTAATGAGTATATGAAATAAACTAGTTTATTAATTAACACCACAGATAATTCTACTCCCTTTAACTGAGAGCTTTATGTGGAATAGGGCGACACATTTTGACACAACAGATAAAAGTATCTATTAAAAATACTGCAAATCTATTCTTTTAAATCTGCCCCCTAACTAATTTGGTTAATTTAAAAAGGTCTTATATCAATTTTATAAACATTTATTCAAATTTTTTATATCGAATAAAAAAATAGTTGCCATTTAAAGAAAATAGTTTATTTGCATCACTCAGTATATTTTGTCTGAAAATGTATTTATCTTATGCAAAATAGAAAAACATCTTGTATATTGGAAAATAAGTTCCTGTCTTTTTATTCTTTTTCAGACTTGTTATGAAAATGCGACCAAAAGACATGCGAAAAAGACTAATGGTAAAGTTTCGTGGCGAAGAAGGCTTGGATTATGGCGGCGTTGCTCGAGAATGGCTTCACCTCCTGTCACGAGAAATGCTTAACCCCCAATATGGTTTATTTCAGTATAGTCGAGACGATCATTATACTTTGCAAATAAATCCGGACTCCTCAGTTAATCCCGAACACCTTTCTTATTTTCATTTCGTCGGCAGGATACTGGGAATTGCAGTTTTTCACAATCACCAGCTAGAAGGTGGATTTACTCTGCCATTTTATAAACAGTTGTTGAACAAACCGATCACCTTGCAAGATATTGAGGGGGTCGACCCTGAACTGCATAGAAGTCTCACTTGGATGTTGTAAGTAGAAATTGCTTTGATATTTGTGTGGTTTTCTATAACTTTCCCGGTAGAAGTAAAGTTTCTGTTACATATTCATTTTGTTTCAGAAAAATAGTTTGGCAACTTCTTAAATATCTTGAGTTGTAATTTTCAATAAAGTAGATGATCCTTCATGTCTATTTTCAGGGAAAACAACATCGATGGTGTGCTGGATACAACATTTTCTGTAGAGAACAACAGTTTTGGTGTGATAAAAGTCCATGAACTGAAGCCGGGAGGTGCCACAATTGCAGTTACGGAAGATAATAAACGGGAATACGTCAAATTATATGTCAATTATAGGTTTATGCGTGGTATTGAACAGCAGTTTTTGGCATTGCAAAAAGGATTTACAGAACTTATTCCTACACCTTCACTACGGCCATTTGATGAAAGAGAATTGGAGTTGGTAATTAGTGGTATAGGGTCCATCGATATAGCGGATTGGCGTTCACATACCAGATTAAAACACTGTACACCAGAGACACCAGTGGTGCAGTGGTTTTGGCAGGCACTCGAGTCATATTCGGAAGAAATGAGGGCTCGATTGCTGCAGTTTGTAACAGGCAGTTCTAGAGTGCCTCTACAAGGTTTCAAAGCTTTACAGGGAAGCACAGGTGCTGCTGGGCCAAGACTTTTTACTATTCATTGTGTTGAGGTCCCGCCACAAAATTTACCTAAAGCGCACACATGCTTTAATAGAATAGATATACCACCATATGAGTCTTATCAAGTCTTGTTGGACAAACTTACTCAGGCTGTTGAGGAAACCTGCGGATTTGCGGTTGAATGATTTACGATGTAGCGGGAAGGTATGTATTTATAACTTTCAGTAGTTGAAATATATCTTATCGGGCTGTGTTAGAAATAGTTCTGTCAGCATGAAGAAATAATAGGGTCAAACTTTCGAAAGAGAATTATTCAATATTGATGAAGTTATTACTAAAACAATTTGATTTACATTCAAGATAGTTCTACCTAAAATTGAAAAAAGAAAAATATATATAATTATTTTAAACCTAACTTCAAACTATTTTGAAGTAATTAACAAAGAATGCACATTTCATAGTTAAATATTTCTAAACCCACCAATATTTTTTCCTGAGAATCGCATAATGGTTTTTTTGTTTTTTATATACTAGATATTGTACTGTATTTTGTTTTGCTATTGAATTTTTTATACAATTTGAAAAAACTTTATAAAATTGTTTTCTCAACACGGTGTGTTTTAATAGAAACTTAGAAACTAGATGCTTATTAAAGTAACCCTTTTTTTTTCAGGTGGCGTCCACACTACGTTGGTTGTTCTTCTCATATCATTTTACATAGCTGTGGTAGATAAGAAAGTCTGCTTTAAAGACTGTAAAGAGTGCCTTTCTGCATACTGCTCTCACGGTTTCGGTTCACAAGTGCCTATCATGCTAGTCAGTATCTTACAAGCACGAACACACATAACACAGACACCCTAGAAATTTTTTTATAACACAAGACATTAAGACGATTTTATTTTCTTTATAGGGAACAATAAATAATATAAGAAGTGAAGGTACAAAATATCATTCTGAAATATTCTAGAATATTTGCAGAATAGTTTCTGGGTTCTCTTCCCTCTTGATTACTTTGAATTTTTGACATTTTGACCATTCTGTCGCGATCTTCTGAAACAAATTGAGCTTTGTTGACCTGAGCGTTTCAATTCAGGCTTCGTTCCTCACTGATTAGGTTACCAGTAAATAACGCATAAATTAAGAATAGAATGATATTAAATCCGTTTTTATCCGTTTTTTTAAGTTTTAGAAAATTTACAGGGCATTAATGTCAAGAACCCAAAATATTCAGTGCATAATAGAACCCACACACTCTTATACAAATCTTCAGCTCCACGAAAGCCTTAGAAACAAAATATTCTAGACCAGCTTGCTGATACTTTTAGACGATAAATGTTTTTGAAAAAAAGTCAAATATTAAAATATGGAAATTCATATCAAAATTATTCTTATACACGTTTGCACTCTTTCTTATATATTATTGTAATTGGCCAGTCATACATATACATATATATTTACGATGCAATGATTGGTATTTATCTTCTTGCTCATCTAAATTTTCATATTGTCCTTCTGTTTTCTTGACCAATATTTATGTAAATCTGAGATGATTTGACACGAAGTTAGTTTGAGTTAAGTGGAAGGGGAATAGTGGAAATTTTAACCTGTATGTATTAAGAACTCGTGGACGAGCTTTTTTACTTTGAAACTATGGACTGAAGATATTTGTGAAACTTAGAATAATTTTTTTGGGTGGGATCTTTCTAACAAACTTGATGGTAGTTCGCCACTTTTTTGCTTTTGCCACCAGAATGGAACATTCTCGGGTGGCAGCTCTAACTCTCTTTTACCACTACCACTAAAACTGGGTGCTACTGTTTGATCTTCTTGGTCATATTTAGCCAAATTCTATTCTGATGATTTAGTAGCTGAGATGTCCACTCATTTTGTCAGCTTGATCGAAGCTAGTGATTTACATAATATGATATGATGTAATCATTCACAACGCTCATAACTTGTTAGGGAGAATTTTGCGTTTGAGACTTTTATTTAACAATATTTTCTTGATGATTTCAATTAAACAGCTATAACAGCCAATTAAAAGTTTTTGAGTATATTTAGGACCAAAGAGATACCCGCTGAATATAGTATTGGTATTGAGTATTGAATACATATGGCTGAGGAAATATCCCAAAAGTACAAAAATTGTTTATATCACTAGTATTAAGTCTTAACTGTACTACTACCTTGTATATTCCTTGGTTAAACAGCAAATATTTTCTTACCTAATCATAATTATTATGTAAATAGGGTTATCCATCTAAGCAATTAATTTGTTGTATTTATTTGATTTAAATTTAAACTGCATTTTCATCTGCTTCCTCCTAGGAATTATATTACACAGCAGAGAACACACGAGTTCTTCATTTTTCTTTTCAGCATTTTTTTTTTTCGAAAAGCTATTGAGTTGCAATATTCACAGATTAATTTTAATTAAATGAAAGTTCTTATTTATGGAATTTTCATTTTGTTGTAACAACCAGATATACCAGAAATGGACGATTTTTGTTATTTCAAAGTTTACTCTTATTTTCTTTTTGAAAATGTAGTACAAGCTATAGTTATTTTTAAAAACAGCTGATTTAATAATAATAATAATAATATTTTAGATATATTTTAGAAAATTTTTAGTTTAATAAATTCTACGACATAATGATCTTAGATGAACAACTCTATTGCATTTTTCTAGGTGAGTAGTGGAAATCGGACGCTGTGACTGATGCGGCAATATCAAAACAAAAGTAAAATATATGGTGTTTGTTATGCAGCGTGTAAAGTACCACATTCAGGATAGAGGTTCGATGGGAATATATTTACCATTTTTGGTTAACATTATACACCGAAATATTCCTAAAAAAATTCTGCACTTACCCAAATTAAATGGAGATTAGAATTGTGAGTTTTATAAAGGAATTGCAATTGTTTGCTAAATTAACTTGGTTAAGTAATTTCAAAAAATGTGAAAATGAAAATATTAACTTCATTAACTTTTCAAACAAATGACATTAAATCAAAATTCATAATTATAGCTTTGTTATAGTTTTATTATTATTTCAGTTAATAAAAAATTAAATGACTCTGACCACGTTGTCCATTTGACACTGCTCACCTAGGATATTACGATAATATACGTGGTAATATCACTATTATGTCTCTTACAGTCCAAATATCAAAAAGATATGTCATGATAATGCGGTAGGTGTAAGATTAATATTTGTGATAGAAATCCTAAATATCGACAAAGAAAAATGAAGAGAATGTTATTTATACTGGGGATGTAAAATATCTGAAATCAAATCAAACGCTTAAATTTACTGCACTATTTTCCATTGGCTATGTAACTTCTTGATGATGTATCTTAAGCCAAAATGACTTACCTACTACATTTACATGTTTTACTGAAAATAATGTATATACATATTGTTTTTTTTTTAATATTGATTATTATAGATTTTTAGAATGATGATAATATACGAAATGGTGAAATAAAGATTTACTTAATATGCCTTAAATAGACAAATTTTCTGTCATTTTTACATACACTGAATGAGATCAAAGGACTTGGGAAATTAAACGTTTTATTGTCGCACCTTATATATTTACACAACCTATAACGTTTTTAATTCTAAGGTCAAATTAAACATCCCTCCCTCATTGTCCATCTAGGCTTAATACTTTTACTTACAGTAAGTGTCTTTTTCATAAGGAATGTAGGTTGGTATGAAAGAGTGCAGAATGGTTCAGTTTCGCAAAATCCTTTGAGAACCCTACGAAAGAAAGTATTTGAGGTGTTCTGCTATAATCCAGTTGCTTATTTTAGGATCTATGAGTTCATTAAAATCAGATAAAGTTTAATATTTTTCATTAAGAATTCTGCACATTGTTACTTTATCTTGTTTGGTGTTTCAGATATCCAAAACGCAAAAACACAACTGAAATAAAATTTGTTTTTTTCATTTTTACTTGTTTTGGTTTTAAATATATTTTAGTGTTTTGTTTCATTAGTACAAATAATATTGCTTACAATGCTTTGTTCTCTCATAATCATCAGCTTTATTTTTTGTCAGTATATGATTTTTGTAACAAATCCAGCATTCAATGAAAAAAGTAAAATATGAGCATACTATAGAAATACATTTTATTTCTCTTCCTTTCTTTAAATAATCTTGTAGGAAACAGATAAATCAGTTTTCTATGCCGAATTTTTAAAAAATTTATCCAATCAACACTATCATGCAGAATGTAAAGCTACTTCACATTATTTTGTTCCAAACATACTTATCAAGTATTTGATGTTTGAAGTTAAAAAAATGTTGAGGTCAAGCTGTGAACAAAATTGAGCTATATCTTCTAAACCCGTCTCTTATTTTATAATTATCAATTTTAGTATATGATAAATTGTTGCCCAACTATTATTTTTTCTGATTTTAAAAATCTTAGATCTTAAGATAACCCACTGAGCAGCTAAATAATTATATATACGTCATACGAGTATATATGGGGTGGTCTAGAAAGTAAAACTTTGTTTTTAACACAGGATAGTACTTGTCAAGCATAATCCAGTGTTAAAGGACAAAATGTGCCGTTTGAGAACCTTGTATATATCTGAAGCGTTCTTATTTGAGTTTTATAAGTTGTGAATAGAACCTTCAAAATATACAGAACTACTTGATATAGAAGTGCAATTTGTAAAATCTTATCTAATATCTATTTATGTAATTAATATATCCATTTTACTCTGACAGGGTTAAGAGCATAGTAATTTCCCCCCTGATAATAAAAGTGTTCTTAGTCAATATTATTCCTAAAGAAATATTTAATAGTAATAGGTTGGTTGATCATGCTTTAATAATATATGAAATTATTTTATATAGTTTATAAGTCAAGTATTAGGTATTAATTTCCCAAAACTTACATCAAAATAGTTCTTAAAGATGCTACAATATACTTTTTAATTCATAGTGTATAGTTCACAGAATCTGAATACTGAATGGTCTATTCTATATACAGTCTTATAAATTGTTAGAAGATTTCAGTCCTTTCATTTTAATATTTGAACTGTATTCTGTGAAAATAGTGTTTTTCTTGCTTATGGCACTTAACTTACTGATGATGTCTGTAAAGCTATAAATTTGTTAACTAAGAATGCTCCATTTTTAATTTTCCAACAATATTGAGTCATGTTATGCTGATGCATGGCTGCATATTAAAAAATACAGAACCACAAGGTAAAAATTAAGTGACATAAAGTACCAAAAACTTTAAAATATTGTATTTTTGTAAGTTCTTGAAAAGTGTATTCAACATAACCAGATTTTCATGTAATATTTCAATTTAAACGAACTTTTCACTTTGTACATCTACAAGAAAGAAATCCAAAAATGTATGTAATGATTATTATTTTACCTCCGAATTGGATTTTTCAAATGGAGTGGATTTTAATTAAATCCCAAATATGTTCTAATAGAAATTACTAGAATTTTGCAAATTTCAATTTTTTTAAAAATATTTTGTTTTATACAATTTACCATACTGTTAACACGTTGACGACCGCGTGTTAACGGAAGTTAACACACCTTTAATGTCCCCTTGGACCGTGTGGTAACTTTAAGTTACACGCACCTTTCTTTTATATTCATGTCCGTGGCTAATTCAGAACGCACGTTATAATGCTAAATACATAGGATACGTTAGATAGCGGGCCTGGTGGCCCACTAATATTAGCGGGTTAGAAATACCATGCATATTTTTTGAGATTATAAGTCAACATTTGGCAGATATCAACAATATCTCCAAATATAAAAAAAAATTGTTTCAACGATTCTATGATAAGAAGACAATAAAATAAATTTATTATTTAGACAAATACTATTTTATTTAGACAAATAAAAATATTTTTAGAGTAATAGTACCACACGCTCCCAATAGGTAAAATCTACCCTTGGGACAGTGTGGTATCTACATGGTACACACACAAAAATATTAATTGCAGCGCACAAAAATAAGTAAATCAATCCAAATTATTACAAAATAAAAATTTATTTAGGTTCCAAACCAAAACCTGAAGAAAATAATGCCGGTCATGGAGACCGATTTTAGTTAATCGACAGCGGTCGTCAACGTGTTAACAGTTCAAGAGATTGTGAGACCTTTTTAACTTTGATGTGAAACAAAGTGTTTTTCTAAAAACATTAATATATTTTTATTAATTTTATTAATTTCCATTACTTTCTTGTCCATCCTGTATTATGAACTATTTTATGTTTACATCAACAGTCTGTTTAGCATCATATTGCCAAAAGCATAAACTTTTATAAGTTTTATATCTATAAACCGTTTTAAAATCGGTGTAGGAGTTTTATTTCTGAAAGTTGCATAAAATTATATGTTTAATGTTGCAATTGGTGTATGATTTCTTTCTTAAATTTTACAAATGTCCAAAAGTGTCCCATCACAACGTGAAATTTAATCGTTGAATTAAATTCCTGTAAATATGTTGAGTACCTTTTTAGGAAATATATATACAGCATGTCCCAATTTTACAAGACATTTAATTTACAGGTTTAAAGAAAAAAATATTTTTAGCAGAGAAGTCCCTATAAACATTTTCCATCAAAAAAATATACTAGACCTAAAGCAGCAATAACTCTGAAACACGTGTCTGTAGCTGCATCACGGTTTCTTTTTCAGGGTCTAAGATGGTAGTTCATGTTTGTATATTGTTTTTAGGTCTGGCTTTTTTTGTTACGATCAATGTGAAGAATGGTCTTTTGGTAATTTCTATAGGAACTTTTTGTTAAAAATTACTATTTCTTGAAGCCTGTGCAATATGACCCTTAAAACAGAGCGAGTCATTTATTAATAACGAAATGGTCAGAATGGTTTAAGGATATAAAACTAAGACAAAAATTCATATAATTCTGTTCTATTCTCTAAAAATTCACCAGTAGAGTTACGTAAATATTTTCCTATTTATTTAATTTTTGTATTTGTCTATTACTTATTCATATATTTATCACTTCACTGAATAGTGGGCAGAACTCATTTGCTCAAATTTTTTTAAAAAAAGGAACATGATTACTTGTTTAAAAGTTGATTGAGGCTATTGTTTAAAGACGAAAGGGTGAAAAGTTTACTTTTCACTCAAATCTTTATTACATTTCGCTCATTAAGTTTTCTCTTCAATATTTACATATTTTATTTAAAAAAATGTGATCCTTCTGTTTCAATACTTTTGACCTCTTCCGATTGGCAATCAAGGATATCTACACATTTTTTTTTTGACACCATATTTTTTTGTTGTTTGGGTAAATAATAATAAACATATTATTATTATTATTATTATATATTTCTGCAATTAATAATTTTGGGGGTAGTTTTTCATAAATTTCTATCCTAAATCTATTTTAACCGTTTAGTTATTAAAAACTGGCATTCTTTGTATATATTTAAACTTGTAATATTGTTAAAAATACCATAACAATATTTTACCGAAAATGATTAGTCAGAAGTGACAAAAATGTTTCCTACATTTTTGCGAACTTTCCTATTTCTTTCCCTCTATCTTCTAACATCACAAATTTTACATTACGTCTTTTAAATTACACATATTTATATAGGCTCCTTTAAAAAGACAAATTTAATTGTATTTTTTTGTATATAACAATTTGTTATACAGACCTAATATATACACACACTTTAAAGTCTAATTTATTGTGATCAATTTCCATACAATTTTTTATTTAAATGTTGAGAATGTGTCGTCATTAAAATGTTGAGATTTTTTAATTTTCTTACCAATGGTCTGATTTAGATAACAAACAAAAGCGGAATTGTGATTTCTTTATTTATAGAATCTGTATATATTTTTATTTTTTTGCACGTTCTTGTTATTTTTATTCCTATAATGGGAAAAGTATAAGCAATATTGTTGTGTGTTATAGATATACAGTAAATTCACTTTTCAACCAAAGCACTTTGTGAGTGAATAGGAGACAATAAAGCGAGAGCGCTAACATTCTGAGATCGACATGCAGTCACGCATGTGTAGTGCTCTCGCTTTACTACTATCTCCTATTCACTCACAAACTGCTTTGGTTTAAAAGTGAATTTACTGTATAGGGTGATTACAGCATTCCTAACTAGTATAAGAGACTATTAAATCTTTTAAGAAATAATTAGCATACATCATAGTTTACGTTGATTGATATTTAAACCAAATTGTTTTTAAACAGTTTTCGAGTTAATTTATAGATTGAGAGTTTTTCGGGTTTTTATTTTTTCATGTGGCAGCAGTCGATATTTGTCGCCAAATGGCAAAATATTTTGTTTACTTTTGCAATACATGTATTAATGATTTGTTAATTTTCTGAAAAAATTCACTGGAATATTGTAGTCACCATTCCTTCAATATTTTTATAATAGCACAAACTAAAACTAAGGCATTTAATAATAATTTTAAGTTCACTTCTGAAATATTGTAATTTATTTTCTTAGACATTCACAGTTTTTGTAATTAAAATATTAAAAATGTATATTATTAAGCATTCACATTTATTTTCTACTTTAGTTACAATATTTTTTAAAATATGTTGAAAGATTTAATACTCTACTTGTAAATATTTGATTTATAATTTTTTAAATAATGTTACTGTTACATATTGATTAGTGATAATCATTATTGTGGTGTAATGTTAAGATTTATTTGTATATTATTGTAATATTGAGACAAAATTATATTTTAAAGTATTTTGTATTTGACTCATTTTATTTATTGATTTCCAAATCATTACGAGTGTTATTAAAATTCAAACATGATTTTTTGTAATCTTCGAGTACCTGTTTAAAAGTTTTATAGCAAATATACCTATAATATACAGGGTGAATCTTAGAGTGGCGGCCATATTTATAGGAGGCGATACCGTTCAACTATGGGAACACAAAACTACAATTTTTTTTTTTTTAACGTGCTATGAAAAATGAATATTGTTTAAACCCTTTTTATTTGAATTTGGGTACCCCGCCAGTGGAATGCGCTAGCGAGAGTAACGTCTAATAACTGAGACGCACACGCGTGTCTTGAGCAGTGCGTTGTTGACAAACTTCACGATTGAAATAAAATACAGGGAATTTAATAGTAAAGCAAATTTCCACACCACCCACGAGGTTCTGCTTTTTGGCGCGTTACTTTTTTGAGTGGGTGTTCGCCAGGATCCATATTTTTCCACAGAAACTAAAAAATACAAAACATCAAGTATCCACAACAAGAAACTAAATAAAATGTACTATCTAAACAATAACAAAGAAAAAACTATTCTCCGTGAGTGTAACAATAAAAAAAGTAATAACTAAAAACTTAATAGTAACAAATAATGAACAGAAAATTATTTTTTCTAATAACAATAAATCTTTACTTATCTTGGATCGGCATTTCTCATAGCAGGTGTTGAAACTGTCCTCCGTTATTTTCCAAACACGCTGCAACTCAATTATTATCACTAAACACAAACGCAAAACTTCCACTTTAAATTTCACTAAGAACTAAAAGTATTTAATTTTATAATCACAATAAACCACACTAGCTGCTGTCTGGCCGTTCACTAATACTAAAACTAAAACAGAAAAACGTCGACCACGAACAGGCACGCTTCGCCGTATGCCGTTTTTTATCGCCATTTTTTGTTAATGCACCTGCTTGTAACTAGGTCAGTGTCATAGCTTGTAAAGAGTTCAGCGACTCTAACAGCTGATGGGTGATAAAAGTCCTATAAACGAGTTCTGTTTTTAAAATCTTTTTCATTTTGTCATAATAATTATGCAGCCGGCTTTTTCATTTTATTTTGTATTACAATTTTCCGTATTTGAAGTTAAAACTGCGTATTTCAATAAACCCGTTTATCCAATTGAATTAATTTTTCATTTTCACTAGGTACCCTTATCTCTCTCTCGTGATTGGGTATCTCTGAATTATTAATGAAGGGTGAAAATGTAAATGTAATTGATTAGTTTTATATCATCTACACTTGGCAACACTGTCGACCGGCCACACGTAATGCAGTAAGTGCTTGCCCAGCGGCGCCAGAATTACAGGAATTATACTTGAATCCATTTTACAACCTACAAAAAAAAAAATTCAGATTCATGTTCATGACGACTAGTACTATTAACCCCAAAAATATGGCCGCCACTCTAAGATTCACCCTGTAGGTACCTACCAAATTTGAATATACGAGCTCCTGTAAGTTATAGGTATACTGACAATATAATTTTAGATTTGCATAGAAAACAAAAACTCGAGTTACTTGCAACGAATTGTAAATAGTTTAGTCTCATTAGCAATTGGCCAATAACTAATCATATAGAACAAAAGGCATAATTTTATCTCTGTAGCTGGTGTTATTATGGAGTACCTCAGGGTTTTATTGAAGCCAGCTGTCTTGATTATGTAGGTACACTAAATTGTGTAGTAAGTTTCGCTTAAAAAAGTTTGAATCCTTAAAAGAAATGAAGATTTCAATTAAAGTTTCATATTAATGTCATATTTGAAACATTAAAACAGAAAACAATTCAATAAATTAATAAATAAATAGGAATATCTTTTAATTTCGCTTGGTTTTTAATTAAACTGTAGAGAAAAGAGAAACATGCTTTTAAAAAAAAATCTGTTTTTGGGATCCAAACTATCAATTTTTATAAATTTATCTTAGCAATAAAATCAAATAGCGAGGCTACTGTTACAACAAATGGTACAGTTTCCTCTCAAAATCATACCTGAAAATCCACATTGGGCAGTACAGGGTGATTGATCGAGAATGGACCCCCCCTCCCCCTTTATCTCCGTTAATATTTTAGATAGGAATCTGTGCAAAAAATGAGTGTAATTTGTTTGTCCTTAATTCTTTTAAATATGTTATTAATTATACAGGGGGTATGGAGGTGGAGGGTTAGCAACTATCGACTTATTTTTTTTAAATATGGAACACCGTGTATATTTTTCTAAAAATAAAATCTGCTTTTTCTCGATCCAATTAAAACTCTTTGGAGATATCATTAACAGTTTTCAAGTACATGCATGATTTTATTTTTGGAAAAATATACAGGGTGTTCTATTTAACATGGTTATCGATCCTCCATTTCTATACCCTCTGTATAATTAATGACCCATTAAAAAAATTAAGGGCAAGCAAATTACACGCATTTTTTTCACAGCTATCTCAAATATTAACGGAGATAAAGGGGGGAGGTTCATTCTCAATCAATCACCCTGTACATGCCAGAGACCTATACTTCAAATCACGAGAGATGACCGTTACGTCACAAATTAATTTCTAATATTCAACGTACGCTTCAAGCGTTCTTTGTTTACAAAATAGTAAAACGAGAGAGACAGGGAAAGGGAGTCCATTATATGTGACTGTTAATATCTCCGACTCACGTTGTTGATAACTAACGCAGTACTGATTTGATTCTTACGAATTATAATGACGGGTGGGGTAACTTGATAAACATGAGCAAAAAATGGACCATGGCATTGATTAAGGAATGAATAAGATACGCGACTCCAATGGTTAAGTGCGAGGCTTATTTTGGGGGCGAGATTTTTGGTAAGTTGTGGGCATTCCTGTGATTCACGTAGTATGCTTTTGATAAACCTGTGTCGTGTCTGGTTTTATATAATTTATTTATAATCTAGTAGTAATAAATATTGAATATTCAGATTGGTATTAGTTTAAAATTATGTGACGGTTGAAAGTCAAACGAACGTTGAGAAATAGCTGGCAGAGAGAACATACTACGTTAATATTAGCTTTATTCGTTTTAGATGACTTTATGTGACGCAAGTCATTGCGTCACGAAAAAACGTATTCGTTTTAGATAGACAACTGAACTTGGTTTGCCTTAGGTTTATTCGTTTTAAAAGCGTTGTGTCAACCTTGGTGTTGCCTGGGGTTGACCTGAAGTGAACATGCTGTATGATCATGTTCTAGTTGTGGCAACCTCAGATGAACAAAAGACATATGGAGGTTGTAATCTGAAAATAGTGACGTGAGTTGTCATCTCACTACTATTCTATAGCATTTCACTCGCATTACTTTCAAATATAACATTTTTGAGGGAAAAATCATGCCTAGATACCTAGATAGATTATATAAACGTGTATAAATTTACCTATGTATGAATAACAATAATAATAAACTGAAAGTTACGTTAGATTTTTATATCTAGCACCAATTTCATATTCGTTATAGAACCGGTAAGTTGCCAGCATTCCTGTGATTCATGTAGTATGCTTTTGATAAATCTGTGTCGTGTCTTGTTTTATATCATTAATAATCTAGTGGTAATAAAAATTTAATGTCCAGATTAATTTTAGTTTAAAATTATTAACGTAGTATGTTCTCTCTGCCAGCTATTTCTCAACGTTTGTTTGACTTTTAACCGTCACATAATTTTAAACTAAAATCAATCTGAACATTCAATTTTTGTTTTCACTAGATTATAAATTATATAAAACCAGACACGACACAGGTTTATCAAAAGCATACTACATGAATCACAGGAATGCTAGCAACTTACCGGGATTCTCGCTGCCAAAAAAGGCCTCGCACTTTGCCATTGAAGTCGCGTATCTTATTCATTCCTTAATCAATGGTGTTGACACAACTCACAACAGCCACGTGATGAATTTGACGTTGCATGACTTTAAGTGCAAGTTGTTGTTGCCTCAACATTTCTAAAACGAATAAAGCTAATATTAAACTAAAATTGATTTGACATTAAATTTGTGTTACCACTAGATTATAAATAATATAAAACCAGACACGACACAGATTTATCCAAAGCATACTACGTGAATCACAGGAATGCCCACAACTTACCAAAAATCTCGCCCCCAAAATAAGCATCGCACTTTACCATTGGAGTCGCGTATCTTATTCATTCCTTAATCAATGATCATGGGAAGGCTACTGGCGATACTTCTGCTTCGTAATTTGTTTCCCAAATATTTAAAATTGGTTAGCAGAACCTTGGTGGGGGGTAATTACCCCATTACCCCCCATAAATCCATGCTTGCGCAACCGGTTTCAAAATTTCATAGTATTTCTTGCCAATGGCTTCAAAATTATTATTTATTCTTAGAGTACGGGAAGGCATTTGTAATGTGGCTGCGTAGTCCTAAAAATTGAAGACGATCATGAAGCTATTGGCAGAAAAACTCTAAAATCCCCAAACCTGCTCGGTTGCGTCTCTTCTTTACTCAATGATTTAGGCTAGGCGTGGAGTAAGGCAACAACCGTGTAGAATACTGTTTGAGCATTTAGTTGAGCAACACGAATCATTGTGTACAACCCAGATGTGATTCGGAATTTTATTATGCTTTTATCGACTAATTGCGTCTCTTCTTTACTCAATGATTTAGGCTAGGCGTGGAGTAAAGCAACAACCGTGTAGAATACTGTTTGAGCATTTAGTTGAGCAACACGAATCATTGTGTACAACCCAGATGTGATTCGGAATTTTATTATGCTTTTATCGACTAAATGCGTGCGTATGTTCCTGAATCTGAAGTAGAAGTACGATCCTGTTCTCCGCAATCAGGACTAAGTATTACAAATTAATCAGTTACGCGGAAGATATCCAAGAAACAGGAGTCGTAAAAAGAAAATCTGACGCCAGAAAAATACATACCTTATTATCGCCTATAACAACCAGTCACCAATACTAAAAATCGTGCTAGGAAAATTGCTACTATGTCAAAATCTTAGAAAAATACTGAAAGGAAGAAAGTCTGGAAAGTAGGTACTAGACGCCTGAAAAAGGAAGCTGGCCGAATCAAAGTCGATTCAAAGACCACCGAGAATTGTATAGTTAATCCGACAGCAATCCTCATTTTTTATTCAATTCCGAACTAATGATTCTAGATGACATGAACTGCTTTTAATTGCAATGAAGACCATAAAAATAAAACTAGGTATGTGTAGAGTGCCAAGAAGGATGACTGGATTAGATGTTTAATAAGCTAACGTAGCGTGAAGGATGAAAATGTATGCCAAATGTATAGAAAACACGCCAGCAAAAGGAAATAACTTGATTTATTTTACACCATCTAATTTTTATTTTGTAGCTCCACCCTGATCTCTATAGAAGTGAGATGAACTTTATCTATTAATATAATATGTGGGATCTCTCCATGACTTACCTTACAAAGTATTTTTCCATAGTTTTACGAAGTTGATGCGAATCCTTATTCGAAATGACCATCAAAATAATTACCAAATAAGTATTTGGAATGTATATACTTACCTACTTAGGATCGATAAACACGCAAATTATATTTAAATTAATAATAAAAATCGGAGAATAGTAGATATTTAAAAAATATAAAACAGATTTTGGCGACTTTAACTCTTATGATATTTCTAAAACCTTCCCTTGCACATTCATTTAATAAAAGTCGAGCAAAATTGTTTCATTAGTTATTGAATATGAATACATACCTAGTGCATTCTGTGAGTCGGACGAACATATAAATATTTGGGGAGTCAGCCAAACTACCACCTCCCCCCGTTTTCGAGGATGCTGAACACGATGGTGATGTTTTTTCTGCTCCCTGAGTTGACCCTACCCCCCAAACGGCCAAAAAACCTCCCCCAAAGGGGGAGAATTGTGTATTCGACATCTTTCACCGGCAGAACTTATGTCACCCCCCGTTTTCGATGATGCTGAACACGATGGTGATGTTAGTTCTGCTCCACGAGTTGACTCTACCCTCCAAACGACCAAAAACCACCCGCAAATGGGGAGAATCGTGTATTTGACGTCTTCCAACGGCAAAACTTATGTCACCCCTCGTTATCGAGGATGCTGAACACGACGGTAACGTTAGTTCTGCTCCCCGAGTTGACCCTACCCTCCAAGCGACCAAAAAACCACCCCCAAAGGGGGAGATTCGCGTATTTGACGTCTTCCACCGGCAAAACTTATGTCACCCCCCGTTTTTGAGGATACTGTGAACACGTTGGTAATGTTAGTTCTGCTCCCCGAGGCGAACCAACTCTCCAAACGGCCAAAAACTACCCTCCAAGAGGGTTAAAAATGTGTTTCGTGCTACAAACGAGAAAACCCACGTTATCTCTCGTTCTTGAGTTGCTGGGCAAGAGAAAGATATTACCAAATCACCTCGACAAATGTTGAAAATGATTTATATTTCCATATAGTAAATAAGTAATTTTATGCATCAATAAAAATGTTACTTCACTTACCTCATAAAACCGCTCGTCAAAGGGGTAGTTTGTGTCCGTTCGAGGGGTTCGCGGGGATCGAGGTGACTTGGTAATATTTTCTCTTATCCAGCATCCCCAAAAACGAGAGATAACACGGGTTTTCCCGTTTGTAGCACGAAAACACATTTTTCACCCACGGTCAAAAACCACTCTCCAAGGGGAGAGTGGTTTTTGGCCGTTTGGGGGGGTCGGTTCGCCTTGGGGAGCAGAACCATCATCACCCTTGTGTTCAGCATCCTCAAAAACGGGGGGTGACATAAGTTTTGCCAGTGGAAGACGTAGAATACGCAATTCCCCCACTTTGGGGTAGTTTTTGGCCATTTGGGGGGTATAATCAGCTCGGGAGCAGAACCAACATCACCATCGTGTTCAGCATCCTCGAAAACGGGGGAGGAAAGTAGTTTGGTTGACTCCCCAAATATTTGTGTTTTTCGAGGTTTTTTCCGACTCACAGAATGCACTAACCCGGCAAATTCAGGATCTAGGTACTTTCTTGAATTCATTAATAAATTGTTCCATACCAGTTTTAATTGATGTTCTAAATAGGTTATTAAATTATTATTAGGCGACCTCTTGCGGTTAAGTTTTTAAATAATTCAAGAACAAAATCGTAGGCTATTGATTTCTATATCATATCAGATTATCAGATTAGCTTAAGAAGTAAGTAGTCAGAGGGAGTCATATCTTATCCTTATTTAAAAGGGTATTAGAAAGCATTCATGCAATGAAGTAATATACATAAAAGATTGAAACAAACCCTTACAGTGAGATTAGTATTTAGAATTTATATTGCAATTGAAGTTACTGTTGCGTAAAATAACCCTTGATTTATTACAGGAAATCAAGGTTCCTTGCAAATTGATGTATCTATATTAGTAAATGACTATAGTCAAAAGGCTCTTAGATAGCACTTATATTAATAATGATAATAATAATAAAACATGTCTTTTTACCCCTCTGGGTCGGGGGTCAAATAGGCCCAGGGATCCTTCTACCTGTCGTAAGAGCCAAGTAACTGCAGAGGCATCTGTCCTGACATAAACTACTGGACAATTGAACTGCATATTTGGATTTTTTCATCAAATTTTGGAATAAGATATCTTTACAGGGAGGAATATTATGGAGTTGCGGTTTTCGGAATTTTGTTGGAAATTCTATTGCCAATAAGCGGTTTTGTCTGTTGGAATGAGCATTTGTAATAAATATTGTATACAGCGCCTAATGTAAGACCCGTCCAAAAATGGAAAATTTCATTGACACCGAGAATTTACAATAGCGGTTTTAAATTTGATTTTGTTATACCGGGTGGCCACGAGACCAGGGTCATGCTTATATCTCTTTCAATAATTAACCGATGTAGACGAAATTTGGTACAAGGATATTAGACCTAATTTCGGATGGACATGCTGATATAGTCAAAATGGCCGACTTCCGGTTTCACCGGAAGCGCGTGTACCTTCGATTTTTTAAATGCATCACCCAGTATATTTTATGTTTTTCGTAATCTACAACTCAAATTACATAGAATAGCGTTGCCAAATTTACATTTTTCTCAAGGAATTTTTCTTTTTTTCAAATTTATTTTTTACCGTAGAAGGCCGTGGCCCGTGATTTTTGAAAAAATCTGTTTCAATTGATTCTAGTAACTCATATTAATAGTGATTACATCAATTAAATCAATAATAAATGCCTCATGAAAGAATAAAATTCACCAAACGTGTTTTTTTAAGAAAAAATCATTTTTTTAAATGTCAGTTTTAGACAAAGATGAAGTGGTGCAGTTAGATTGGTAATTAAATTTTCTATTTAATGGCATTATGGCCCTTAGTAAGTGCCATTTAAAAAAATTATTTTTTCTTAAAAAAACACGTTTGGCAAATTTTATTCTTTCATGAGGCATTTGTTATTGATTTAATTGATGAAATCACTATTAATATGAGTTACTAGAATCAACTGGAACAGATTTTTTCCCAATCACGGCCTTCTACGGTAAAAAATAAATTTGAAAAAAAGAAAAATTCCTTGAGAAAAATGTAAATTTGGCAACGCTATTCTATGTAATTTGAGTTGTAGATTCCGAAAAACATAAAATATACTGGGTGATTCATTTAAAAAATCGAAGGTACACGCGCTTCCGATGAAACCGGAAGTCGGCCATTTTGACTATATCTACATGTCCATCCGAAATTAGGTCTAATATCCCTGTACCAAATTTTGTCTAAATCGGTTCATAATTGAAAGAGATATAAGCATGACCCTAGTCTCGTGGCCACCCGGTATAGGGGTAATCTACTGACTATTTGCAGAAACCAATTTGATCACTTTTTCAAAATCTGCAATATTTAAAAAATACAGCGATTTTTTTTAACAAAATCACATTTTTCTCATTACTGACCTGTAACTTTTCACTCAGGTGTTTAATGGGATATTTTTATTCGTCACTTTCTTACGCATAAAATATGATTCGCAAAAAAATCTTAAATCTGAATATTCCATAATTTTAATATGTTTTAAACGTAAGATTAAATGATTATTGACATATGGCTATAGTTAACAACTATGCGTAAGAAAGTAACGAATAAAAATATCCCAACCCAACCTGAGTGGAAAGTTACAGGCCAGCAATCAAAAAAATCGCTATATTTTTTAAATGTTGCAGATTTTGAAAAAGTGACCAAATTGGTTTTTGCAAATAGTCAGTAGATTACCCCTATATAACAAAATCAAATTTAAAGCCTAAACAAAGTCATTTTTAAAACCGCTATTGTAAATTCAATGAAATTTTCCATTTTTGGACGTGTTTTGCATTAGGCGCTGTATACAATATTTATTGAATGTTCATTCCAACAAACAAAACCGCTTATTGTCATTAAAATTTGCAACAAAATGCCGAAAACCACAACTCCATAATATTCCTCCCTGTCGAGATATCTTATTGCAAAATTTGAAGAAAAAGTCCAAATATGCAGTTCAATTGTCCTGTATTTTATTCTTACTCACCTTTTTCCGTATCCTATACCTGCCTCCTATTTCAGATTCCATAATACTCACCTCATCCCCGTTTTTCCATTTTTACCGACAGTAAACCTCGCAAAAATTCTGGAAGCCAAGGTGTTATGCACAACTGTGCCGAAGGGATGGATGTATGGCTATCCGTTAGTTAGTCCCTGGTATTAATATGCTACTTAATAAATCTCGTGCTTCTACGGGAAAGGAGAAACAGCTTTTCGACCGAGTTTTCGAAGCTGCAACAGACCAGCCAAGCAGTAGGATTCTTGGTAGTGAAACGGGTGGAAGATGATTTCTTTACGTAAGTCCCATTTTTATTGGTGGAAACTTCCTCCTCTCGGCGGTCCAAAAAACTTTTAGAGCAAAATATAATTCAAGATTTGGTCTATAATAATTTCTATATTTTTTGCACTTTCAGTAAATGTAATATTCTGTTTTTATTTGAATATCTAATTGAGCTTTAATAACTTTTCGTCTTCGAGCTGAACAAAATAGTATACCATAGCATTGTATTCGTCATCAGGATTTAAATTCAAGTTGTTCTCATATACTTGTGATCAGTGTTATATATTTGCAGATTTGTGTGTCCGCAGATGCCTGCATTTTGGAAAAATTTAAAACTTTACAAAATGTCTCCTGTACAGGTATACATATAATGAAAAAAATGGCCCTACGATAGAACTTTGAGGGATACCAAAACGTATGGCTTTCTTGTCCGATATATTATATAAAATTTTAACTTTTTGTGAGCCGTGTATTAAAAGACTTAAAAAACGATGTAGAAATTTCTTCAAACCATAATAAATCAATTTATCACACATAAGTTCGTGGTCAATAACGTCAATTGTTGAACGTATAGTAAATTTCGCTGTTCAACTACTACTGATTCATAAAGTCGTGGACCATACTTTAAGATCCGCTTCCGTCCGGCTTTTTAGAAATTTACGTTAGTCGATGCTCAATATGATTGTCCTACATTTTCAGTAAATATTGCTATCATAAAACCATACCATTCTATTTTGTTAATGGGTGTGGAAGTAATCTCACAAGTTTTGTTTTTTGATTCTATATAACCGTTTACTAAAATAGAAAATGGGAAACGATTACTGGGGAAGCTTTATTGAAGGAACGCGTGCTAAAAACTTTTCCAATAACATTATCATGAAATTCCGTTCAGATTAAATTGTCAGATATAGAAATAAAAATTACTTCGCCTTTATATATAAAGTGATTTTCCCCCTGTGTGTGTATTACACAAGAACTAAAAGAAAAAGCGAATATATTAAATCATATTAACTGGATCATGAAGGGGTTGGAATATTTAATATAACATTCACATTGATGTAGCTGCCACTGATACTTGACTCAAATATATTTAACGCGCGTTCGGCTATAAAGTTGACAGTATCTGGAGATAAATGAGCTGTGATCATAGCACTGATGAATTTTTAATTAATTGGAAAATCTTTATGGAATCAGCAATCAATTATTCCTCATTCCACACAAAAGTGAATGTCTGATCTTTCCTTAATTTGGCGTCAATGGTGACATTCATGGTGTTCAAACTGAAATTCATTACTAATTATTTGATTTCATTATTTATTATATAGTGGGTACGTTTTTGACATCTAGCCTTAGTTTAACTAACGCAGTCTTTTATATTTGTAATTCATGTGTTCATCACTTTTGACATATTTGGATTTCTCGAAAAGATATACAGGCAGAGGCGTCTTGAAATTACTATTAGATATGAATTTTTCAAATTTATCTGTTTAAAATTTGCATGTTTTCGAATTGGAGAAATTGCCGCACTGTTTGCCAAACAGGCAAAAATTGAAGTAGGTTAAGCAATTTAACTTGGGTTCGGCAGTAAAAAGGATGAATATAATTTTTTAATACGCTCTAAAAAACTATTTTTCAGTAATTGTGGAAACTAAAAATGTTTCATTGTATCAAATTTTATTTTAATGTTGAATTTTTTTTTTATTGAAATTTTGTTTGTGTTGAAATTTTTGTTGACAAATGTACAAATTGAATTATTCAATTGTAGTGTTTCACCAAGATCGAGATGTCGAGAAGTCTTGTCTTGATCTTGTCTCGACTTCGAGAAAAGATCAAGACAAGAGTTTGATTTCAAATATCGAGACAAGACAAGAGTCAGGTTATCGAGAACAAGACGAGACAAGAGTCAAGTCATCGAGAATCAAGACTTCTCGAATATTTGCATAGGAATATTGTTGAAAAATGGAAATAAATAAATATAATGTCCAATACTTATAGAAGATCCAAGATATTTTATTTTAGAAAATATTAAGTAATAATAATAAAATTAGTCGACGTTTTTTTTTTTAATTTGGGGTAGCTCACGAAAATAATAACAATGGGCACATTTGCAATATCCAAATAATAAACATATAATTGTTATAAACAATTTTTATTTTTTTTGTAATTTTTTCTTTTTTGGGCTTATGCAACTTATAATGTGCTAGTGTATTAAATATAAATTTATAAAGATTATATAATGGTAACAATGTATGCACAAACTATTTCTCCATCAAACAATATACGATGTTACAGCATTGTTACCATTATATAATCTTTATAAATTTATATTTAATACATTAGCACATTATAAGTTGCATAAGCCCAAAAAAGAAAAAAAAAATTGTTTATAACAATTATATGTTTATTATTTGGATATTGCAAATGTGCCCATTGTTATTATTTTCGTGAGCTACCCCAAATTAAAAAAAAAACGTCGAAATTGGCCGGAAAATAACGGAGATATGACGATTTTTTCTCGATACCCCAATTTGAAACTTGTTTGATAAAAAATTCACCTGTCCCTTGAGCCAAACAAATTGAAGACGCTCTAAAATCACTAATTATTAAAAATTATATTTTGACCTCAAAAAGGGCCCGTTTTCAATAGGACTTGATGAATTAACAAAATTCAAGATCTTATTAACAACCAGTTTCAATTTTGGCCATAAATATTAATAAATAAACGTTTGACCCATTAAACAATTTAAAAAATTATCTCGGCTCCTACATGTCCCAGAGCAACAATTTTTTTTTATAAATTTGTAGAAAAATACCAGCAACTCAAATATGAAAGATTTGTGCAGATACGTTCATTTGTTGTAAAGTCATTTGCAAAAAACGCTGCTCCGAAAAGTAGCAATGTTGTTAACGCCATTTTGACGGTCAAAATTATTTAAAATCGATACGCCCATAACAGATGCGTAAAATTGACGTCTTGACGAAAAAAATGAGCTGTGGTTGAATTATTTTTGATAACGTTAATAGGTCAATTGTTCATTAAACATTTGGGACGTTTTTAATAAACAAATAGAATTTCTCGAAAACTAATAAACATTTTGAAACGAAATTTTTTTTTTAAGTTGAGGATAATGAGACACATATTCCACCAAAGTTTCAAGAGTCTAGCATTTTTCCTTTCAGAGTAAAAAATTCTTGAAATTTTCGAAAATTTCGATGGTTTTCGGCAATTATTTAAATAAATAATCAATGAAATGAAATCAACCGGGGCTTAAATTAACCGGTTTGGAATACCTAGTAAACAGAAACATTCACAAAAAATTAATCTACTGCAGTCTTACTGCAATTTTAAAAAAATTAAATTTCATGATTTTTTCACATAAAAGTGACTTATAAACAATGTTCTGTTTATTTGATTTGGGAGGTATCGCAGAGGTATATTCCTTATAACTAAATACACCTGTTTTTACCTACGGCTATCTGAAACGAATTAGTTACACCGTTTTTTCTATTTCTGCAGGCCTAGCGGTGTTTACTGATTAATAACAGCACTCGATATTCGACAGCGGCCGATATTACACGAAGCACGTATGCTATGAAGCTAGTGTTTATCGAGACCAAGAAGTATCGAGACTCTCGATATCAAGACAAGAAATTGATCAACGAGAATCGGTCAAGACAAGAAGCAATACGTTTCTTGTCTCGAAAATCAAGACTCTTGAAAATCGAGACAAGAAATGACAACTTCTCGATCTCGGTGAAACACTATTCAATTGGCTCAAATTGAGAAAACGTAATTTTTTCCAAAATACGCCCATCTTCAGGTCGCTACATTTTTCCTTTTGAAAGCAATAAAAACGATAAAATTTCATTATATGTATTAACAGACAAAACTGCAGCAAAATTTTGTGCATGAATGATATTGGATTACCATTTAATAATTATTACTGGCACCTTCGCCATAATGAAGGTACTCAACCGTTTAAATATAGAGTGACTTTTTATGTGTCTGCGACTTAACTAACTTTTTGCATTACCGCACAGGGCAAATAACAAATTAAACACTACGTACATGACAGTAATTAATTAGAACATAATAAAAATCATGCAATAGTTCGTGTTAGCAGTGATGGTGATAATTACAGAAAATATATTGTTACCAGGGGAAAAAGGAGACAAACAGAATATTTAATCAAAGCTCACGAAGTTATATTACATTATAATTTGAATTCAGTATCACTTATTCTATTACCATATTATCGATTTATAGTCCAGGAGTCAGGTATACCTGATGGCTACTAAAGTATTGCCTACGGAATAACTCGGTTATTATGAAGACAGACTTTTGAATTTTTGAACGTGGATATTAGGTTATTAAAGCCAGGATCTGACACAACTGTGCATAAAATACTGCTTTCAGTCTAACCGGAAGTGACACCAAATACGCTATATATTTTTGCATTCCATTGTTCGTCATGTAGATAATTAGTAGTAGTAGGCGTTGAATTTGACGCTTAGCCGTGTCTTTTGTCACTCAATCTACGCAAAGTTCTTTTTAATTTGTAGATTTGTCAGTCCGAGTGTTCGTAAAATTTAATTCTTGTGATAGATAACACAACATGGAGATTATTTTCAACAGATTTTTTATTATTATTAATATAATGAAGTACATAATCATGTTACCGAAATGAATCACAAAATTAAGTATCAAAATTTGCAAAAAGGTTTGTCTAATTATATTTTTAATATCCTTTAGCTTTCTGACGTCTAACTTAGTGTGCTTTGATTCCGAAACAAAAATCGTATTTAAAAGTCAAATTCTTGCGACACTTATTTTTTAGATATCTATATTTTTTAAATAATTGAAAGTTATTGTGATTTTATAATGCCATGCTGGTCGGAAGTCTATGTTTCATAATAACTGAATTATTATTTCGTAAATACTTTCGCGGCCACCCGGTATTGTGATTACGAATCTTCTCTCCATATCCTTGGAAACACGATATTTTTTCTTGTACTTAGATTAAAATCTGACTTTTTTTAAATCCACACAATGAAACAACAAATGTTATATGATTCCTTTTACCGCTGAGGGTCTTTAGGTGGGAGGAGGTTATACATTTAGGAATGACAAAGGAATATTGTATATTCGAGTATTGTGGATTCATTTGTTTTCTTGAAAAAAATCTCAAAGTCACGGCTGGGCCTCGAGCATGGAACAGGTTGAGAATTAAGGGTGTGTGCCCCTCGATCAAACAGTCACACCATTGAGTAAATTTTCTTTACACACCAGCAGAGCAGTATTCGAGAATATAGGGAGAAATTACTTGAACCCCAGGCTGAGAGTAATATTGGGAGAAATCCGAGAAATTACTATAAGTTTAATTTCAAAACGATTTATTAGTTTGGATACGGGTGTCCACGTAGTGCGTATTTCTTCCATAACTCCTTAGCTATTGAAGATAGACAAATATCTTTCAAAACAAATTTGTTCAGCAATCAACACTGCTAATATTCCAAAAACATTTCTAGTTGTATAGGATGTTCCATTTAGGCTGGGCAGTAACCAACTTTGTTAAGTTAAGTCGAACACCCTATATATTATTCCATATTTGATTAGAGAATGTCAGGAGCTTTCCAACGAACTATCATAACCTGTACTTCTTTTGAGCGGTTTTTGAAATAATCCAAATTTTGTCGAAATTTTGACAGATGTAGAACCTAAAGAGAAACGCCATATTCTTCAAATAAAAAATTATTTTAAATTTTTTATTGTGTTAGTTGATTAAGCTAGATACGAACTTTCAAATGATGTATTAGAATTTAAACTTTCATCTACAGGGTGTTCATAATTTGATTTCGAATATGTAGATTTAAAAACATCAATAGCTTTCTTATTTCAAACGTATATTATTTCATAATCAAATACCTAGAAACTTACAAGTGCTTTCTGATGATCCCCCACACATGGTGATTATTTTTGTAAGATTTCAAGTAGCTGATATTGTAGCAAATTAATTTGCGACAGAAAATTATTAGTAAATATTTTCCAGTTCATTTGTTTCATGTTTAAAAATTTTAAGTTAAATTTCAAGTAGGCTTTGGAAACAAAATTCTCATAAATTTTATTGCACTAATTATATTTTGACAGTTGTAACAATTAGATTTTACTCTATTTTCTTGTCTTATTACAGTGGTATAACAAATAATAAAGCAAACATGAATTTTTCTGACAACGAACAAGATATTATTGAATTACACAAATGTCAACAGGTCCTTACAACATAGAATTAATTTGTGCACAAATTAAAACCGTCGACTGTTTGAACATTTACTTATTCAATTAAGAATTTGAATCAATTTTACTTTATTGTTATTTATTTATTAAACTTTTTGCCTCTATTTATTTTCAAAAATTACCTATCACTAACTAAGGGAAGAAATGCTCATTTGTTATTTTTTACTATTATTTATTAGTGGATAAGAGAAAAAGTAAATAAACAATATTTGATAAAACGCTTTCATTTGTTTTTTTTAACATTGGAAAAAATGCTCATTTATTTTTTACTATTATTTATTAGTGGATAAGAGAAAAAATAAGTAAACAATATTTGATAAAACGTTTTCATTTGTTTTTTTTAACAAAATTTTACCCTAAATTCCTAATATTTCTAAACTATACTTACTCAAAATAAATATCTTGTGTGGGGAATCGTCAGAAAGCACTTGTAATTCTCTAGTTGATTATGAAATAATATACAGGTGTTCCACTTAAAATAAGAAAGTTGTTGATGTTTTTAAATCTACATATTCGAAATAAAATTATGAACACCCTGTAGACGAAAGTTTAAATTCTAATACATCATTTGAAAGTCTACCTTAATCAGCTGCCATCATAAAAAATTTTAAATTATTTTTAATTTGAAAAATATGGCATTTTTTTAGGTTCAACCTCTGTCAAAATTTCGACAAAAGTTAGAATATTTCAATAACCACTAAAAAGAAGTACATGTTCTGATAGTTCAAAGGAAAGCTCGTGATATTCTCTAATCAAATTTGAAATAATATATAGGGTGTTCCATTTAACTTAACAAAGTTAGTTACTGCCCAGCCTAAGTGAAACACTCTATAGCTACAACTAGATATATTTTTGGAATATGCAATGTCGATTGCTAAACAACATTTGTTTTAAAGATTTTTGTCTATCTACAATAGCTAAGGGGTTATGGAAAAAACACACACTACGTGGACACCCTGTATACAGACACAACTTTTACATACAAACCCTAAATAGGTCGAATATTCGTGGTGGCAAACATCGTGGCAATTGAGAGAATGAAATGGAGAGGTAGGGCTATCGCCTATCACGGTATGCAATTTTTGCAGATTTTTTAGATATGGAAATACCAAATCAAAAATTATCTTATGGTCAAAAATAGTTATGGAACTAAAAACTGCTGCCTTAACTTATTTCATTCTTTTGTAATGATCATGCAATCATTTTTTGAAGTAATTCTGTTGAATTTTTCTTTTTTTTTTCTAATTTTAAAATCAGTTTTCGAATCATTCTAATTCACCACAGATCCACACAGAGCACAAAATTTTCATAATTGAGGCCTATTTTCGAACTGGCGTTTGAGTTAATGGAATATGGAAATACAGTCAGCGTCTATGTAGATGATTTTCAGGAGCACTTCTTAGACTTAACAGTAATACCAAAGGGATTTGTATGCATGTGTTACTAATTGTGTTGGTGTGTTTCGCGAAACTGGCTCTGCGATCATAAAGAAGGTGCTGATGATAGGCAAATTGTGAATAACTGTCCTCAACCTATGGCGTCCTGTGTCCTATGGAATAAGAGCATGTAAAACTTTTGAAACGTCGCTCTCAGTAGATTGGACTTTCTTCTGGAACCGTCTGGAATGATTGTAAAGAAGGACTTCATATAAGATGCAATCATACCAATCCCTTTTGGCGACAGATCACTCCAGACATCTTGCGTGCTGCCAGTGTGTTATATAAATAAATTAAGAACTACAATTGCCTTTCTTTAAATTCGTTAAAACACTCGGTAGTAATCATTACGTAATTTAATTAATTTTTTAAAGTGGTGTAAATACTGTAATGAAGTGATTTTTCAGTTACACATTTTACGTTATTTAAAAATCATTTTGTCGCTTGGGTACACCCTGTAACATCTGGTAGTATGTAAGTTTGAATTATTTAAGTTTAATTCGAGTTGTACGAGCCATGGATAAACAAGAATTTTATTAAATAATGTTTACATAGCTACGTAGGGCAAAAATTAGATTATAAATTCGTGGGGAGCGCACTTGACCAGGAGATTTTTCGTCTAGTAGCCCGAGAAAGCAGATCAGTCCGTCAACACCGCATCGCAATTTTTAACTCTGAATCCGCCGTTGTTTAAAACATTGGTAACCCGCATCGTATATCGGTACCAGCAAAGATACGTAGCATTGTTCCTGTTGTTACCGTAGAATTAAATAGTAAATTTAATAATTATAGTAAAACTTATCCGCGTTTTAAATAAAAGACCTGCGAAATCAAACATAAAGTTGAACCAACCGATAGTCGCGTAACCCTAATTAAGGATACACCAACCCGTGAGATATCAAATTCGTGAAAACAATTGTTATCTCATTGGTTGCCGCGTTAGATAATAGGAGAATTGACACTTCATTGCGTGAAAGCGATTGGAGTCTCAACGATCCAGCCGACATTAAATATTAGGAGAATTGACACTTCATTGCGTGAAAACGACTGAAGTCTCAACGATCAAGCTGACATTAAATAATAGGAGAATTGACCCTTCATTGCGTGAAAACGATTGGAGCGTCACCGATCCGTCCGAGGTAGAAATAAATGAAATACGTCATTTTCGTGTAGCACTCTAGTTTGAAGTAACAGGCCTCGTAAAAGTCTATCACTATAAATTAATAAAATCTCGCTAGTATCTTTGACTGCCCGTCGAAAGAAAATAAAATACCTGAAACCCGCTATCCGCGTTTTACCGACCACGACTCCGCCGCAAACCATTCTTGTTTACCGTATACGCTCTATTCTAAAATACTCCCTTGTAAATATTGCTAGCCCTAGGAATTTCACGGTTATTTTGTACACAATATTGGTAAATGAATAAATGTTGTAGGTATATAATAATAGGTCTCTGAACACTCCGTCTGTGTTGTTATTTCAAGTAGGAATATTTAATTAAACAGGTATTATCAATTGCTCAAGTCTGGTAAAATAAGCAATTCATTACATGACCCCTGTATCACTTCGTTCTTCACTGCAGTTACCTAGGATTTTCTTGGAAACCGCCAAGAAATAAAGTGCTGTTTCTTGCCCTATAAACAAAGAAACTGGGGCCCGCGATTCCGTGTAAAAATAAAGGTATTACAAAGTTAGAAATACTGTTTGTGGAAGTAAGTTGCAAACAGTACAGCTTACGTAATTAAGCGTCATCACAATACTTAAAAAGTCCTTGTAAAAAATTAAATTGGGTTTCTCATATTTTTAAAAATTCATTACACTCTTCTACATGGGTGCGTTTATGTGTCGGTTAACATGAAATCTCCTGAGAAAGTTTGAATCATTTCCCCATTTCAAAATGTTTGTAGCCATTCAAACTACAAATTTTTTTTGTATTTTATTTTTTTAAGCTAACAAGGTAAGAGTGAAATAAAATAGCGCCCGTGGCTCAAAGACCAGAGTACGCATCCGGACACGGCAAAGTGGTGTTGACTGACTATGGAAACGGACCAAAAACGGCAAAACGAAAAGTGGTTTTAAATCGATTCAAATTTTAGAAATACACTTCAAAAGAGCTCTTTCACGCAGCGCAAATTTAACTAAAGTATGCACAAAAACCCACTTCATTTTTAGCAAGCTAGCTATTTGCTTCTCGAACGCCGGCCGGTACATAATTTTATGGCTCTTTTCTAACACATATTTTTTTTATTAAAAACAGAAAATTATTATTCATTTATTATGTGCTGTTGCTAGTAAAGTGTATAAATTATGTATCTTTCTATTTACCATTTGTCCGCATTTCGAGGTGCTTTTGAATTTTCTTGAATACCTTTCACGTCTGGAGGAAATCACAGCGTGTGTAACGGCTCTTAACATAATTATTCGCTGTATGATTAATAATTATAACAATTAACAATCAAAATTAACCTATTTTATTGCCTTTCACGTTGTCTGTGAGTTTGTTTTTCACTACTTTCTTAAATTTATGCATGAATAGTGCATTGTATTTTCTATTGTGACTAATAAATAGAACTGGTGGAGCTTCGGCAAAGGTGTATAGATTTATTTATCACTCAGTTAATTAAATTAAATATTTTAAAAATTCAGTATTGTGTCCCACAAATTTTAAATTAATTTCAGAAAAAGGTAATTCAAATATCATCGCCTTAACCGCCTTAACCCCAGTGAAATTAGCAAACCGAAGTTTTTAACTAGTCAGAATTAATCCCAATTTGCTTAAACTCGATACCTACATACTGAAAAATTAAATACTTTAATGTGTAATCTGGGATTCTTCGGCGACCATTTTCTACGTTTCGGTTTTATTTAACTCTACAGAGAACTATAAGTACATACTGTAGCAAAACTAAAAACTTTTAATATGTTTACAACGATGCATTTGTAAATACTTATAAGTACACGTTTTTAGAAAGTTTGCACATTTTGCCTCTAGTATAAGGCTTATTGAATATTAATTATTTGTAGATAGCCGACGCTATGTAAATATCTCGATAAATATAAACGAATAGTAATATTGTTCTTAATACTAGCGTTTCGAAATTATTGTTCCTCATCGGCTTTGCTTGCTTTCTGTATCATCGTAACTATCGTATTTTCACTTCATTACAATATGATGTTAAGAATGGCCATGCCTGAATTCATTAAATATTTAAATAGTACTAATACTGATAATAGTTCTACAGAGTGTTTGGTGGTAACTGGACAGCCAAAATTAAACGTCATTAAATGTCTTGTCATGTAAAGCCGAATTCTAAACATAAAACAAAGTATAACTTTTTTCACATCGGGCTTCGTTTAGGAAATATTTTAAAAAATGTAAAACTAAGGCAGTTATGAAAATAAAAATTTGTTTATTATTTGACATCTTGTCATCAACTAATTATTTCTGTCTACGTTGTTGCATGATTTTCTATTAGTGTTTCTTATGATGTGTGGGAGCGGTCCCGTTCATTGGTCTGCAGGATCTCCGGACCTTAACCCTCTAGACTTTTATTTATGAGGTCACTTAAACAATTATTAGTTTATGCCGAATTACCAATTATTACTATTTTATTTAAATTCTGTACATAATATTCAAAGTACTGTAAATTTTGCAGAAGTTTACAATTCACTTGTTTTGCGTTGCCAGGCGTGTATTAATGTAAATGGTGGCATTTTTGAATATCTACTACAGTCTTTTTTACGTTGTAAAATTGTCAAAATTTGTTTATTTTATTGTAATATCATTAGCAAAGTGTCGAATAAAACAATAAAGTAATTTTTTTTAACTGAATATTTCCTACGTGAAGTCCAACCTGGAAAACGCTCGAATTTACATATGACATTTAATATTGACGGTCTAGTTTCTAAACACCCTGTATATCTAAAACACGATTTTCTAGAGAAAAGAAATGTCTATAACATAAATTTGATTTATTAATTTGTTAGTTACTTTAACGATTATCAATGTTCGGACATTTAATCTTGATAGTGAAATTTCCAGCAGTTTTAAGGAATGTAAAGAGTTCATTAAACGGCTCTTTTAGCAGTCAGTTAATTAGGCACTAAGTAAGTATAATGAACACATTTACCAAACCACCTAATAATAAATTTAAACGAAAACTGTACGCAGATTTCACCGTGTACGACGTTAAGTACATGAAAACACGCAAAATTCAAGGACTGGAACGACATAGGGGAGATTGGCGCACGTAACATTTTTAAGTATTTTTAACATTGATTATCATTTTGGCTAATTCTATATTATAGGTAGTTTGCAAATTTTATCTGCAACGTTTAAATACATCAAGGAATTTTTGGTTATACAGGGTGTTTCAGTTTTTAATCTCAGGCCTTTAGGTGGTTGTAGAAAAACTTATTTATTTTTTTTTAGTTAGTGATGGTGATGGCTAGGGGTACATCTAGCATCAAAAATAACTATTTCACGTCCGTTTTCCATCCATGGCCATGTTTAAAGATGTCATAATCTGATTTTAAATCGAGAATAATACGTTGGAAATATTCAGTGTCAAGTGATTTAATTGATATTGGTTGATTAATAAGTTGTCACCAATGAATGACTCTAATTTCAAAATTTTATTTCTTAAAAAAAGTGAGAAAAACTATTTTTTGTGTTACCAAGGAGAAGGGTACATTGTAGAATTTTGATTGTCTTCCAATATATCAATTAGGTGGTAGGAGAGAGCTACACAAAATCCAAGCATTTTCCAGGGGTTACTTCGGTGACTTGAAAGGCGGAAAGGTCGGTATGGGGATCTCGTTAATAGTAAATGATACAAATTTGGATAGGTAAAAATTAAAGGATTAACAAAATGACGCTTAGACATCCTTGATTTGATTTTTTTCTTTCGCGTTATTTTGAAGGAACTGAATTTTCGGATTTTTAATTCTATTTTTTTCTGGCGTTAGCAAAGTTAGAACGAAACTGAAAACTTCTTTGCAGCAACTGTCAATGAACTTAAAGATTACGTTACCAAATTTTTTATTTAATGTTTCGTCTTCGAGCAACCATCATCAACTTTAAATACGGCCTTGATTTTCTGATCTCACATTTTAGAATCTCTATTTCTTGAGAATTCAACAACGTACCACGCATTATGGTTTAATTATTTTTCGAATTTTATTTTACTATCAAAACATTTTTTGTTGAGTACAAATTACTCATGAATTGGCGCGTAAAGAGAGATAAAATTCTGTAGAAATTGGAGTCGCTCTGTGCTTAATTAATAGTTTCAACAGCCTATGTAATATGAATATAGAGCATAATTATCTACATATAAAAAAGACTTGAAAAAAGATCTCTTGTGAATTTTTGATATCTCCAATATTTTATGAGCATCTACAGTTGAATTTGGCATAGCGCCGTTTACTGCGCGTGAAGAGTGAGAGCGGCAGCAATACATTGAGCGAAATCGAGGATACTAATCGGAGCGCAGAAGAAACAATTAAAAGCGATATATTAAAAACAACAAAACGGCTATTCGAATTCACGCATTTCAATGTTAATGGCTCTATGTACAGGGTGGACCAAATTCGATGGGATTTGGGGTTTTCTCTGAAAGTATGGTAGGTAGATAGAAAAAAAAACCGATATAGATGTTCTGGGCTCGATTTTTGAGAAACAAACAATGACGCAAACCGCAGTTGTCTATCTATTTACCGAGCTAAATAGCGTTTTTGGAAAATTGGCATTTTTAAGTGAACTCTATACCGGGTGACATAAGAAGTAGTTACCCCCCATTTTTGTTGGCATTTTCAAAGATGAAAGTTTTAAAATTTTATGGTGAAATAAATACACAGATTCTCATATTTTGACATAAATCATGTGTTAAAAGTGGTATCAACTTTCTTGTTTTAAATGAGAACACCCAACTTTTTTTTCAATATTTGAAATTTACTTAAAATTCCCTTTCTATTGATGTATAACACATTGGCATTTGTTTTCAAGATGGCGGCGAAACATTACTTTTATACTAAATTTAAGTTGGCCATTGATTCGCCGCCAGAAAACAAAACGTGGTTGGGAGGCTGTGGAAACAAAAAAATGATTTATTGTTGCTTTGCTGATAGCATTATTTGCAAACAATTGACATGCATAATGTCTACTAGGATCATTTTCTTTTTTTCGTGTATTTGAAAAAAGCTGAATGTGAAAATGTGAAACATTTTTTTTTTAAATAGGAACCTATGTTTTTTATGTGATATGTGAATTCTACATCAAATTATCTTGATGATGATATACGACATGTTCCCTTTTATTTATTAATTGAAACTAAAATTCACAATTCTAATAAGACAAAGATGAATTTGGCTGTTAATGAATAAATAAAAGGGAACATGTCGTATCATCATGAAGATAATTTGGTGTAGAATTCACACATCACGTAAAAAACATAGGTTCCTATTTAAAAAAAATGTGAAACATTCATCTTTTGTTTTCAAATATTTTTCTCGAAAACTTTATTTAAAAAAATAACAATGCTTACAGGAACTTAAGCGTAAACACCTTCGCTTTCAGGAAAAAAATAAACTTTGGAAAAATCAAACGTAAAACAAACAAAAAAAAATGTTTTTTTAAATGCAGTCAATGGGCCATATTGCCAACCAGGGTTGGAGTTATGGCCCTAGAAAAATTAATTTTAATTGAACAGTTCATTAAGAAAATTGAGCTTAGACATAATAGACAAATAGACTGACCACAAAAAAAAAGATTGCAAATTAAAATAAATAATAAAATTGTAGAAAAAGTCAATGGGCCATATCATCAAACCCATGAAAATATGGTACTTACAGAATTAACATAAATCTGAGCTCTTTAAAAAAAATGCAAAATAATTTTTTCCACTAATGTAAAATAAGTAGATTTTCTATCAAGATAAAATACTTAAACAATATTACGAATTAAATACATGGGCCATATGACCAGTTGAGTAGTGCACATTATGAGCAACAAGAAAAAATTCTTCCACAAAATTATTAAGTAAAATAAATATGTCACTATGTAACACGTAACTTAGAGTGTCGATCCTCCAAAATTTAGGTTTGGTTTTCAATGTTTCTCGATGATTTCACCAAAACACTTTCTTTAAACTTTATTATTCGAACACCTGTTGTGACGCCAGAATGTAAACTAGCCGGTATTGCCGATATTGCCGGAAGTTCGGCTTGCTATTTACAGAGGGCGCTTAAACGTATTGAAAGAAACTGCGAACGTCAAGAAGTTAGGTTTGAGGCGGTTAGTTTAAAATTTAAGGGCATCGGGCCATATGACCGTCCGGGCCATATCTACCGCCACTACCTTACACGAAAAAAAGAAAATGATCCTAGTAGATATTATGCATGTCAAATGTTTGCAAATAATGCTATCAGCAAAGTAACAATAAATCATTTTTTTGTTTCCACAGCCTCCCAACCACGTTTTATTTTCTGGCGGCGAATCAATGGCCAACTGAAATTTAGTATAAAAGTAATGTTTCGCCGCCATCTTGAAAGCAAATGTCAATGTGTTATACATCATTAGAAAGGGAATTTTATGTAGATTTCAAATATTGAAAAAAAATTTGGGTGTTCTCATTTAAAATAAGAAAGTTGAAACCACTTCCGGTAACCACTTCTGGATAAACCGAAAGTGGTTTTAACACATGATTTATGTCAAAATATGAGAATCTGTGAATTTATTTCACCATAAAATTTTGAAATTTTCATCTATGAAAATGCCAATAGAAATGGGGGGTAACTACTTCTTGTGTCACCCTATGTATATCTCAATTATCAAGTGTCGAATCGAAAAACGAGTAACACACTCTTAAAGCAGTTTTTTGAATAAAATTCATTGCTGATAAAAAGAAAATTATGCATGCATCAGCTTTCGACATTGACATAACTTGTGCTATTTTAAATGAAACACCCTGTAAAAATCGATCACAATTTAAATTGACTTTCCAACGACATATAATATGTTATATTTATCTCTAGAAAAAGCGGCTAATTTTCGAAAAATTAAATATATTTGAGTAGGCCATGGAAAACTATAATATAATAATATAAAATAAATTTGCCAATAATAGGAATAAACTATACCAGACTAAATGTTCGAATTGTCTTCCATTGACATCTATGCATATTTATTGCATTTCGAATGTTTATCGAGAAGGCCATGGAAAAAAAAAAGAAAATCGTAACAGTCGTAAATGTCAAAACTTAATTTGTTAAGTGAGCACTTTCAAATGGTTCAATTTATTGATGAAAGTCGTTTTGGCATAGATGGTGATGGTGGTAATCCTAATTTTGAAGGGTTTGAATTTATTTTTTTTTAAGCAACGCAATGCAGTTGTTTTGGTTGGTTGGTTGTTTTTGGGATTTCTAAATACATGCAAGTATTTCACAAGATGATATATTAGGATTTTCTCTTGCAGGTCCTAAAACAACATTTTCTACAGCTTCTCTAATCTCTACCTGCATTTTTATAAAATTTTGGTCGAGGTTTTACAAATGATCCATGCTTTTAAATTTTGTTGTAGCCTTATGTCTGTCTCTTTTGTGGATATTATCTACAAAAATTGTTTGTGCGGCACTTTTGTCACACAATTTTACTGTCTATAACTATAACCTATTAAAGAAAAGCTCAGAAGCTAAATTTGAATCTTTTCCGCATTCTATAAAACACTTAATCATATCATATTTTTCATAATAAATAAATAGAACCATTTTAAAAAACGCTCACTCACAATCAACTCACACATTAGTTTTTGACATTTACGATTGTTTCGATTTTCTTTTTTTTTTCCATGACCTTCTCAATTAATATTAGAAATGTAATAAATATGCGTCAATGGAAGACATATCGAGCACATATTCTGGTTTATATTAGTTTTTTCCTATTTTTAGTAAATTTATTTTACATTATAACATGTGTTGTTTGTTGTTTATTGATAGTTTTCCATGACCTCCTTAAAAATATATTTAGGTACATAATTTTTCAAAAATTAACATGGGAATCCCGCTTATCTTAAGAGATACGAAGTCAGTTAAATTAGAGCAAAGTGGCGCATTTTTATGCTGATCACTAATCTGAAAAAATTGTATCTATCGTTTTTAGTTTTGAAAATATTAGGAAAAAAACAAAAATCTTCATTCTCGTTTTTAATTTTTAAATTGAAAACTAATAAAACTACGTGCTTTAAACAAAGACATTCTTAAGGTACTTCCGAATATGACATTGCGTTTTTTTTGACGTTTAAGATGGCAGATAAACAACTGTCAACTTTTTTTTTCTTATGGGCGCCATATTGGATTTTCACATTTTTGAATGCATCTCTTTTCTCTGATTACGGTGATGTCGACACATGATAGTTTAGTTTTATATTTCGGCCGAAATTGAACATTATTCAATTTTGTAAAGCATTATTTTCGTTTTAGACAAAATATTGACAGTTTAGTGTAATTTTAAGTTTCAGCGTTTACACTTAGGCTAAATTTTATACGATTTACAAGTAAAAAAAAACAAGCGAATAGGTTTGCTGAGAATGTATTTTTTACATTAAAGCAAATCGAAAACAACAAAACAGAAAACTATAACAAATTCTCAAATGGCCCACCTTATCACGTTGCTTTTCACTTGAAAATACCATTTTTTTGGCGAAATTCGCAAAATTGTCTCAAAGTGATGCTTTTGTTTCCAAAGCACCTTTTGCAAAGATTAATCATTTTCAATTTTGGTCGAAATATAAGTAAAACTAAACTGTCATGACGTGTCATACATTAAGCGTGATCAGAAAAAATTGGTATACCTACTAAAAAATGTGAAAATCCAATATGGCACCTAAAAGAAAAAATAAAGTTGACTGTTGTTTCTCTGCCATCTTATACGTCATGGCAAATGCAATGGCATAATCGGATTTCTCGGAAAAAAGTGCCTTAAGAATGTCTTTGTTTAAAATACGTAGTTTTATTAGTTTTCAATTTAAAAATTAATAACGAGAATCACGATTTTTCGATTTTTTCTAATATCTTCAAAATTAAAAACGACAGATCAAATGTCTTTTCAGATTATTGATCAGCATCCATATCGTATCTCTTAAGATAACCGAGATCCCCATGTTGCGGGTCGAAAAACGGGCACCCTGTATATCTCGAAAACTGATGCATGTATAATTTTCTTTTTATCAGCAATGAATCCTACCCAAAAAAGTGCTTTAAGAATGTGTTACTCGTTTTTCGATTCGACACTTGGTAATTGAGATAGAGTTAATATAAAAATGGGAAATTTTCAAAAACGTTCTGTAGCTCGGCAGGCGAAATAGACAGACGATCGCGGTTTGCGCCATCCTTTGTTTCTCGAAAATCGAGCCCAGAACACCTATGTTGTTTTTTTCTAACTCTCATACTTTCTGAGAAACTCCCAAATCCCATCGAATTTGGTCCACTCTGTATTTGAAAAAAATTATTTGCGTAATGTTTTATATTTTATAGTGCATTTTTTTTAAACCTAAAATCAATCAAAAACGTCATTTTATCAACCTAAAAAAAATCATAACTTCGGAAATTTCAACTTTATCGCAAAAAGGTTGGTATTGCACCTACCCTTTTAAATAGTACAATGCACAAAACATTATGCAAAAAAAAACCGGTAGAATAATTTTGTCCACTCGTGCACTCATTCATCCTTTACGAAAGCTCTGAAGGGCCACATGATATTTTTTTAAAAAGGTGAAATTTCAACATTTTTTCTTGAAATTACAAGAAAAATGTTGAAATTTCACCTTTTCCAAAACTTGAAATTTCAACTTTTTTCTTGAAATTTCAAGAAAAAAAGTTGAAATTTCACCTTTTTAAGAACTTAAAATTTCAACTTTTTTCTTGAAATTTCAAGAAAAAAAGTTGAAATTTCACCTTTTTAAAAACTTGAAATTTCAACTTTTTTCTTGAAATTTCAACTTTTCTGGAGACAAAGTATGTTCTGTCAGATACAAGCTAGTCTACAATCAATAATGTTACAGAGTACCCAGCGACCGGGAAAACCGGGAAATGTCAGGGAATTTTTATGAGGCAGGGAAAAGTCAGGGAAATCGTAAAAAATCGGAAATTGTCGGGGAATTTTGACCTTTTGTCTGGAAAATATGCAACAGAATTCAAACCTCTTATTTATTATTTTTTTAAATTATTATTATTTAATATGAAGAAATGTTTTACCACAATTTCTTTTGGTAAAACTAAAAAACCGCCCTTGGATCATGGTAAGATCCTATGGTTGGTTAGTTTAGTAGTAAATATGAATAAAATACGATTTTGTCATTTCACTATAAGGTGAGATGAGATGGTAGTCCTGTTTATCTAGTGTCTTTTACATTTTTGTGGTGGCAATGGTAAGTCAGTCACTCAAGTTTCTTCCGTCTTTGAAGTTGAATTACTCGAAAACGATGCATTTAATTGACATATTAAGAGATACAAAAAAGTCGATAAATAGTACAGGCAATAACACAAGCACATCGATTTTGTAAAAAAACAGTGGCGTACTTTTGTTTTCAATTAAAATAATTTTTGACTAGCCCGTACGCACGCCCCTGTATTCTTGATAAAAAAATTGCAACCATTTTCCGATAAAGAATGTAAAACAACCTCTCTATGCTAAATTTCAAAGAGCTATCTTTTGTTAGTATAGAGTTATGGCCAATTATTCAAAAAAAAATTTCATCTTTAACACCCTGTAGATCTTAAACGAAGCAGAATTCGACCATAGTTTATAGGACAATATGTCTTTATTTTACGCTGAACTAGCTCCTGGTAAAGTCCTGCTATTATAAACTGGACCACCCTGTATATGAATTTATGTATTGTATATTTTGATATTAAAATATTTGCATATTTGGTCTGCAATTTTCTATATAATGTTCCTGGAAAACCTGGAAAAGTCAGGGAATTTTTAAAACTCAAGTTGACTGGGTACCCTGTATGGTGAATAAGTAGTGCCAGTTATCATCTTAAATGGTACAATTTTGATTAATTATTACGTATAAACTTTTTTTTCACGAGTCTTAAGTATAGGTACAGGGTGGGCCATTGAAAAGGAAACACACCTGTTTTGGGACACTTAGGCTAGTTTTTTGAAAAAACGCTCGGACAGGTCGATTCTTGATTTTTGGGGGACAACTTTTGATGCCAAACTTGACATTGACATGCCAAACTTGACATTGACACATCAGCCCTCTAGCCCCAGCAACCCCTAACCAAGAATTTAAATAGGGAAATGGGGTCGAGCGATCCCTCATTTGAAGCGTCTTTCTATTCTCTATGCGACAGCATGGTCGAAATTGGTTTTTTTCAATTTTTTTTTCGTCCCCATGGAAAGCACCCTCTAGATTAACTAAGGTGGGGATGTTGTTTGGGAAAGAAATCCTGGAACACTTCACCTTTTATCTTCTGAATGGCACATTTTGATGTCAAATTTAACTTTGTCAGGTCAATCCCCTAGCCCCAACAACCCCCAACAAAAATAAATATTACGGTACGGTGGTCGAGTGACCCTTCATTTTGAAGGTCTTTTGATTCTCTATGCGAGTGCCTGATTGTTTTTAGGTTTACAAAAATGGGAAAAGTGTAGAAAAAAAATTAAAACATCAAAATTCAGCGTCAGAAGAAATTTTTATTAGTTCACATAGAGAATCAAAAGACCTTTAAAATGAGGGGTCATACGACCACTTTACCGTAATTTTTGTTTTTGTTGGGGCTACGGGGTTGACCTGACAAAGTCAAATTTGACATTAAAATGTGCCGTTCAAAAGATAAAAGGGGACGTGTTTCAGGATTTTTTTCCCAAACAACACCCCTACCTTAGTTTATATAGAGAGTGATTTTCATGGGGACGAAAAAAAATTGTAAAAACTAATTTCGACCATGCTGTCGCATAGAGAATTGAAAGACGATTCAAATGAGGGGTCGTTCGACCCTATTTAAATTCTTAAGTTAGGGGCGGCTGGGGCTAGGGGGTTGATGTGTCAACGTCAACTTTAACATCAAAAGTTGTCCCCCAAAAATCATGAGTCGACCTGTCCGAGCGTTTTTTCAAGAAACTAGCCTAAGTGTCCCAAAACAGGCGTGTTTCCTTTTCAATGGCCCACCCTGTACCTATACTTAACACTTGTGAAAAAAGTTTATACGTAATAATTAATCAAAATTGTACCATTTAAGATGATAACTGGCACTACTTACTCACCATTTCATTATTGATTGTAGACTAGCTTGTATCTGACAGAACATACATTGTGTCTCCAGAAAAGTTGAAATTTCAAGAAAAAAGTTGAAATTTCAAGTTTTTAAAAAGGTGAAATTTCAACTTTTTTTCTTGAAATTTCAAGAAAAAAGTTGAAATTTCAAGTTTTGGAAAAGGTGAAATTTCAACATTTTTCTTGAAATTTCAAGAAAAAATGTTGAAATTTCACCTTTTTAAAAAAATATCATATGGCCCTTCAGAGCTTTCGTAATCCTTGACTAGTATCAGCTTCTAACAATGTAAAATAAAGAGAAACGGAAACGTATTTTATAAAATATTAAAGAGAGCTGAGTTGCATTCGAAGAAAAGGACCCTAGTTGGGAAATGCAAAAACAAATTTAAGTTCCTAAATAATAAAATATCCGGCCGTATCTCGTCTTTTATGACAAACATTTGGAGTAGATAATTGTTGGCTTCAAGACATTTAAACAGGGTAAATCAATTAGTAATCCATTTACTGGCATATCTGAAGTCTATTGTCTATCCCTGTGCGTTGTCAATCATCCAGAGATAACAAAACGAAAAAACCATCATCACCATGGAGTAGGCGAAGGAAGGACGATGTTATCAGGCGCACGCCGCCGGTCGAGTAGACGCTGTATAAACTCGCGACTTCGCGGACTTAATTTTAGTGATGTGGGAACGTCGGTGTATGTAGGTTGCCGTCGCAGTACACCAGATAAACACGCGAAATCAAAACAAACGAAACACGTGAACGGTTGACGTTTAATAAGCACACTTCCATATCAGACAATTCAGTGGAGATTAATTATTTAATTAGTGCAACTACTTGTTTGTGGGTGTGTTTAGTGTGTGTTGTTATTTTATAAATAATTGGAGATGTGGATTAAGGTAAGAACGCACCGTAGATATAAACGAATATATAAGAATTATTTTTTTAAGTTATACGTAGCACAAAGTACATCAATGTGTAACATTTATTGTTGTTAAATGACGAATTGACGTCAGGAGAGTTTGTACAATAAGTTAAGAATACAATGGTATATTTATGATGGACGGTTACCACTAATAATAATTGTCTTATGAAACAAATCATTTGTAAATTATGTAAAGGGTTGAATAACTGTGGAAAATATACCTACCTAGGTACTCCAATGTTATTTTTAAATATTAAAAAATATGGTAAAATATTATCTCGAATATTACTTATATGTTTTTAAAAACTGTTGTGAAAGTTTTGCATAATGGTTACCTATTATTATATAAAAATAACCTGCATTTAATTTACGAAATGTAGAGTATATAATACGTATGTGTTAGTAGTATAATCATAAAATTAAACCAAATTAACCACATCATGAAACTTGACGTTATATTACTCATTTGTAGGTGTCTATGTAAATTATTTTTTCTCGTAAGTGTAGCGTTTATAGCAGTTATAGCCACTCGAAACTTCAAACCGTAATATTTGTGTATTCTCTGTGGCATGTCAATTCACACACATTGCACACATAAATAACATTTTAAGTGCAAAATGGGGTTTTACAATAGGACGTTGCACAAACTTTAAAGTTATGTAGCGATTTTGCTTTCATTACACGTATACGGGATGATTCAAGTGTGCCCACTCTGGTTCCTAAAATGCATACTTATTTGGAATAAAAAATTGAAATTTGAGAGGCTTTAAGTATGCAACTAACGTGCAATTTTCTTAATATTAATTTAACTTGGGTACACGGGAAATGATCCTAACTGTGATATTTTAATGGGGACACCTCGGGGGACACCCTACATATTTCTACACTTTTGGAATTCAGAGGAAGTTCCGAGGGAAATCCTGAATAATCACGTCACATTTAGCATTTTGCTCGGCATTTTGAATAAAAAATATGTTTTGTACTTTAGTACTGTGCTCGGTAGGTATCTACTGTGGAACCCAAAAATGTTTTAGAAGAAAAATGAGGGTAGTAGTTAATTGCCTAAATTAATATGTTTTTATTAATGAAAAAATAATAGGGTGCAACGATTCCAATGCATGTATTATAATAGGTAGATACTAATAATCGTATACCTAATAGTATATTTTACAAGAGATGAAAATTCTGTTTTTTAACTCGGAAAAAAACGTATTTATCTCGGGTAGGAAATGCTATTTTTTCTACAATATTGCAATAAAATATTGGATTAAAATTTACAGAACTTTATTTATTTCGAGATTTATTTCTAACCGAGTTTTTAACATTCACTTGGAAAAAACATAAAATGATATTAAACTATAAACCGAGCTATAAACCAATGTAATGTAATTATTAATTGTTTGTTTAGTCGTTGCTATGCTAGGTAACATAAATTTGACAATTTCATTTTCGCTTCTAGAGACGAAAATAACTTTCGTCTCTAGAGTAAAAAACGAGGTAAAAAATGTCACTAGTGGAAAAATTGCTATTTTCATATATGAGTAGAAAAATACATTTATTCACCTCGATTTTGATCAATATCATTTTTATGTGTTATTTTGAAAAACCCTAGTATAAAAAATTACATTTTAAACTCGATTTTAAATTATCTGGACTGAAATTTACACCACCTACTTCTTTACTAATAAGCCCTTATAGTTACACCTGGGGTTACACCTCGGGTTACACCGAGGTTACACCTTATTAAGGGTAACCCTCGGGGTAACGTAACATAAGCATACCAAAAACGTCCAAAACTATCAAACACTAAAATCGAGACTAAAATAGTTAAGCCTTCAGTTCCTTAAAAGATCTCTATTAGCACTATAATAAAACTAGACTAGAAACTAGAACAGAAATTAGAACCAACGCAAATATTTCTTAAAATAAGTTTTTTTGTCTCGTTCTTTGTTAAAATGGTCTCGGAAAATGGTTATTAAAACCGAAACATCAGAAAATACCAAATGTTTTTTTTTATTTAATTATACAGTGTGACCAAAATCGCAACACCTCTGTATACCCGTTAATTGATGCTTGATTAACTTCAAACTTTGGTGGTAACAAAAGACCCATCAGGTGATTCTTTGAACTTAGTAATAAGTATGTGATACATGTCAGTAGCGTGCGAATTTAAGGCGGTTTGAAAAGTCGATTTTTCAAAACAAAATACCTACCTACCTCGGTCTCGACCTCGGTACCTACCTAGGTATTACTGATTTTTTTTTCAAATTTCGTTTTCACCATCGTAAGAGCGTCATTTTAAACTCCTAGAGATCAATTTTAAGTGACATACCTATCCACAAAAATTCAGTTTTTTTACAAGCGATCAAGTTGTTTGAGTTAAATTTTACCAAAACTGATTGTGCATTTTCTGAGAATTCACGGCATTTCTTTTTTGTTCATTACATAATCAGTTTTGGCAAAATTTAACTCAAAAAACTTGATCACTTATGAAAAAACAGAAAAAACTGAATTTTTGTGGATAAGTGATCTCACTTAAAGTTGATATCTTGAGGTTTTAAATGGCGCCCTTTACGATGCTGAAACCGAAATTTGAGAAAAAAACGCTAATGCTTTTTTTGAAAATTCGACTTTTCACCTCGCTTTTCACACCCCCTTAAAATCGTACGCTACTGACATGTATCACATATTAGGTGCTAAGTTCAAAGAATCACTTTATTGATCTTTTCTCTCGTCTTTTCTTCATCAAAATTTGAAGTTAATCAAGCATCAATTAACAGGTATACAGGGGTGTTGCGATCTTAAGTGGGTCGCACTGTATGACCGAGCATCCCCAGGAATCTTCACCTTAAATTAATTGATATCAACGGTCAAAAAAAAAGGAAAGCCATTATATGAAAATCATGTTGAGTATTTTCAGGGTACCCAGTCAACTTGAGTTTGAAAATTTCCTGACTTTTCCAGGTTTTCCAGGAACATTATATAGAAAATTCCAGACCAAATATGCAAATATTTTAATATCATAATATACAATACATAAACTTCACATACAGGGTGGTCCAGTTTATAATAGAAGGACTTTACCAGGAGCTAGTTCAGCGGAAAATAAAGACATTTTGTCCTATAAACTATGCTCGAATTCTGCTTCGTTTAAGATCTACAGGGTGTTAAAGATGGAATTTTTTTTAGAATAATTGGCCATAACTCTATACTAACAAAAGATAGCTCTTTGAAATTTAGCATAGAGAGGTTGTTTTACATTCTTTATCGGATAATGGTTGCAATTTTTTTATCAAGAATACAGGGGCGTGCGTACGGACTAGTCAAAAATTATTTTAAATGAAAACAAAAGTACGCCACTGTTTTTTCCGAGGTTTTTTCACAATATCGATGTGCTTGTGTTATTGCCTGTACCATTTATCGAATTTTTTGTATCACTTAATATGTCGATTAAATGCATCATTTTCGAGTAATTCAACTTCAAATACGGAAGAAACTTGAGTGACTGATTTACCATTGCCACCACAAAAAAGTAAAAGACACTAGATAACTAGATAAACAGGACTACCATCTCACCTTGTAGTGAAATGACAAAATCGTATTTTATTCATATTTACTACTAAACTAACCAACCATAGGGGATCTTACCATGATCCAAGGGCGGTTTTTTAGTTTTACAAAAAGAAATTGTGGTAAAACATTTCTTCATATTAAATAATAATAATTAAAAAAAAATAATAAATTAAATAAGAGGTATAATTTCTGTTGCATATTTTCCAGACAAAAGGTCAAAATTCCCTGACAATTTCCGATTTTTTACGATTTCCCTGACTTTTCCCCTCGCTTTTCCCTGCCTCATAAAAATTCCCTGACATTTCCCGGTTTTCCCGGTCGCTGGGTACCCTGTTTTGAAGAGATTAGTTAAAATATACAACAATAATGCAACCGATCTTTAAAAATGTACGACTCATACAGTAGTGGGCTTTTAAAACATAACTGACACATTTTTGGATTTAGACTTTTGGCAAATAAACGACATTCGCTAATGGGCTTATTTCGTGATATTTGCTTTTTAATTTATTTAAGCATTTTCCGTAAGTATTTGATCCTCTAAGTATATAGTGAAAAAATTAGATCGCTAGCGTTAATATTAACCCTAATATTTGATTTCAAATTCGTAACATATTTGAAACGGCGATGACGTCACACCACCCGACTCCACTGGTTCTATGAGTTATGCGGATATATGGTGTTTAGATTTCCCTGTACCAAGGACGAAGCACTTAAACGATGAACGAAATTACCACTTCCGTCGTGTGTGTAGTAACTGCCGCCGGTATGAAACTATAGGAAACAAGCTAGCGGCCGACCGCTGCGAGTGGTGTGACGTCACAGCGCTCTATTTTCATAATTTATTTTGAGGGAGAAGCAGTTGAAAAAAAAATTTAATATTTTGCACATTTACTAATTACAAGGTGTACTTTCGGAATATGAATTAAAAAATTTCTCCGAAATGAGCCCATAAGATAATCTTTGAATTATTCTCTTGTTAATTTTGTTGTTGATGTTATCTGGTTATCTTTGAGTACGCTTACTCGGTACAGGGTGATCGTTTGAAAATTCTAATTTTTAAACCCTTTTGTTTTGCTTAAAAATATAGCTAGAAAAAAATATATGTAGATCTCTAGCCTCGTCTCTAGCATACTGTATCAAGTTTTTGTGTTATGAGTCTGCATCTATCTAATGATACAGGGAGCGTGGTGGAGCGCCACATAGTTACATTTTTTTAAACGGAACACCCTGTATATTATTAGATATATGGATAGCCCTTTTTATCCCCTTTATATATTCCTACACAGTGTGTCCCCGGATGGGTGAAACAAGTTTACATTTTAAGCAATTTTTTAATAAAAATAACAACATACAAAATAAGTAAAAATTATAACATGTTTTCAAAAATTCCACCATTATTTTCCAAACAAAGGTTTAATTTTTTATGCAGGGTAAATCGAGGATAGATGATGCACATTTTTTTAAATGAACATAAAACTCGACATAAAACGTCTATGACATTAAAAATAAAGGAAACAAATTTAGATCACAAACAAACAATGTATGAATTAACATCTATTACCTTAAATAGGATGTAAAAATGTAAATTTGGGCAAAAACGAGCTTTGTTTTTTTCTCACAGTTGCGCCCTCGGTTGCGCCATCTCACCTTTTGTGTATAGTAGAGATGGCGCAGTGTATTAGGTGAGATGGCGCATTCACTTTTAACCGATTTAAAAAACAGAGGTGATTGTAGAAACTCAATGTTAAAATATTTAATGAAATATATTGGATAGTACCTATTAACAAATATAAAAAGGTATTATTCTAGTTACACTTCGTTAACAAAGGAACAGCTATTCTGGGGCAAAACAAAACAATTTAAATAAAACTCAACACAAAACAATAACAAAAACTAAAACAATTTGTAGCAGCTAACTAGTTTTCTTCGCTAAACTTTTCCCACACAAGTCACAAAAATCGAAGATCTTGGTGCAGTCTTCGTGCAACCACCGGTTACATTTCAAACACTTAATCCAGTCTTCCTTCTTTTTTGTTTGACTATATTCTTCTCTACATCCTACACAAATGTCTTATTCATCTTCACAGCTTGAAGAATCGTTACAAATAACTGTCAGTTCATTATCGTCATCTGACGACTCGGGTCCAAGCGTTTTAGTTTAATCATCTTTGTTTTTTCTTCGGCGTCGCAAAGTACCCCCAGGGACACCAAATTCGCGACTTGCTTGGCGAATACCCTTTTCTTCTGTATCAATAGCAGTAATTGCTGAAGATAATTGTTCTATTGTCCATTCACCTCTTCTAACGTTCCTTTTATTTTGTATTCCGTCGGCATTCCTGTAAAAAATTATTATAAATATCTAACAGTGCGCCAACTCTCCTTATTTATAGATGCGTCAACTCACCTTATATTACTTCGTAAGGAGAGATGACGCACCAAATTTTAACGAACGTCGTTGCTGAAACAAGCTGAATTGAGGTTATGAATACGTAAACATCACTTAGCTGCAATAAGGAACTAGGACTAACAAACTTTGATGTAAATAGTAAAATTTACTTTTACTATTTTATCTTAAATAAGGAACTAAAGTACATAATAAAAATACGATTTAACATACCTGTATACTCTCTGACTGTGGACGATGCAAAAATTTTCAGTGATTACAGCAGTAAATTAGTCTAAAAACACCCACTAAAAAACTTCAAAACAAGCCGCAGACATATACAATTCTTCGATAGTGCAAAGCAATATGGCAGAGTGTTGCCAGATCAAATGCATTAGTATTATTTTTACGGAAACCATGTCTGCGCCATCTCACCTAACGCGCCAACTCTCCACGATTTACCCTAATTTTGTCTAAAAAAAATTTGTCTAAAAAAATAATTTAGTTGTATCCCCATCTTTTAGGAATATGATTTATTTGAATAATTAAGTTATTTGAAGATGAAAAATCTCGAATTTACTAGTATTTCCGAGAGTATTTCTTTTTTAAATTTCTACTATCATAGAATTCATGCGGTCTATCGAAGTCCGACGCACTATTGCCGCCCCACTCTGTATATTTATTTGTTCGAATCGTTGAAACAGCTATCCACCAGCAATGTTGTAGGTTGTAGGCATTACTGTATACAAAACTAAGTTTAAAACAAAACAGACATATATCTCCTACAGCTGTAATCAGCGAAGGAATCAAAGAAAAAATAAATTTTATGTTAGTTCTGTAAAAAAATATTCTCGGTGTCTTCACATAATAATTGCAAGGTCTCCCAATTCTCTGAATTCATAGAACCGTGTCCTATTGTGTAACTAACTGTGTAACGTGTGTGTACGGCTAAAAATATTTTGTTTTGGTTAGAAATAGCAAAGCCAGTGCTTTAAAGCAAATAACAGGTTCTATTTCAAGTTCTGTTCTTATCGCTATACTTTGTCATATTTTAGAATATTTTATTAAGTTAGAATCATGAAATCATCTCTGTTGCAGTGAGCACAGAAGCAAAATTTTCCACTAAAGTTGTTCGTAATAACAGTAGATAAAAAATATTGTATACCTACGTTAAATCAGTAAAATTATCTACTTGTGACTAATTTCTTGTTAAACAATGAGAGATTGAGAGGTATTTTTTCAATAATTTTATGATTGCACCTCGACTCAAGTATTTGGTAATTATAAACTGAGCTGATTTTCTGGACAGTTAGAAATTAATGTTGATGATGTAGGTGCAGATTAGATTCATTCTTTCACGGTGTGATATAGTACATACGTAAAATATTCCTCTCCCATCACATGAGGATTTTATATAAGCACTGATGGGTTTATCGTTAACATCATTTGACCGTGATAGTAGAAATTGTTACAAGTACTAGATATTAGCACTGATTTACACAATTACGCAATTAAGACGACATTAGCACTAGTACTAAATATTAGCCGGTATTTGGTATTTGCATATTATATAAATACTAGCAAAATCAATCATATACATCGTTGACAACACCGAGTCGCATTAATTATACCAGTACTGTGATGAAAAAGAACTAGTGAAATAAAAAATTCTGAATACAATAATTGAATTGGTCACTTTTTGACGAATATCGTCCAGTGTAAAAATATAGGTAATCATTTTTATATATGAAATTTTGAAAATCCGTTAATTATTTTTTGAGAGATGATCCAAAATGCATGCCAGTAGTACAGCTAACTTTTAGGAATATGCGACTAACACAGTAGTGGGATTTGAAAAAAAACTGTATTTTTCATGTTCTAAACTTTGGGCAAATCTTAGTAGCTATTGAATCTAACAAGACAATGTATAAAAAACATTACATTAATATATACAGAGTGTCTCATTAGTATGACATAGTTTGATTACGTCTAAAAGGTTAGAGATAGACGAAAAATGAATATCGTGTTCCATTAATTTTTTGAGCTGCATTTCGTAAAAATATTTTCAAGGATACATGGTGTCACATATAAGTTCTACCCACATCAACTTTGTTTCTTTAAATAGCACCCTCCAACTTTCTTTTCATTTTATAATTCTGCATAAAATTTGGAAACGCCTGAAACCCCATAGTCGACCCTTAGCTCCAACTGTTGGCCCGCCATTTTAACTTTTATGCCAAAAATGTCACTTTTAAAAATTACTCAGAAACGAGATAGCAAGTTGTGGTTTTCTCAGACTTTTAGAGGAAGAAATGGGCTTTCTTTTTGTTATGGTCCAAAGTTTCATTATCTGCTCAGGTATATTTTCTGAATTTGAAATATTTCAATCGACCAAAACTTATTATTTTCAAATAAATACCCACATTTTTTTTTATCTGGCTGTCTGACATTTTATTTTCCATCTTTTGATATTCACATGTAATATACCTATATGGCATAGTTTAGGAAATAATGACCAATTTATTCAATTTCGTTCACCATTTGTTGCTCATTGCAGAGTGTACCATGAAAAACAACACTAGTAAACCTTTTTACTATTGCCAAAATTGTTATCATTCCAACAATTTCTTTTTGTGTCTCCAAAGTTCTCTAAAGAAGAATTGGTGGAGTATTTCTTTCTATTTATTACCTTCGATATTATCATAAAAAATTAAAACTGCTATTCCTCTCTCTATTTTATATAATTTATCATTAAGGACAGCAACATTTTTAAACTTATGGAAAATGGTTAAAATTTCTCCCATTTTTAAAGCTATTGACCCACCTAATAATAATAATAGACCTATTTCGGTATGATGCAACTTCGCAAAAGCTTTTGGAATATTTCTGTGTGCTAGATGTGAAGAATTTGAATACACACTTGCAGCAAAACAATCAGTCCAGCTTATTCAGTTACTCAATTTTATAACCTAAACATTGATAACGGAAGTCAGGTTGATGTTATCTACATGGATTTTTCAAAGGCCTTTGATCGCACAAATCATAGTGTTGTATTAAACAAATTAACTATTTCTGACATTAATGATTCCATTATTTTGCTACAGGAGCCGTATCTATACAATAGTCAAACAGTTTGTTTATTTTACAACGGTTTATTCCGAGGTTTATTCTCATTCTCATTCTCTTGTTACTTCAGGTGTTCCACAAGGGTTAAATTTAGGACCGCTTTTTTACGTTTTATAAATGATTTAGCTGGGGAATTAACATGTGAAAGATTTTGTTTGCTGATAATTAAAAAATTATTGTAATATAAAAAAACTGAAGAATTGTTTCAGTCTTCAAAATAAAGTAACTAAAATATTTGATTGGCCTAAGTCACGGAGTAAGATAATTAGGTGGTGAAACGCCTCAATGTATCGTATGGTTAGAATGTCTCCAAACTGTTAACGCATCGTAAGACAAAGAGAGAGAGTGGGTGGCCGCGAGGGCACCGCGGGCTAAGCCCCGAATCGTCCCTAGTTAATTTCCACTTCATTTTACCAGGTCGAAAAATATACCATTCGATGCAGAAAAATATGTAGAACACGATTGTTGAAAAATTATGTCTAAATTGTCGGCTACTATGCAAAAAAAAAAATAAAAACCATAAATGAAATTGGACGCCGGCACGTTTAACTCGAAACGCTGCTAAAACCGTTCGAGTTATGATAAAAATTAACATAAACAATTTTATAGAGAACTAAATTTCCTATAAAAAAGTCAGTGGTGGCATTAGTCTATCTTTAATAGTTTTGGTGTGAGGGCGCCTCAAATTCGCGCGCTGATCTTTTGTTAAATTAAACTTATCGTTTTCCAGCGCAAAACTTTCAGGCCCACGGTGTAGAATTGTTTTACACCGTGCTCACGTCTAAAATATTAAAGATAGACATATGCCGTCACTGACTTTTTTATAGGAAATTTAGTTCTCTATAAAATTGTTTATGTTAATTTTTTTCATAACTCGAACGGTTTTAGCAGCGTTTCGAGTTAAACGTGCCGGCGTCCAATTTCATTTATGGTTTTTATTTTTTTTTGCACAGTAGCCGACAATATAAACACATAATTTTTTCAACAATCGTGTTCTACACATTTTTCTGCATCGAATGGTATATTTTTCGACCTGGTAAAATGAAGTGGAAATTAACTAGGGACGATACGGGCCGCAGCCCGCGCGGTCCAAGTGGCCACACACTCTCTCTCTTTGTCTTACGATTTCGCGTCTCTAGCGTTAACAGTTTGGAGACATTCTAATTGCGGCGTTTCTTCACCTAATTATCTTACACCGTGGCCTAAGTGTAAACAAAATGAATTTAAATGCTGCTAAATGCAAAATAGTAACCTACACAAGCAAGAGACTTGTAACTTGAAACGTGGCTCTTATTGATTTTTTTTTAATTTCAAACCGATCGATGTTAAAAAAGTCGTCGTGTAAATAAATTATCCAAAATTACATAATCATATAGTATATATACTATCTACTACTTAAGTCCAATTTTATACTCGTTAATTCGATCCATCGTGAAAATACCTGCGTTCCATCCTTTTTTTCTTCTGGGACTGCTCCATGATTTACCATGGCTGGTCTAAGAATTTTTGTTAAAATAGCCATTTTTCAATCTCATTGTGCCAATATATTCACACTCGATGAGGTTTAAATAAACATTGTTTGTGATTTATTTGGCATTTGTGAATAAATGTTTTCTATAACTGATTTGATTCTCGCATGGTACCGAGCATGGTACACTTGATTTACTCCACGGACGCCACATTTTTTTCGATAACTAAGAAATTTTTCCGAGATTTTTCTATGCTAAAAAATTTTTTTTTCCATGACTATTTATTGTAAATTATTATTTCTATTATGTTTCTTACCCTCGTTCTTACCCGAATCGTAGACCTATTTACTAGATAATTCCGTAACAAAAAAATTTACTGCAACTATACTAATAGGCCGATAGCAACTTTACTATATCTATGAATAAAGTTTACTAGCTAATCTATCACATACAAACTAACAGTTTTAATCACCTCCAGATGATGCCAAATTTGTTGCTATAGCGATTTCGAGTTAACTGTGCCAATGACTGTATTGGTTAGTGTGGAATTAAAAGAATATGTGAAATTAAAATTTAAGTAAAATGGAAATACATTTTTTATTGCATTATTTGGCGTATTCTGTGGAAAGAGCTACTAAAGGTATTTTCCATTAATTTTTAATAGCGGTAATTTGCGGTTTGCTACATTACGCCAAATGACTTTTAATTGGGTCATTTATATATTATAAAAGGGATAAAATGTTTGTTAACCTTATACATGAACGTAATTGTTGGGGATCCTTTTATATTAGGAATCTAGTTAATCAAGCGATAAAAATAGTAGTTCTTATGTTTTTTTAATAAGCCGTTTAGACAGATTTTTTTAATAAATAACTTTGCTTATAATTTCTGTATTTTCTAACATCTTCTCACCGCTTCTGAAACCGTGAGGTGTCTTAGAGCGATTGCTCCTATACTAAACAAAAATATAATAGTTTTTTTCCTATTTAATATCATTATGGCATTGCAGCTAATTTATTTTTAATTTTGCCATTTTGATCTATATTCTCAAATAAGTATCTGAATCATGGAGTGTACTTGTCTCGATATTTTCTAAAACGTAGAAATAAAATTTAAATTTATGCCCAATAATTCAACTGTGATACACTTCCAATTACTGAAAGTGGCCCGAACTTTAGTATTTCAAGTGGGATTTTATATTTCATATTATTTAAAACCAGAAACATGAATATCCATATCCCATGTACAGCGTTATCATTTTGTTTGGTACACATTTTAATTAGAATTTGTGAATTTATTGTAGAAATTAGAAAAAAAATGTTTTATACAAAAGTTGCAGGGTATTTTCTAAATTTTTATTTGGCGGTAATAAAAATACAATTATTGAATGTCGAGTTTTTCAGATATGGACATAACCTATATTTTTTTAAATGGAACATCCTATACGTTTTTATCCAGTTAGGTAAATTTGTTTTTAGTAGGTATAGCACACTTGATGGTTTTATTCAGGATGTTTTGAATTATTAATCAAAAACAAAAAGATTGTAGGAAAGTATTTCTACTAATTAGAGTTTAATCATTTTGCGTTAGCAAAGAGGGCCGTGGATGAAAACAATAGAAACTGTTATTGTTTTGTCTAATGTTATTATTTATACATCAACAATAAAATTGGTGGATTCTTATGTTAAAATGAGATTCAATTTAGAAGAAAATTATGATATGCTTGAATTATGTATTTAATGAACAGTAAAAGTGCAATGGTTACTATGGGTGGCGCACACGTGACGTCACAACTAACCTAAAAAATATGCGTTTATCTAAAATTTTCGAATATTACGTCAATTTTATCGAAATTTCTGCTTGGATCCTGTAGGGGAGACCAGGGATGGTTGAGCACAGGGGTAGGTTGGTACAGGCTTAATATTTCCTTAACTGTGCAACAGACGGCAACCATGACTGTGTTAGTGTATTCCCCAGATGATCAAAGCAGACGGTAGAAAGCGGTAGTTACATCTGTTTATTTGTTACCGAGTTATAAAATGTTTTTTGTTTTAATTACTTGTGAGTAAATATTTTCATTTATATATAACATTATAAAACATAGTCAATGAGTAGGTTTTAGTTTCTATTTTGCTCAGTGACGAATATATATTTAGTTTGCTTCATTTCTGTATATTGAAACAAACATGTAACGTATTGATTCAAGAGCTGTTAAATTTTGACAGGCATTTTGGTCGAGCTCGGTTGGTACTGGTACTTGTTGCACCAAAAAAACTTAAGCAGAACAGACGCAAGACAAAGAGATGAATAGTAAAACCGTTAAAAATTGTTTTTGAAGAAAAAAATTAAATAAAAAAGAAAACAAGAAAATAAAGAAAAAATGGTTGTTCATGATTACAGTGACAGCAATGACGAAGAATAAAATTATTATTATTATATTAGAATAAAATCAACATTATTACACTAACTTAGCCTAACCTAACCTAATCTAAATTACTTTTTAACGTTATAATTTTTTTTTTGTTGAACGAAAAAACCCAAAAATATAGACTGTACCAACATACCCCGGCTAAGGGACATGTCGGTACACATGACATGACCTGACAATTGATTTTTTTTTGGCTACATACTTTTTTATATTTGTGTTTAATATGATTAATTACCTAGTCAAATAAAGTAGCTGCCATTGCCCTACACCAAATTTTTAATTATATCTATAGATGAGATGCAAAAAATTCAAATGTAAATTTTGTCCCAACCAGCCCCGATCACCCCTACTATCAACTAAAATCTTGTTCGGTGCATTATTAATAAAGTTTTAATTGCCTTGATCTAATGAAATAATATATCTACTATTTGTTGGTTGGAATTCCAACCTATAATTAGCAGTCTATTTTTAATAATCTACAACAATGAAACTTTATAAATCTACTGTCCGAGAGCAAAATCTACAAAAATTAAAATTAAAATTGAAAATAAATTCGCAAAAACTAAAAATTCACATTAAAATGTAAATTATAGAACAGTGTCTATTGTTTTCATCAACGGCCCTCTTTGCTAACGCAAAAAGTTCAAACTCTAGTAGGAATATCCTGAATAAAACTATCAAGTATGCTATATCAGTGATCAGTGTAATCAGAAAATAACCAAATCTGATTGGATAAAAATATATAGGGTGTTCCATATAAAAAAACATGGGTTATGTCGATATCTGAAAAAATCGACATTCATTTGTTTTTTTATTACTGCCAAATAAAAATTTAGTAAATATCCTGCAACTTTTGTATAAAACATTTTTTCTAGTTTCTACATTCTTATTAAAATGTGTACCAAACAAAATGATAACACTGTACAATGCTAAAGTTGGGACCATTTTCGGTTAAACCGGGCATGCACGCAAGAGTTGAATGTTCTTAAAAGAAATCAAATTTCAATTTTCGTTTGCAAATATTTTAAGAAATATCGCACTACTTTACTCATCAGGTAAATACCTGCCACAATGCATTCGTGGGTATTTTTGTAAAACTGTATTTCAACTCTGTTGTGTCTATATCGTATTAACATCGTTTAATAATTTATTCGTGAATTTCTAAATGGTTATTAACCCAGCTACAAAAGGAAAAGTCGGAATGCACCCTAAAACAAGTTGCAAAACGAGTCAATGAGGAGGAAAGAAAATCCAATAAAGTACAATTAAAGGAAAGTGCTTTCATCCTGTTCGATGAAAATCTATGTTTCAACTTACATAATGATTTTAACTCATTTAGGTTCCCTCTTATTCAATAATTCAAGACGTAAAAATACTCAGACAGTTCTCTATGTCTGTGTGACAATATTAATTGACAACTACTGTATGTTTGTTTGTATGTAACGGAATCTTTCAATGAGTTTTTCACCCACTTCAAAACGTCAGATTAAGCTGAAACTTTGCACACTTATCAAGGATAGATGACAATACAATAATTTTATAACTTTGGCCTAATGTCCTTACCAGGACCATCAGGATAAAATAAAAATAATTTTTAATAATTGAAATGAAAAATTTTGATAAAAATTTGAAATGAAAAATATCGAAAAAAATTTGTCTTCTAAAATAAAAAATTAATTTGAATTCAAAGATTTTGAATTGAAAAATGTCAAAAATAATTTTGATTTCAAAAATTTCAAAAAAAATTTGGATTCAAAAATTTCAAACAAATTTAGATTCAAAAATTTTAATTAAAAAAATTTTGAAAAAATTTGATTTAAAAAATTTTGAAAAAAAATTATTTTCAAAATAGCAAAAATTTGAATTGAAAAATTTCGAAAAAAAGTAAAGTAAAAAATAATGTTATGTTTATCTATTAAGATTTGTTCAACAGTGATAAATATTCCACTAACTCAATATAATTAAATGCTTTTTACTAAGTTTAAAATAAGAATAAAGGGATTGACAAAAAATAATTTTATTGTAAAAAAAGCGTGGGGTGCTAACTCTACTTTAATCAATAGCTACCAATGATATATCTATAACAATTGATATTATGCCACCCCACGCTTTTTACAATAAAATTATCAATTTACTAAAGCGTGTTTTCTTAGTTTTTTTAATATTTAGTTTTATTTTCCTCATTATTTTCATTGAAGCGGTTAACAATTCAAATATGTAGAACAATACCTTAATATAGTGTTAGTAGTTAATTTGTCACTTTTGTCAGTGTATCTTGTTAAATTGAAGATGCCAGAATTGATAAAACTCGTTTGTATGTAAGGGTGGCAAATAATTATTAATATTATTACTTTAATATATGCCAAGTCCCTTTCTGCTCAGGTTTCTAAGGTTAGAGAAAGTTTTGTTCATTGAATATTATTTATTTGTACTGATAAGGCCTCGTTGTATTAATAAAGCCATTAACAAATAAAACGTTGGTGACTGGGCATAAGAGAAACCGCATTGGTTATTAAATTTAGAAATTTAGTACCCGCAGAAAATGAATACGTAGAGCGGTTTACTTATTGTAAAATAGAATCTTGGTACTTCTGCCTAAATTTGAACTTTAATTTTAAGACCTTAATTTTTGAGTGAGGGTTGATCTCAATCTTGCAATAGATATTTCTGATAATAATTACGACATTCCGAATGTGAATTACGTTCGGTAATATTTAACTAAATCCGCTAAGAGGTTCAAGTCCAACTAACAAAACACAAAAGTCACATTTTTATGAGCGATTCAGTCAATTAGTACTCATAAAAATTTAATAAAATGGTATGAATGAAATGAAATATTAATAAAAATGCCCAGCTGTTTTATTTATACATTATAAATAATAATTTAGGTATTTGTTAATTTTTTTCTTGTCGACAAATTTTAATTGCTACTTTTCCCGAGATTCTTTCGTTCTCTGCAGATTTAACGAACTCGTAATATTTATGGAATTATTCCGACGGTTATTCACACCAAATAAAAGCTTTCCTCCCGTTAGATTTATACAAAATTTAAAATTTGATTTGAAAGTCATTTTGCAGAATATCTGACTAAACGTGACCTGAATTTGAAATCTGCCTATTAGTTTGCGAGGAAAGTTCTTATAACAACTGTTACTAAATTAAATATTGCCCTGTCAGTAATAAGGATGTCCAGAGAGATAAGTGGATAAAAAACGAAAACGAAAATATTGCTACTTGAACAGAAAGTAGTATTTCTAGTATGTATTTGTCCAACATACAAATCAAAGATTTCTTAGTTACCTCAATATTACTGGTTGACATGCGACTGGTGATAACTGTCGCATTAATTGGTTAAGTTATAATCCTTACTGGATTTCGGAAACCCAATATACCGAAGAAGTAAGTGAATGACTGGGCACATTATTAGTACCTACTTTTTTATGATTGAAAATTTTAAAGATTGTAAAGCATTTAGAACCCTCGTAGAAAGACATATTTCCTGCTTATATCATTGCAGTACCAGAGATAGAAACCAATAATTTTTAGTGACTAATCCTGTTCTATTTGTGGTGTCGTGACGGAAAGTCGAGAGCATGAGACGCATGAACATACAACACAAGACAATACTCAGAACAACGCCAGGCACAATAATAATAATAATAATAATAATAATAATAATAATAATAATAATAATGACTTTATTAAGAAACCAGTACAACAAATGAATTACAATTAAAAATTGTTAAAAAATGTGAAAATGTGATCACTTAATCTATGCACCTTTTTATTACTTCAGGTCTAAGTCTTATTTTCCCGTATGTGAACTAATTTCAATAAAATGCTTATCATAAATCGTTTAAAACGGCTCTCATATAAAGAAACGGATGGGAAGATTGCGAAAATTACAAATTTAACTATACAACATTCTAGAGTAATGAATATGGATAATAATAAGTTATGTTCTTGTGTGTTACGATAAATACTGAAATAATTTGCATTCATAGCCCATTAATGCGTTCCCAGTAAATAAAATTCCGTATTGCTGTGTTTTATAGGTATATAAAAGGGGCATTAAATTATGCTATCTTTTCCATCAGCAGATCAGATCAATTAGAGGCACAAGAGATTCATATAATCTAATCAAGCGAAATTAATTTGTTTAAGGGGTGCTTTAAATTGTCTTTAATTAATGTTATCTTTAGAAACTGCGTACTACAAAAATTACATTATGTTTCATCTGAATTAATTAATTCCCAGTGTAAAATATTGGCGAATAATATCAAATTGTGTGTAAAATAATGAACGAAAGGGAGGCCCTTAATAATAATAATTAATCATTTATCACCCAATATTTACAAGTCGAGGACCAATTTATAATAATTAACGTGCCTAAATAAATATTTTTTTTAGACACGCAATCCAGGCGTAATGCAAAATTGAGCAACGCAAGTATTTTTAAAAATCACATACAAGAGTCCAGTTGCACATGCTTAAGTTCAAAAAGCCGATTATAGTGTATCAATTTTTGTGAAAATATCGAACTGGCAGATTAGATAATTTATCCTTGTTTCAAATTTTCAATGGAAGTTTGCTGGGAAATGTTTCCGATTTGTCTTGTTTCATACAGTGGGGATACAAATTTGCAGACCTTACCACACATCAGACCATTTCCAGTTGGATTATCTCAAAAACAAAGCCCATCATGGGATTCCTTATCACATGTTGCAGAAAGTTATGGCTAGTTAAATGAGGTCTCCTATTGTGTACGATTTTTTCTTTACACAAATTTCCATTCTATAAATATCCATTCTATATAAATATTCATTTCAATTTAAAATTGTAAAGTGAACTCCTCCGATCCTATTTAGTTTTCTAAAAGAGAAGTAAACTAGAAAATACAATACGTATACTACTATACTGGTTGAATTATTAAAGAGAAAAGTGAAAAACCGAATTCTAAAAGCTAGGTATATGAATATGTTTTTTAATTTAATTTGCTATCATAATAGAAGAGAAAATTGCTTAGGTATTGAGCAAATTTCCTTTCATAATTTCCATATTCCATTTGAAATTAGATATTGCATATCTGCATATTTGATTTAAAACTTGTAGCGATTATTCAACGAAATAAGCTCACAGCATTTTAAAACACGTTTTATTGGAAAAGCAATCCAACATGACTCATACTAGAAATCAGGTGACTTCAGAAATACCAAATATCAAATTTATAGTATTGTGAAGCAAGTTAATTAACGCTTTAAGCAAGCCTTTAACCCTATTAATTTTATTATTATTTGACATTAAAATGCTTATAATGTGTCATAAAGTGGTCCAAATTATGCAGACGTTTCAAAGACGTAAACAAACTCGCATGAACTGGCCACCAATGGCTTTTCAAAAAAAAAAAAAATTAAATATTTTTTTATCATTTCTGTCAAAATGTTGATTGCATTTCATTCTTTTTGAATTTGTCTCGGAATTTGTTGTATAAAAATCGTAAAGTAGATAATTGCAATGTTTTTCAAATTAGGTGCGACAAGTTTTAAAGTGTAGATACTTCTCACGTTTACGTATTAAAATATATACGCAGTATTTTTTAACTGCTCATTACTCATTATTCATGTTTTTACGTTGAATATTTTCTAAACTACCGAACCTTGATAACATAATTATGCATAAAGGTAACACGTTTGAATATGAAACTAAAAATAGATTCATAATCGGGAATTTTATTATAAAATATGCATCCTCAAATAATTATCTAGAGTACAAAAGCTGATGATTCTATGAAAACTTCAGTTTCACGAGCAAAAATCACTTGGAGAATTCGTGATTCTCAAGAAATTAAGTCTTAACTAGTATTTGGGAAGACTATTTTAAATGTAAAAACTGGCTTGTTTATTGATTTCTGCAGTAACTCGCGTTCTTCCATTGTAACCGTAGTGAATCACGCTTACTACATATTATCAGTGTATTTATTGCGTAATGGAATATGTTCAAAAATAGTCATTATAATGTCAAACAAAAAATTCACAATCCTTAGAAAAATGCAACCGGAGGGGACATTGGAAATGACGAAATAGAACGCAAATCTTGTGAAATTTCGGATGTGATAAAAATGAAAATTTGTTGCAAAGTAGTAGGTACTTACATAGTTGTTCCATTAACACTAGTGGAGCGAAATTCACCTTAAAAGTCTCTCCGTTCTCGAGAAAAAAAAAATTGCGTAGAACCAGATCAGACCTTATAGGTTTTATAAAGTAATCAATTTTACATGAGAAATGGCTATTTACGATATTTTTCTGTGGTAAAGATATTTTTTATTTCGAAAAAACTTCAGAAATTGACTATTTCGAAAAGTCGTGTTTTTTTAAATTTACACCCCCATATCTTCAAATCTAATTGCGCTATCGATCTAATTTTTTTTATAAATTCAAGTACACACCCAAGGGCTTCCAATGGTGTTTTTGTTTCTATCGATTTTTGTTTATTATTTTCTTTAAATAACAATGAAGTTGTTATTTCGCTAAGAATGCACTCATATTTTCACTAATTGATAAACTTTTTTATTTTTGTAAATTTTCATATATATGCAGTGAAGCAATTGAAGCCAAGATATGGGAGAAGTTTTTGAAAAAAAAATTTTGAATATAGGACTTATACTTTTTTATTTATTAATATCTTTGTGACGGGGCGCGTGACTACCGGTACCTAGACCGCACTAGCGCTAAACATGATAATAATATGGTTGTGCTGTTGTAATATAATAGTGAACTCATATACACCGTGGATATTGTCGTGTGTGATATAGTTTTCTGATGTTATTTTTAATATTTATTATTTATTTATAATGGAGTGTATTGTACAGCGTGTGTAGAAAGTATTGAAACATGACCATAACTTTTAAAATATTGATTGTATAAAAAAAACCCTTGGATAGGTCGATTTTAATTTTCAATTACGCCACTTTTGGTGCGATTTATAATTTCTAGTTCTACACACCCCCTCCCCCAGCCACCCCAACTTTTTTTTTTCAAATAGCAACCTACCCTCTGTGATACTGTCGTATTCCCCTAAAATTAAAATTAGAATTAATTTTTACAATTATGTCACAACCAAGCCATGCCAGTCTGTCTATCATCGAAATTTTAAATTCTACGCATCGAAACAGTCAACAGTCAATCTATTCCAATTTTCCAACTTCGCTGCAGCAACATTCCAAATTGTACATTCACACGAAGGTACCGAACGCGCATTCACTCTGCGCAGGCCAGATCACCAAGCTACGAACGAGCCAGGGGGCCTTTTTGATGCATTCAGTCTGCGGTCCGACCTAAATTGTAGAAGCTCATGACAATTTTCCACTCAAAGTCACTTAACTTAACAACTTAGTCTGTTTTAAGTCACATCGTCACAAGTCAGTTACGCTCGTGGACATTAACTTCCAACAAACGGATCTTTTCAGATTCCAATCAGAAATAATTCAAACATCGACATTTTCTACGAAAAGAAGAATAGATTGACTGCGATAATTCATCATTCAAACAATATTGTTCGCGAGTTAAATAGACAGATCGGCACTGCAATTTTTCAATTTAAAATTAACTTCACGCGAATTTGAGAACTTTCGAGGAGATTTATAATCATTTATGAATTATTGTAAACTGTGTTCAAATTTTACTAAATGTTTGTGAATATATCAAATATTTCGAACTTGTGTGTTTTACTGTAGTCGAGGCTACAAATAGACCAACAAATCATTAACTTTTAAAAATATTTTTCTTAATCAGTAGAAAAATAAACATTGCTCAAATTTTACAAATAATTAAATTCTCTAATCAGTGAGAATTTCCAAAGACATTAAAAATAAATTAATGCTCCGGCATTAAAACAAAAAAAAAAAAAATTCATACAAGCTTGCAATTGCGAAATAATTCGTACCACTCACGATTTTCCAAAGCAGTCCGAGGTAAACAACAGGGATTCTACAGCAACGAGGTAGGTCCAGTGCAAGAAACAACGAGCCGGTGACAAAAATCAAAATCGACCCTGAGAAGACTTCCTCTCGACAACTAGATCGTACAGATTGCCTTTTAAAATCAATCGACGTTACTGGCGCCCTTCAACAAAAAAAATTCGTAGCGTCATCCACATACCTTTTTATCAATTTTCAACACTAAAAGGCGAGAAGAACGACAATACCCCGAAAGAAAGGTATTTTAATAGACTATTCAACGCTGTAAAGAAATCCGAAATCCGTCGATGCAATATTGGCTTCCCAAACGCATGAAATACATTTTTTTTTATTTAAAAATTTTAAGAATGTCATGCATGTAAGACAGTACCTGAATGATGGGTTTCCGGGCCGATGGATAGGCAGAAGAGGGTCAATCGAATGGCCAGTCAGATCTCCGGACCTGACACCCCTCGACTTTTTTTATGGGGTCATTTAAAGGGTTGCGTCTATAACAATAGACCAAATAATTTGGAGGATCTAAAGCCATTAACCATTTTTTACTAGAATAAAAAATAGGAAAGTTAAGGGGGGTAAAATCTCTCGTGAATACCCCTGTACAGTGCCTAGCTTGTAACGGAGCTCAGTTTGAACATCTTATTAGATAATTTGTAAATTTTTTTCAGTAAAAAGTTTTACTAATCTTTCCTTTTTCTTAGAAAAAAATGTATTTCATGCGTTTGGGAAGCCAATTGCATCGACGGATATCGGATTTCTTTACAGCGTTGAATAGTCTATTAAAATATCTTTCTTTTGGGGTATCACAAAGGGTAGGTTGCTATTTGAAAAAAAAAGTTGGGGTGGCTGGAGGAGTGGGTGTGTAGAACTAGAAATTATAAATCGCACCAAAAGTTGCGTAATTGAAAATAAAAATCGACCTATCCAAGGGTTTTTTTTAATGCAATCAATATTTTAAAAGTTATGGTCATGTTTCAATACTTTTTACACACGCTGTATAATACACTCCATTATAAATAAATAATAAATATTAAAAATAACATCAGAAAACTATATCACACACGACAATATGCACGGTGTACATGAATTCACTATTATATTACGACAGCACAACCATATCATGTTTAGCGCTAGTGCTGTCGCAGTCTAGGTATCGGTAGTCACGCGCCCCGTCACAAAGATATTCATAAATAAAAAAGTATAAGTCCTAGATGGAAAATTTTTTTTTCAAAAACTTCTCCCATATCTTGGCTTCAATTGCTTCACTGCATGTATATGAAAATTTACAAAAATAAAACAGTTTATCAATTAGAGAAAATATGAGTGCATTCTTAGCGAAATAACAACTTCATTGTTATTTAAAGAAAATAATAAACAAAAATCGATAGAAACAGAAATACCATTGGAAGCGCTTGGGTGTGTACTTGAATTTAAAAAAAAAATCAGATCGATAGCGCAATTAGATTTGAAGATATGGGGATGTAAATTTAAAAAAACACGACTTTTCGAAATAGTCAATTTCTGAAGTTTTTTCGAAATAAAAAATATCTTTACCACAGAAAAATATCGTAATTGCCCAATACAGGTCCCAAATAACCTACTCTACAAAATTTACAGAGTTTTATCTGGTTCTACGCAAAAAAAAATAAACGATACATTCTTAGGTCGATTTCGCTCCACTATACACAAAATGTTTCCAAAAAGAAAAATCGTATTATCAGTATTTTAATTTTTATTTAGAGAAAAAAAAAAGGTATTTTATTAACAAAAACATTTTCACAATTAAAACTAAAATAGTATTATACAAATTTATTTCACTAACAAACATTTTTAAGGTTAAAACTAAAATAATTAAAAATAATTTCGTGAAGATGAAATGTGATTCCTATAACAATTACAAATACCATCAATTAATCGCAAAATATTTAAGGCAGCTAATAGTACAGGCAAAGTGTCCAAAATAAACAAGAACATAGCGAATTGGTTGAAACTTGACATATACGTTTAAAAATACATATATTTCAAGAAACTGAAGAGTCCCGAACTGTAAGGGGTAAGTTGGAACCGCCATCTTGAAAAAACGTGAGATGAACTGGGTTTTCACATGTATAATGAATATTGTCAATTGAACCATGAGAAATTTTCAAAAAATAAGAATGACTATTATATTATTAGAAATATTAATTTTTTGCTTTTTTATTACATTTTTTTTTTCAATTTTACGTTTGTTTCCTTTATTTTTTGCTTGTTTATCTGTTAGTATAATCTGCAAAATGAAAAAAGTAGTCATTGTGTAAGTAAGTATTTTCGAGTAGATAGATTAAAATTTTATATTATATTTTCTTTCTATCCAAAGAAGATTGGAATCGACAGCATCCATTTCCTGGATGATATCTTCCAAATTAATTTCCGCATTCTCGTCGATTGCATCTAAATCTTCTGCGTCGTTTAGATCCTCGATAATTTTATCCATGTATGAATTTAGACATTGTACTCCCTGACAATTTCCGTAAATTTGTGAGCATCTTAAACTTGCTTTTCTGTTGCGGTTGCAGGAGATAAGTTGCAATATTGATTCTGGTGCTGGCACAAAAAGTGTTGTCACAGGTTGTAAGGAGCCGTTAATTTTGTTCTATCCCCATTGTTGTTAATTTTTTTCATTGCCAAGCCATTCATTGTTGAATACTCGTAATCAAAGTTGAGCGACTGCCTCTGAAGTTGGTGGTAATAATTCCAACTTTGATTTTTGTTTTTGCAGCGATTTTTTGAATTTATTAAATCTGAATGAATTGAGTGAGATATTTGTGATTTTCCTTGCACCGTATTATACAAGTAGGAGTTTCACCAGCCTGTTTTACTTATGAGGGGCATGAATTCGTGTCATTAAAAGTTCTCACTACATTAACCAACTGCATTTCTTTCTGAAGACGTTTGAAGATTTTTAATGTTCCTTTTTGAAATATTGTAGACGTGGACTGGCTCATACCACTGAAGGTATGAGCCAGTAAAATTGTATTTTTTTTACGTTCATGTGATTTCTGGATTTCTGACGAAGAAAGAATTTTTCATTTAATTTTTCGTGTTCTTGACCTTATGAAAAATATATGTTTTTCTTCTGGAGTCAAAGCGATTTAATAGAACAAGGAGATCAACGTCGTCAACGAATAGGTCCATTATTTGATATAGTGCATCCCCTACGGTGAAAAACTCTGCCCTAATATGTGCAGAGAGTTTGACTTCAGAACCTAGTTTGAGGTCATATGGGGATCAGGAAAACATGAGGTGGACATCCCGGTTCGTGGGAGGAAGTCCGCCATATTGGATTTTATGTCAAATCGACGGGTCGCTGTATCTCCGTAACGCCTGGTCTGATTTGAACGATTTTTTTTTAGTTCGATTGCAAATTTTGTTTAGAACAAGAAAGGTTACATTCATTTTTTACGTAAGTCTAAGTAATACCCCCAAAAAATACAAAAAAGGGAATTAAAATTATTCTTTCCCGTTCATTGTCATTTCCACCCATTTTCTTGCACCGTAACAAAAAAAAAACTTGAAACAATATTTGTAGGCTATTGTATTAGCTACAAATCTGAGTTTGAAAAATTAAATTTTCTTAAATAATAAGAAAGATACGGCAATTTTAGTCCCGAGCCGACACTCCAGGCGGCTACAATTTGAATGTAGTTGCTACCCCTGAGCGTCCCTGCGCCAGACAAATTACGGTGTTTATAAAATATAATGAAATTAACTCTTTATATAAACATTTTTGCAAGATTTGTTTAATACACATTTGCAAAATTTAGAGCATTGAATTTAATTTTTTTTACAAGTATAATTTTTTTACGCACTACGTTTTGCATGAGCAAGTTATTAAAAAATTATCAGGAATAGCGCGCAAAATATTTGGAGGCTCTAAAAATTCCTCATCATCTAATTTATGCCAAAAATTAACGACATTTAATGGAGCAAAATGTATACCCTTGAAACGATTTAGATATAAATGAGCGCAATAATTTGTTTTAATATGTTCCAAACAAGAAAACGATGTTGGTGGCAAATTTTTAGGGATAAAATTATTCGTATTAAAACAAATCCAGGACCTTAGTTCATCAAAAGATTTACATGAAGATTCAGGTTTTATAGTTTGCACTAAAAACTCCTCTGCGCGATTTATATAGGATTCTAAGCTGCACAAACCAAAATTTTTTAGAAATTTTATAGGATCAATTTTAGTATTGACTTTTTAGAACCAATTTTACTAGTGTAATCACATCCAGTTAGAATGTGAGCAGCTGGAAGAACATGATATTCAAAAATTTTATGAATAGGTATAGTATATCTTAGGATTGTCCCTTACCCCAATCCGAAACCATATTTCCTTTTTTAGTGGAAATGAAGAAAAATAATACAAAAGGAGAATAAAAGCAACAGTGTCGGAGGATAAAATTACCGCACGATTTTCATTAGAATTCATAATATGTGCCATGGAATAATTTTGTGGTCAACTTCTTCCAATGTTATTAGGTTCAAATTTTCCTCCCAATTTTTCTTAATAATTTCCGATTCACTCTTGCTTATATATAAACAAGGAAATACCCTCGGAAATACCACATTCGCACAATTAACAAAGGAACTAAGACACATATTAAAATTAACATTGCAAGCTATATACCTATTTCTAAAAAATTCCTGTAAGTTGAATTTAATTTTTGAAGATGACCAAAAACAGGTATTGAAGTTTCATCTCTAATATATCCCAGCTCTATTGGATTTTGTGGCATATATCTTCTGTTGCGTTCATTACTTTTAATAGAATTTGATAAATAACTGTCAAAAATAATATTAATACGTGAGGCATTTTTGCAAATATTTGTAATGTAAGAAATAAAATTTTGAAACAAAGAACCAAAGGTTTTAATTTCTCTCATTTTCATATTGCGAATAGTCGCCATAAAATCAATAACCAAAATACTTGGCATTGATGTTCAAGAAGAAGGAGAAATATAATTATTTTTTATATCACGAATTTCGTATCCACTAATGTTATTATATGTAAGGTCCTTAGTCGGCAGTTGGATAGTATTAAAAAGAAAACCTCAAATTTTCATAAGTCGACGTTTCAACAATTATTTATTGTCTTCTTCAGGACTAATGAGGCATGTGATTTTCTGTCAACATAATTATCATCGTCAAAACTATAAAAACGTAACTTATAATTATGGTTTTTTTTTTTTAATATTTGGCAAGTACTTAAATTGTTCATGAAAACAAATACATTCTTGTGAATCGATATGCAGGCAAAACAATTATTTTTATCTAGCACATTTTCCAGCACATGAAGTAAATCTGATTTAGTAGCTTTCTCCATTTTACCATATTCTTGCAGGCGCTGAGTAGTACTACAGGTATATCAACTAATAATAATTGTTCAAATTGTAACCGCTTGGAGTGCCACCGAGGAACTAAAATAGCTATAACTTTCATATTCTTTAAGATAATTTAATTTTCCAAACTCGAGTTTATAGCTAAAGCAATAGGCTATAAATATTATTTTAATATTTTTTTTGTTACGGTGCAAGAAAATGGGTGGAAATGACAATGAACGGGAAAGAATAATTTTAATTCCCTTTTTTGTATTTTTTGGGGGTATTACTTAGAGTTACGTAAAAATGAATGTAACCTTTCTTATTCTAAACAAAATTTGCAATCGAACTAAAAAAAAATCGTTCAAATCAGACCAGGCATTACGGAGATACAGCGACCCGTCGATTTGACATAAAATCCAATATGGCGGACTTCCTCCCACGAACCGGGATGTCCACCTCATGTTTTCCTGATCCCCATATGACCTCAAACTAGGTTCTGAAGTCAAATTCTCTGCACATATTAGGGCAGATTTTTCCACCCCAGGCCAGGGGAAGGACTAATATTTCAATTGCTGTTTTCACAATAGGTGAATCCACTTCATCTACAGCTTGTTTTACAAAGAATACTTTATTTTAAAAAATGTTTACCAACATAGAAATTAACCGGATTTCGTTTCTTGAGGGTGGGATACGATTTCTGAATTTTGCCTAAATTTGTTTTTCACGTAGTTAACATACGTCGCACAAAAATGTCTTCATAAGTTTTATTTGTCTGCCTTATAACTTGATACTTGATTCTATAAAAATCCACCTTCAAATTACATAAATAATAAGTATAGAGTTACAAAGACTTCGAATTTTTCTTGCTTATTTTATGAATTTCGGTACATTTTGCCTGTACTGTAACCGTGTGACATATCGTTGGATGACGCATTGAGAAAGGAGTCGAACATACATATTATTTTGTTTTATTTCAAATCCCCCCAATCTATAGTACTTGTGAGAGGTATAAGGTTTTTTAGTCACCTATTTGTCACAAAACGTTTAATTCTCTCTTCTCCTACTTAATATTAAATTTAACTGCGGTAATAGACTGATAAATACCTGCCTGTCACTAAGAAGTTGCTAAAAGCTTCTCTTATTTAGCAGATAAGTGACTATTTACTTAACGATCTTGACGATAAATGCGTCCCATGGTAGTAATATACCTTCGAAAATTTATTAACCCTTACGTACATTGTTAAGTACGTCTGGAGATCTAATCTTACGAAGGTTTCTAACTTATAAAAAGCTCAACTAGTTTTTAAATCGCTGTAAAAAGAAGATGGATCAGGGATCAGTACTGAGCACAGAGTGGCTAATAGAAAATTATGACGTAAAAATTTAGATATAATGATGGTTTTAAATGAACGAAGCAAAGAATACCGTTATCACGGTATTCTTTGCTTCAGAAAAAGACCACAAGATGGTCAAAGTATCAAGAATTCAAAATATTATACGTGGAAGAGTGTTTATCGTTCACACGTTGTATTTACCCTTTCTAAAAATTAACTCGAAGTTGTTTGTCTCCCTCATATAAAACTTGACGTAGTCCATTTCATTTAAGAGTCCTGTTGATATCCACCTGATTCAAATTCGTTATCCTGGACAGACTACAAGTACATCGCATTTCTCTTCAACCGCATTAAAAATTTGTTCCTCTTGAGAAATTGCCCGTGCCCCTACACGTCCCAGAAGGTTTTTACGTAGATTTAATTCACCGGTTTCAAGAGGTTCTGTTCAACATGCTTGTTAAGTTTGGGACTGGTATAACGATGACAGAAAAACATTCGGAATACTCTCGCAGCAGGTAGACTTTTTTTCATCTATTATGAATATTATACAATATATTTTTAAATTATATTAAATACAGTGATGAATTTACACCCACTTTACAGTAGTATTTCATAGTAGATAGAATAGATAGAAGTGTGGTGGTTCAGCAGTTGTCCAAGAGATAGCGTCAGCGGTACAAATTAGGAAACAAGAGAATTCTTATGGAATCGTCTAGAGGAACATCTAGATTATTTTAGAAGGCATATATCTAGGTATATAAAGGCCAATATGGTCCACTGCAGTCAGTTGAATATTGGAAGTGAATTGAAGACAAGAGAAAAGGAACAGTGACAAGTAGAAAATAATAATGGTTGAAAGTAGTAACTATAGTGTTGTAGTTTAAGTGGCCAATTATTGTAAGTAATTAGTGAGCTAATAATTAATAAATCAGTGGTTTAGTGTTGTTGTAATCGTTGAACCACTCTTGGGGTGTTTACTAAAGGGTGTAAACAGTGTAAACACGTATACCTATAACCTATAACAGCTCCTAGATATGAGTTTGTCTAACATCGTTTTCAGGACAATTTTTGTTCGATTTTATGGAGAATATATACTGAAGTGGTATCTAAAAGGACGATGCTACTATCGTCACAGAAAATATATGGGGTAAATTGTCGCTAATGTGAAGACGAAACAAAATTAACAATATGATGAATTCTTGTGAAACATCATAGTTGGTAAAGAGAGTAAAGAGTGTCTTAAGCGATATTAAATAGATAGAAAATCGATAGCTGAACTGACAAGCTGTGACATGGTAACTTGATTAAGACGTCTCGATGCCATACTCTCTCAGATGTTTTGGATGTAGGATTTGGAAGCAATAAATCTGTACTTTCTTGAGGATTGGTGCACACCAAAAACACCAGATGATTCTGGTCAAAGTTGAATTCGGTGGAAATATCTTTGCAAATAAATTAACCCTCGTCTTTTGATTACTTGGCTGTTGAGCCCATCTTCTTTCGCAATAGAACGAAAAGCGCCTCACAGAATCGATATTGGACCAGAAGTTTGGTCTTCCATTTCTGAACTAATTTGTTTCAAATTCTATTGTTAGTTATTCTAAACAAGATCGATTTGTTCTCCCGATATTTTTTGGTAATAGTCCATTTTCTAAACGCTAAAAATTCGCCAAAGTTTTAACTTCGTTGGCTCAAAACCGATTTTGATAATTTTTTTGAAATTTTGGAAAAAGTCTATGAAAATTTCCCATAGGTAGAAAGTGTGCTTCTTATTTTTTCAATTGTTATTAACAAATAAGTGTTTTTTTAAAACATTCTTAATTAAAAAATGTGTGACTCTTTAATGTATTTAAACAATTGCCTCAAATTTCATAACATAATATCTTTGGGGTCACAGATTACGAATCTGGCTTCAAAATCAGTCTAAAACAAAATGGCGTCGAAAGTCTATTTTTTGTTATCTTTCTTTGTTTTTTTTATTAGATGTCTGGGGGTTTTTGGGGTCGTTGACTACGAATTTGAAACTAAAACTCAACAAAAACCAAAAGTGGCAGATCCAAAATGGCGGAAAAGGCCATTTTTTTTAATTCTGATTTTATTTCTAATACATACATATAGGGGTTTTTTGGGTCGCTGATTTCAAATTTTATGTTAAAATGTATCAAAAATGGAAAATGGTGTCTAAAAATGGGAGAAACAAATGATAGAAGAGTTAAATGAGTATTAAAGATATTACATTTTAATCGATTTGTTATACTATTAACCCAAGATACAATACAAAAGCAAGAAAAAATTGATTTAGTTTTTAATTTCTTCTTCCTCTACTTCTTCCATAGACACTGCCAGACGTGAATTTAGGCAACTATTTCCGCCACAAGCTGGCTAGCAATCAGTTTTGCAGTTGCAAAAATAATTTTTAGGTAGTTTTGTGGAGCTGGTTCTTGTGTCCCTGCTATCAAGCTGAAAGTGATGGTGCTCGGTTAATAGTTCAACAGCTCTCAATGCATCACATGAAAACATGGTCGTAGTATCAGAGGATTATAGCCGCAGATATTAGTAATATTAACAGCTTTAGTTTCTCCTGATAAAGATACCTATATATTTTTTTAAACCTGCCAAAAATAAGAAAATAAAAAAATATTTTACTCTAAGCAATTTGCGTATATCCCAAATTATAGTGAGCATGTTTAGTTGAGTTTAATGTTTAATGTCAAGTTCATAATCAGCGACCCCAAAAACCTCCAGACATCTAATGAAAATAAAAAATTAGACTCTCGAGGCCATTTTGTAGACGCCATTTTGTTTTTAGACCGATTTTGAGGCTAGATTCATAATTTGCGACCACAAAGATCTTATGTTTTAAAATTTCAGGCAATTATTTAAATAAATAAGAGTTATACATTTTTGAATTAAGAGTATAAAAAAACACTTGTTTGTTAATAACAATTGAAAACGTAAAAATCACACATCACCTATGGCAGAGTTGCCCAGACTACTTTTGAAAAGTAGTTAAACTACTTATTGAAAGATAATGGAGAAATACAATTTAAATAATGAATTATTTAAATCATTTCCTAAAAAAGTATTGTAACTAATTTATGATAAATTATCATAATTAATTTCTGCGAATAAACTGAAAACTGCTTTTGAAACATTTTTAAAATCGCGGTGCTCTAGATTCAAAACAAAAATTGGCTCTAAAAAATCAAGTCAGCGTAAAAACTCATCAACGTAATTTAAATCTGTTCAACATTATTCTGAAAATATAATAATACGGGGTATTCCATTTAAAAATCAAGAACTGGAGTCTCCGGCTAAACCGGAAGTTCGAAAAAATCTTAAAATACTTGAAAACGTGACGTTTTACGTCTATATTAACTATGCCGAGTTTCATCTTGATATCTTGAAAAAGTTGAAAAACAAGGTGCAAAACAGGGGTGCTAGTGACATCGTTGCCACCCGGTATAAAACCTATCTAAATTATTTGCTAAAACTTTTAAATATTGGAAAAATAGTTAAGACTAATTAAATTACTTCAAAAATTCTAAATTATTTAAATATTTGTAAATTATTTAACTAATTCTTAATTATTTAAATAACTTTTAATTATTTAAATCATTTCTAATTATTTAAATAATATCTAATTATTTAAATAATTTCTAATTATTTAAATAATTATTTTCATTATTTAAATAAAACTACTTTTACAATTTAGTTAAGATAAAATATTTACATAAATGATTTATTTAAAAAATAATTAAATTAAACTACTTAAGTGGGAAAAAATAGTTTAAATAAAGAAATGTATTTATTATTTTAAATAATGGGCAGCTCTGACCTATGGGAAGCTTTTCTACAAACTTTTTCCGAAATTAAAAAAAAAAATGATCAAAATCGGTTTTGAGTCAACCAAGTTGGAACTTTTTTTCTTTAATAAATGGACTATAAGTATATTCTGTTTTTCGTTTGGGGGAATGTTCAAAGTAAGATTTTTTCGCCTTACACACATTTTGTATTTTGAATTTTTGTGCATGTTGTAACGAAGTGATTTTTCCAATCAAGGAATGTTCAATTTTGCTTTAAATATTACCGTCACTTGGGTACACCCTGCCGCTGTTTTTAGTAAGTAAGTTCTGTTCTAGTTAAGTTATTATTGAGTTGTTAAAAAGTACGCTGGTAAACAAGCAGTCAAGTAATTAATTGATTAATTTTCGACAATCCCCCGTATAAACAAAATCCGAGAATTATTATAAATAATGGTCGAGTCGGAAATAAAAATCATTCGTTACTAAAATTATTAATCCTTGCTCGTTTTGATCCGTTTCTTTTTGCAACATAGTATAGAAATTACAAGAAACTCATTTCCGGTTAGATACCTACGTGCTGAGTTGATGCACCAAGATGCATAATCCGCTGCACCTCTGCAAGTTACGCTGGGATATGCATCCGAGTACGTCGTTTAAAGTCGGTGACCACCTCTCTTTTAACACGACAGATACGTCATAAAGTTTACAAAAAGGGGAAGAACAGTCACTTCACTCTCATTCCGTGCTGATTCGCATTCCGTCCTCATTCTCATTCCGAGAAAACCGGCAGCAGTTCAGGTTCATTCCGAAATAGACCGCCAGCGATTGAAGATCAAACTCAAGCTGTAAATCCTTCCGTACCGCCGCACCGAGTTTTAATAGTAAATTCCTTTGAATATAATATTGGTAAGAATTCAACGCAACCTGCTACATTCTGCAGGTACTGCCGTCAGTTAAGTATAGATATTGAGAGATTTTATTGTCCGTCAGTATCGCCGTATTTTACTATCAAAGTAAACTAGAGCTTATTAGTAATACCTCCGTTGGTCTTTTATTTTGTTACTATATGCAAAGACTGCTGAGATCTGTTCACTTGGGCCATCTTAAAAGTCTCCTTGCATAATAGGTTACCGGAAAACCTACGTGAAACAAATAGTCATTATATGCATCAACTGTGTGTATCTGTTCACTTGGGCCATACGTACAGGGGATCCGCATAGAACTGACTCGCAAAACCTACGTTATTCAACATAATCATTTAACAAATAGCTCTACGTTTGCGGCAGTAGCTTACCGCTTGTTTCAATATTTTGTCTAGCCTCAAATATCTATAGCTAACGGACTGCCCGCCATTTATAATATTCCTAGTGGAAAGGTACGTTTGCTTGTCGTACACAGTAAAATATTAATTCACCGTCTCCGAAAATTCCGCCGTAAAATCGCGTAAAGACTTTTGATTGCCAGCTTGACTTATTTTTAAATATAGTTTTATACACACGCGACTGTACAGTTGTGGAGGGTTAGAGTAAATAAATTTGTTCATACTTATCACCGAATAAATACGTTATTTTAAAGAGGTAAAATTCACGAGTTATTATTTCTGTCATTTATTTCTGATTAACCCGAGCAGTATGACCGAATTCCATTAGATAGGTCTCCAGCTCCGACCTCTGGCTATTCCGTATCACCCGCTGTTTCGCTACTCAGGGTTGTTCTCCCAATTAGGAGAGCCAAAAAGACAGTGTAGTTCTTGCACTTAAAAATTGAAGGACTGGCGCCCGAGATTTCCGTAGAAATAAAAGATTACGTAAGTAACTATATAGTGACCGAAAGCACCGCAATAAAAAGGCGTCCATTACAATGTGGTATATTTATAGTTTCCAGGTCTTCCCGAAGTTATAAATTTTACTTGATAAGCCTTGCCAGTTTCACATTTTAAAATATTTTTTTATTTTGCTCTAATAATAATGAGTCTCCATTGTTTTTTTCGATGAAACAGTTTATCTCCTCGAAAGCCGAAATGATTGCTGATAGTTCCTGTAGTCATCGCAAACTCTTTTATATATTTATAATATTAATTTAAAAGACCTTTCACTAGTTTCCTGATGAAACCGTAGCTACATTTCCTTTAAATTCAATTTATTTAAAGAAACAAGAAAATATAGTTACCTAGAATGGATATTAACGATCCCATCTCATCCCATTTTGGGTTGGTCCAGGTTGTCACATCCGAGCTCTTTCGAGTTATATTCCTTACAAACAAAAATTCGTCGGAGAGGCTATAGTTTCAGTATTCTATATCTGTACTTCATGTTCTAGACCTATTCCACTCGCTGTACCTACCATAAATTTGATTGCCTTGCAAGTGAACGTCACTGATTTATACACATGCAGGGAAACATGTCTAACATGTTAATTATAAACAATAATGGAACCATTACTCAGATGTGATGTGCAAATACGGAGTTCCCTATTCATAAGTAAATGGCGTGCTGTTCCAGCGAATTTATTTATGTGGAATTGAAATGTATCAGACTGATTTATAGTAAAAAAACTTGACGTGGGTATAATATGACAGAGGACTATTGTAGGATTCTATAAAATGTTACTGTTTTGTGGACAACAAAAACGGAAAATCTAACTGAATGGACTTTTAAACATGGGGCGCATATTGAAAGCGACGGATGTGTATTATTACTGTCAGTGTTTGTATACCGGACGCTCCACCTGAGTCATTCACGTAAGTGATGCAAACAAACGGAATTTCAAAAAAGGCATTATAAGTTTGAATAATAATGTACGTTTTAATTCTAGAGAGCGACATCCCAAGTGACTTGAAGGGGGAGTTGGATAGAGTATTTATATTTTTTGTCACATTTTCTTTCTTAAAGGCTTGAAAAGTGCCAATATTTAGATAGTGCGACTGCTTAAAAATCGTTGCTGTTTTGAAATGATTTGGTTTCTTTATTCGTTTTACATATTTAAATTCATCTCATGTATTAGTACCTAAAAAAATATTTAAATAAATATGCTCAAAAAATGGCATTTCAATAATTATTTTTGCCATAATAAACATTTATTTGATACTGCATGATCTTGATTTCACTATGCTTTTGTAAACAGATTCAAAAGAAGTTACGTTGGACCTAAAATTTGGTAGTTTTCATTTGCATGATTCTGAGAGGGGTAACGCATTTCTATTACACACTAGTTACGAGTACTTACGAATTTTTATTTCAACATAAATTCCTAAGAATCCAAGATTTTGTGGCAAGGAAGTCGAGGCTCTACAGTGTGTTGTGAGTCCGAATCACATTTGGGGCACCATCAGTTCTATCCCCCATACAGATGGAACTGAACCATAAATTTTCGCAACCAAGTAGACTGCATTGTTGTCTATGTCTATTCATTTGACTACTGTGCCCATCAAAATATTTGATTAAATTGTATTTTTGTTGTACTTAGCAAGAGTACCATTTAATTGCCTCCAGTTGCTCTGTTTCAAAAACTCATTTCAATAAATCATTCAAGCGTAATTAGGCTGCTGGAACATTCAGACTGCAACTCTACTAAAAATAGAGAGTGAAATCGCTCCTGCAAACTCATTTTCCAGGCTGAAATATCGTGGAAGACGAAGATCAAAAACCGAACTTTTAAGGTCGTACACCTCCCGATGAATCTAGAACGAGATCTAGAAGAAACTGTCTGGAAAAATTTTCACTCCGAAATATGAGTCGATCATACATTTAGGCTTTAAGAGATGATATTTTCCAATTATGTTTTATTTCGATACTATTCATCTTATAGTAGACCCTGTTACATTATAGTGTGAGAGCCCTTGGCATTTTTTCACCTCCCATCGAACATCCTAAAAATAAGTAGCAAATTGGCAAGTAAACATGGTAGAGAACAACAATACGGCGGTCACTCTAATCAAATCCTGTGCATAATTATGGTAATTTAGCTAATTATCGGAAAATTTCGTAGCGTTTTCCCGCCATAAAACATCCAAATGAAATTTATAGGGAATACAGAAAAATATATACAGGGTGTTTGGGTAAAGGTATTCAGAAATCCAAAGGTATGTAGAACTCATCAAAATAAGCCAAAAAGTTCATATAAACTTTGTTCCAAAAACGGTTCCTAAGGGAGCTACAGCCCCTTTAAGAGGCTTCTAAAAAAGATGTTTTCTCACATATTTCGAGAACCGATCAATATAAACTAATAAAATTTTTTATGGTAGAATACTTTTTTGTGCTTAACAAAATAGTAAACCTTAAATTTGAAAATCCTTCAGGGGCGTCCCTACATGGGGGTGCGCCAGGAATGTCGCCCCCTTATTTTCTTTGCATATAATTTTTTCACTATTCTGATAGAAATTTTCAAAATTTCAAGCAATTCTCTTCATAAATTGAACCGTTTTTGAGATAAATGAATTTGAAATTTAGTATGCACATCTACAAAATAATTAGAGTGTAAATATCACGTCTCCTGGTGACAATGTCTTCAATCAATACTGACTTGCAATTGTTATTGATTGTAAAGTGACATAAGTCAGTATTTGAAAAAACATTATAATCTCTTTAGTTTTTCTTATTATTTTTAAAATAACAATAATAATAATAATACTAGAAATAACAAAACTACTTAATAATAATAATAATAATAATGAATCATCTTTATTCCAATGAAGAAATGGCGGATATTCATTACACGTATGGCCGTGCGGATGGAAATTCAGCTTTGGCTCGGCGTTTGTATGCAGAACGGTACCCAAATCGAGCGTTGCCATCTCATTCTCTTTTCGCTAGACTTCCCCAGGTAGTGTTCAGACAAGGACTAGTGATCGTGGGAATCAAAGAACTGTGCGAACTCCTGAGGTGGAGGAGCGTGTACTTGAAATTGTGGCGAGAAATCCAAGAACCAGCGTAAGGAGAATTGCATCTAGAGTAGGAATAACTCATTCACTCGTCTGGGAAGTTCTGCACGAGCAACTTTTGTACCATTATCACATTCAAAGGGTGCAAGAGCTCTCTCCACAGGACTGTCCAGCTCGCCGACAGTTCTGTGAATGGTTAATAGGGAAATGTATAGAAAATCCTAACTTTCCATCGGACATCTTGTTTACAGATGAATCCGGATTTACCAAAGATGGCATTTTCATCTACCATAATGAACATCAATGGGAAGATGAAAATCCTCACGCCATATTTGAAACCAGAGATCAACATAGGTTTGCTATTAATGTGTGGGCTAATCGGCTTAACGAACAAAATTATTATACATTTTTGGTGAATGAATTACCGCTCCTCCTACAAGATATTCCTCGAATTGAAAGGCAAAGGATATGGTATATGCAAGACGGGCCTCCACCTCATTACCTTCGAATTGTGAGAGACCACCTGAACCAAACATACGGCGAGCATTGGATTGAGCGGCAAGGACCAATCGCTTGGCCCCCCGCTCACCGGACTTATATACCCTGGATTATTTCTTGTTGGGATTTTTCTTGTGGAGGTTTTTGGAACAAAGTTTATATGAACTTTTTGGCTTATTTTGATGAGTACTACATGCCTTTGGATATCTGAATACCTTTACCCAAACACCCTGTATAGTTTTAAAATATATCGGCCGCCCTAACATCTTGTGCAAACTACCCCGGCGACCGATTTGAAATGGTGGTTGGTCGGTGCGTCACTCCCGTCATCGAACATCCTTTTCGTTTTTTTTTTAAATTAAAGTTTAGACTCTCTAGAATACGAAAGTAATGGCCGTCCAGTAAAAAACTTGTGCAAAACATATGGGCGACCGAATTTTATGTGACCGTTTTCACCCACTTGTATTATTTATTGCTCCACGATACTTCCGTCACCAAACATCCTTCTTTTTTTCCCTAGATTTTAGCTGCTTTGTTTGGCTGCTGTTTTCACACCGGTGTTTGGTCGCAGTTTTCTTGTCCTTAGGCTTAATCTGAAAGTGTTATTTGAATTTGAAAAAAAAAAACCGAATAGGAATTAATGCGTACACATACGATTTTGCAAATTTGTTGTATTTATAGCTGTAATAAAATATTTTAGAAAAATATACTTAAAACTCTTTTCAAGGCATTTTCTGAAAAATATGAAATCAAATTTTCCATCCACAATTGCTCAATAAACTCCATTATGTACTAATCGACACCTTGAATTTATGAACATGTAAAAATACCACGGACAATTGCGCTTGACACGTGAACACCCTGTATAGTATTTAACAAGAAGCCTATAAAAATATGTTTTTTACTTTATTTATGGAACGCAATAAAATGGTTCTAAAAAATTATTGGGGAACCTTCCGTGCCGTAAATGTACAAATATTGTTATAGTATTTAATTAACAGATGCATGTTTATTATGTGTACTAATTATGTGGGCGATACCTGTATCTACAGTTGTAATATAAAATGTTCTATTACACATTACACATTTCGTTGAGTTACGGTACCAAAATAAAATTGTTTAAATACCAACCGTATATTCATAGACGTCGGCACAGGTGCATTTAGGTGGGTGTATCTGTATCTTACGTATCTGTGCGCAATTAATAGATGTGATTGTATTTTAAACAGGGTTAAGGTAGTTTAAGAGCTTATGGGGGCGGAGAATCAAAAATAATGTTACTAGATTTTTAAAATTATTTCCATTTAATATAAAACTAAAATAGTAAAATAAATTTTACTATTTAAGTCAATAATGCCAGTCCTTTTCCTCCTAAAACCTAAAACGACATAAACAACTTGTTACAGAGCTTATTCGCAAATTCTACATTTAACTGATAAAAATCAAGTAGGTACTACGAATGTAGAAAGCAAATAATTTAATTATGCAATAAGCGCCCCATGGACCGGTTTCTGGCTTATTAAAAATTTACCTCTATGGACTTCTTTAGATTTCGTTCTATTATTTCCATTTCCTGAGATTTCTTAACAGCACCCTGTTTAAGAGATTCGAACAGAGAAATAGACAATATTGACAATTTTTATGAATTATTTATTTCTGAATATGGGGTTGCTTTTGAAGTAGTTTCGACTGAATTTCCATTGGCATCATCGGGAGATGATTAAAACTGACTTTTCCACATCTTCTGAAGGTTGGAACAAACTAAGCAAACTTTGTTGAACAACAGTTGGCCAGTTGTTGGTGAATTTGCTGAGAGAAAACGCACTATAAGTTGACAAACTGTTCGGAAACGTCGACCTACCTAGTTGCCTAGGTCACAGAAAACCCTAGGTGCTCCTTCTGTAGGTGCCAAAATGAGCGACGAAGAAAATTCTTTAATCGCGTGGAGTGCGTTCTTAACGAGGTTCTTAATTAATAAAAAAAAAAATTATCATGAAGAAACCGTACAAAGCGGTGGTGGTGACAAAATATATGTATACGCTAACAGAAAACGATAATTTTTACCAGAATTAAGGATGGAGGGCCAATGTTGTCCAAAACGTCACTCGAATAGATACAACTATAATTGAAAGTCTCCTTCCTTGTTTTGAGATCCAATTAGAGCATCAATAAAGCAATGTTCTTGCGGGTCGAGATGTATTATAGCATGTTGAATGCCTATTGCTGCGTATGGAGATGAAGCTGGTGATGAATAAGAAGACGAATTTGCAGTGGATGCAGTTAGGGGCGACAAATTCATTGTCCTTTGATTAAACTGTTCTTGTGATTGGTTTCATATCAGCATCATGGAGAACGCAATTAATTTTATATTCTAATTCAACTCCAGTAAAAGCATCATACGTTCTTAACTTGTTTTCTTTGTTCAATTTCCTATAAGTGCCTTTATTGCTTTAAAAGCTTCATCAGGAGGATCAGAGGAATTCGAGCGCTTCTCCGACGTTTTCTTTCCTGGTGGTACCAACTGTCACGAGATGGTTCTGATTCTACCTTATCAACTTGAGGATCAGATTCAGGTGGGTTTAACCGCTTTCCAGAAGTTTTCTTTCTTGGTGTTAAAAACTGCTCCACTGTAAATGGTTCAGCATTGTGCTTGAGGAATGTTCAATAGGAAGAGCTTTTGATTGGAATGAGTCGTCATTTTGTGCATTTTCCAATTCCTGGATCCGAAATGAATGAAAAAAATTGCTCTTGCATGTTGCCATCGTTTTGTATGCTCCGCCCGGAACCTATGATAATGAAGATATTTCAATCAGAATTTTGATTCCTTGATCTTGGCGAAATGAACCAAAACTCCCATCTACATTTTTAAATTTAAATAGAATTGGTGGAAAATCAACCAGAGTAGCACACCAAGTTCGAGAACAATTTGCGCATTATTTTTCAACCAACGGAAAAGTGCCTTGATAAGAAAATGGAATGAAAATAGTATATTATGTTACAAGGAGTAGAAGGCGACCATTATTGTTGAGCCGAGAAGTTTGCTCAGCCGAGGCGCAAGCCGAGGCAGCAAACTGGGCGAAACACATAATGAGCCTTCTACTCCGAGTGACATATACTATTTTTTCTTCAAGCGTTAAAATCAAAAATATCAAAACTTTACTTTTGAAAAATTACATCAGGTCAAATGCGTTCAACCTTAGTAAAAAAAAATATATGTAATACTAACCATTTTATTTATCAATGAAACATGTCATAGGTGAATTTGCAATTTCAAGTATTTCAGTTGGTATGCACTGCATTTCTTCAGACATTTTCGCTTTTAAATTTAAAAAACGGCTCGACGCGCGACATCAACAAAATGACAGTTTATGACAAGTCATAAACTGTAAGGAAGTGATTTTTCCAATCAAGGAATGTTCATTTTTGCTTTAAATATTACCGTCACTTGGGTACACCCTGCCGCTGTTTTTGGTAAGTAAGTCCTGTTTTAGTTAAGTTAGTAATGAGTTGTTAAAAAGTCCGCTGGTAAACAAGCAGTCAACTAATTAATTGATTAATTTTCGACAATCCCCCGTATAAGCAAAATCCGAGAATTATTATAAATAATGGCCTAGTCGGAAATAAAAATCATTCGTTACTGAAAATGTTAATCCGTATCCGTTTTAATCCGTTTCTTTTTGCAATATAGTATAGAAATTGCAAGTAACTCATTTCCGGTTATTGACGTTCTGAATTGATGCTCCTAATTGCATAATCCGCTTGAACTCCGCAACGAACGTCGTGTTGAGACTACGATCCCATCGTGTCAAATCAGTACGCTCCTTTTAACACGACATATAGATACGTCAGAAAGGTGATAAAATGCCAGAGCAGCGTTCACTTCGTCGTCATTCCGAGAAAGTCGGCAGCAGTTCAGGTTCATTCCGAGATAGTCCGCAAGATCAGATCCGATCTACCGCCAGCAGTTCCAGATCAATCCGAAGCCGTCAACATTTCCGTACCGCCGCTCCGAGTTTTAATAGTAAATTTATTTGAATATAATATTGGTAAGAACACGCCGTAGTCCGCTGCAATTTGTAGGTACTGCCTTCAGTTAAGTATAGATATTCAGAGATCTTATTGTCAGTGAGTATAGTTGTAATATACTACTAAATCAAACCAGAGCTAATTAGTAATATCTCCGTTGGTCTTTTCTTTTCTAATATATGCATCGGCTGCTGAGATCTGTTCACTTGGGCCATCTCAAATGCCTCAATGCATAATAGGTTACCGGAAAACCTACATTAAGCCAAGTAGTCATTATATGCATCAACTGGTTAGATCTGTTCACTTGAGCCATCCATAAAGTTGATCTGCATAGAGTTGACTCGGAAAATTTACGTTAATCAACCTAATCAGTAACAAATAGCTCTACGTTTGTGGCAGTAGTTCGCCGTATGTTTAAACATTCCGTATAGACTTTTAAAATGACAGTTTATGACAAGTCATAAATTAGATTTTTAATTCGTTGCCATGGATACATTACTTCATTTTTGTACTAGGAAAAAAATGAGAAATATTTGTACTAATACAATAATAGGCTCTTTCTACAGGACGTGTTGCATTATGTAATGTAAGTATTGTTATACGCTTGAAGAAAAATAATATTATTTGTGTTAATGAATATTATTGTAAACAAACAATAAAAAATAACATTACTCCTTACCTCCACTTAAGTATCTCTTGATTGCCTCGGCATATTTTAAAAACATTAAATATTTATATCCAAACCAATGAGAAATGTAGGTACAATTCATTTGTTCCTTTGCCGGATTTTGTGACACTTTTACCACATTCTCGTCTAAATTGAGTTTGCAGAACTTTCCATTTTCGCTCGATTCAAAATTCCCTAGAGCTTTAGCTATATTATTAAATGCATCAATACGTTTGTTTTTGTTCTTATAAGCCTCATTTTCGGGATTCCATATTAGGATAATCGGATAAGTTCGATCAAGTTTATAATTTGCTCTTCAGTCCAATCGTGAGACATTTTTAACAACAATGGATGGGAACTCTATCGATATACAGGGTGTTCCAGTTTTTTGTAGCAGGACTTTAACAGTCGATAGACAATTGAAAATTATTAAAAAAAGTTCCTATAAACATAGGTTGAAAAATGCTTAGTTTTCGAGATACAGGGTGTTAAAGTTTGAAAATAAATACGGATTTATATTAATATTTCCAGAATGCTAAGGAGTATCGAATCCAAACTTGCCAATTCTTTACATATAATTTAGAGGCCTATTTTAGAATAACAAACTACTACTTTACTTAACCATGGGCGTAGATATATGGGTTTACTAAGGCTCTTTTTTACAAAAAAGTAGTACGCCACTGATATTTTCCCATGTTTTTAGTTTAATTCAATAAAGCAAGAAAAAACAAAAATTTAATGTCTCTTGGCACTTTTTGATATGACAAGCCGTTTTCCTGAAAATTTACATTTAATCATTTGATGCACGCATCTGGACGAATTTTAGACAGACTTGAAGGCGCTCAGAATTTCAAAAAATTTGATGGTGCCAAAAATTTCTTAAAAATAAAGAATGAAACATTTAAAATATTTATTGTAAAAGTATATTATCATGTAAATCAAAATTTTTATAACACAAATGTATTAAAACGCAACAGTCGAACTAAAATAAATTATTAGAAACACAAACACAAAAGCTAGCAACATGTAAAAGTGTCTTACTTCATTACAAGCATCATTAACGATGTTTCATTCTTTCTTTTTAAAAGACTTTTCGTACCATCAAATTTGGTGAAATTCTGAGCGACTTCAAGTTTGTCTAAAATTCGTCCAGATGGGTGCATCAAATGATTAAATGTAAATTTTCAGGAAAACGGCTTGTCATATCAAAAAGTGCCAGGAGACATAAAATTTTTGTTTTTTCTTGCTTTATTGAATTAAACTGATAACATGGGAAAATATCAGTGGCGTACTACTTTTTTGTAAAAAAGAGCCTTAGTAAATCCATATATCTACGCCCATGGTTAAGTAAAGTAGTAGTTAGTTATTCTAAAATAGGCCTCTAAATTATATGTAAAGAATTGGCAAGTTTGGATTCGATACTCCTTAGCATTCTGGAAATATTAATATAAATCCGTATTTATTTTCAAACTTTAACACCCTGTATCTCGAAAACTAAGCATTTTTCAACCTATGTTTATAGGAACTTTGTTTAATAATTTTCAATTGTCTATCGACTGTTAAAGTCCTGCTACAAAAAACTGGAACACCCTGTATATACGTGTCGTCCTAGAATGCTAGAATAATGCTTTCTGCAATATACGTGTACACACTGACGACGCCGTTGGCGCACTCTGAATCACAATATCCTTTGAAGTACCGCCTCGGGAGCTAACAGTGCAACTGTTGTTCAACAATGTTTGCTTAGTGTGTTCTCACCTTGACAAGAACAAGAATGACTCTAGTTTATATATACTGGGTGTCACCAATATTACTTTTATAACAGCAGAGTTGAATATTAGAGCAAAAAATAGATGTAGTTCGTCATATAAACTCAGAGATTCACTCAACGTTAGGGATTTAAAATCAGAAACGAAGCTTTCCTTGTCTTAAATCCATAAGAAAATTACATCTACATTTTGCTCCTCTATTAAACAAGTTGTCAAGATAAAATCTGTTGTACCCTGTACATAGATATTATAATTTAATTATCGATAGCCTTACCAGTGACTATAACATCCATTGAAACTGTAACGAAGTGATTTTTCCAATCAAGGAATGTTCATTTTTGCTTTAAATATTACCGTCACTTGGGTACACCCTGCCGCTGTTTTTAGTAAGTAAGTCCTGTTTTAGTTAAGTTAGTAATGAGTTGTTAAAAAGTCCGCTGGTAAACAAGCAGTCAAGTAATTAATTGATTAATTTTCGACAATCCCCCGTATAAGCAAAATCCGAGAATTATTATAAATAATGGCCGAGTCGAAAATAAAAATCATTCGTTACTAAAAATTAATCCGTATCCGTTTTAATCCGTTTCTTTTTGCAATATAGTATAGAAATTGCAAGTAACTCATTTCCGGTTATTGACGTTCTGAATTGATGCTCCTAATTGCATAATCCGCTTGAACTCCGCAACGAACGTCGTGTTGAGACTACGATCCCATCGTGTCAAATCAGTACGCTCCTTTTAACACGACATATAGATACGTCAGAAAGGTGATAAAATGCCAGAGCAGCGTTCACTTCGTCGTCATTCCGAGAAAGTCGGCAGCAGTCCAGGTTCATTCCGAGATAGTCCGCAAGATCAGATTCGATCTACCGCCAGCAGTTCCAGATCAATCCGAAGCCGTCAACATTTCCGTAACGCCGCTCCGAATTTTAATAGTAAATTTATTTGAATATAATATTGGTAAGAACACGCCGTAGTCCGCTGCAATTTGTAGGTACTGCCTTCAGTTAAGTATAGATATTCAGAGATCTTATTGTCAGTGAGTATAGTTGTAATATACTACTAAATCAAACCAGAGCTAATTAGTAATATCTCCGTTGGTCTTTTCTTTTCTAATATATGCATCGGCTGCTGAGATCTGTTCACTTGGGCCATCTCAAATGCCTCAATGCATAATAGGTTACCGGAAAACCTACATTAAGCCAAATAGTCATTATATGCATCAACTGGTTAGATCTGTTCACTTGAGCCATCCATAAAGTTGATCTGCATAGAGTTGACTCGGAAAATTTACGTTAATCAACCTAATCAGTAACAAATAGCTCTACGTTTGTGGCAGTAGTTCGCCGTATGTTTAAACATTCCGTATAGACTACAATATCTATAGCTAACCGATTGCCCGCCGTGCATAATACATCCTAGTGGAAAGGTCCGTTTGCTTGTCGTACGCAGTAATTTATTAATCAAACTTATACCAAATTCCGTAATAAAATCGCGTAAAGATTCTTGATTGCCAGCTTGACTTGTTTTTAATCGTTTTAAACAGTTTTATACATACTCGACTGTAAAGTCGTGGAGGTATTAATGTAACTCTACATTAATTTGTTCATTAATATTGCTGAATAAATACGTTGTTTTAAAGAGGTAAAATTCACGAGTTATTATTTCTGTCATTTATTTATGATTAACCCGTTTGAACAAATGGTCGAAGTCCATTAGACAGATCTTCAGTTCACGACCCCAGACATTCCGTATCTCAGCTATTTCGCTATTCAGGGTTGTTCTCCCAATAGGAGAGCCAAAAAGTGTAGTTCTTTGCACTTAAAAATTAAAGGACTGGCGCCCGAGTTTTCCGTCTAAAAAGATTACGTAAGTAGGAATATTGAAAGAGAGCATCGTTATAAGTAGGCACCGTTGCAAAACGAACTTCTCAATGGCCAAATTATTTAGAAATGGTCTATGATCATGTACAGTTCTTTAGAGACTCGTAAGGTCCTAATTGCAAAAGAAACTGATTTCAATAGCATATCATTCATACTTTTGCAGCAACAAAAGCAAGTTTATGTTCGAATGAAATTTTTTCTATATCTGCTATTCGTTACCATTGCCAATAATATATTTTTGTGCTTTTTTATATTACTATGCATCATTATTTTCCAAATGGTTTTAAAAAATCAGTCCGGCCCTGAAAATCAGTATGCGTAATTAATATATGATGCACGGTTACGTTAGCTTTTCTATTTCTACAACGGACATATTACTATCAAAATACATATATTTAGACATAGACGCGTAAAGTAGCAGCCTCCTACGGCGCGAGCTATTTTTGACCACTGTATTTTCAGATTCACGAATTAGCAAAATTCGACCACTCTTGACACGAACAAAACATATCTCATATTTCTACTCTGTATATTTTTTATTCGAATATTTCTTGCTATTTATAAAACCGGCGCGGCGTCTACTACTTTTAAAAACGTAAACTCTGTTTTTATTCAGTTATTCATATGTTTATAGTTGACGCATTGTTTTTCTTTGTAAACGTAGATAATATATTTAGACGAATAGGGTTAATCAATATATTGTTATAATGGTATTTAGTACAGTCCTTTGAACGTGAAGGGGATGTTAATAAGGGTATGCCATATTATTACCTCAAAGACTTTCTCGGTAATTTATTTTGGCCCAGTATTAATTTGGTGTTATGTTCTCTCAAAGAGTAGCTGTACACTGTACCAAGTAAACAAAAGTATTATAGAGGGTTGGACGAAAGCCAGAAAAATAACTTTAGAAACAAAAGTTTCATCAGTTCACATCTGTATCCAATTTTTTGAGTTTTTTGCTTCCTTTGTATAATAAATTTATATGAAGGATTTTAAGGAATTATAGTTTTTTTAGTCCAAAACATTGTCTATAACATGGCTACCACCTTTTTCATAAATAGAAGATTTTAAATTGTAGGTATTTATCATATTATAATCTCTTTATAGGGTAAACTACATCAATTTTGATGTTGATGGAAAAAATTATCGAATATGTAATAAAAAATGGGTCATAATAATTATTCGATTATCCAAGCTCGGCCGCGGATATTCAGCAACGAAATTTTCAGGGATCCGAGAGGAAAGTTGGTTCTAGCTCTCCTGAAAGTTCGGTCAAACAAATCCTCCGGGGAGGGGAGCACAGGCCCTCGGAAAAGTACAGTTTTTCGGCAAAGACGACCTTTTTTAAAAAATCATATCTCGGCTAATATCGGAGATGGACCCAAACAAAAAAAAGAGTCCTTCATTTTCATCTAGATTCATAGGGAAAGGCACGTTTCTAAAGTGTACATGTTTGAAAAATCGCTAAAACCCGACAAAATCGCCTCTTTTCAAATATTCATAACGGCAAAATCGAGCAAAACGATTATGCCGCAGGATTTTCCAAATTACATCTAGTTTTCAAAAAAAAAAAAAATACGGCGCCGGTCCATCTCGAAGGAGGCGCGAGTTATTAAGCTCGGTCAGGACGCGTGTTTGGAGAAATTTGAGAAATTGAAAAAATTGCGAAAATACGAAATCTTTAATCGCCATTTTCAAACGAAAAATCGCCGCCGGGCCGCCGTTTTGGTAAGAAGTTTAAGATAGAGGGTGCAACTTAGAACTACATAGTAAATTGCACGGTCCAGCTGCGATTTTCGGGACAGTAGGAGCAAACGAAAAAGTGGAATTTTGATGTTTTGACCAAAAACTTGAATTTGGGTTAACATTTTCAAATTTCCTGAGGCGGTCATTGCTCTTGCATCTCATTCTAATTTTACAAATTTTACACAATCCTTCGACACTGGGGTATTGAAACGTTAATAACTTTCTTAAAACTCGAAGAAATGCTACGAAATATAGCCTAAAAGATTTTCCCGACACGAAGACGCCTATAGAAAACGACGCCACGCGCCGACACTCGCCCGGAAAAAGCCTTTGAGGCGGCAAAGTACATAAAAAACTCGCACAAAATTAGAGCGAGTGTACCTGATCATCGTAATTTTTTTTATCGACTGAAAACTAATTTTCACTCTTTCCGTAACGTCGTGGGACTTTCCTTCATAAATAAAACTTGTTTCTTCTGTCTCGAACTAAACATTATTTTGGTCGAAGGGCCAAGATAATCACAAAAAAACTTTACCTCCGGAAAAGGATTCGATAAACCGAAAATGATGAAGATTTTCATAGATTTTCATAACAACCCTTATACATAACTTAAAAAAATGGCTCAGTTGATTCAGAAATTCAGATTCTAGGAAGACAAAAACATACCTCTGAACTAGCTCTATAAAAAAGATAATGAAGTCAATTACGAAAGCAAAAAAAATCAGAGTTTTTCGAGAAAATAAACTTCTTAGAAAATTTTAAGTACCTACGGTCCTTACTTAAGCAGCAGACACATTTGTTTGATAATCCCTTAATATTAAAATTTTAATGCATGCAGCCGTTTGAACCACCTGCTGGGTTTACGGCCAGTGCTAATAGCAGGCAGATAGCCACTTTAATGTCCGAATAATGATTCCTCGGTAACAGTAATTATACGTTATTGCAACTTGCTTGGGTTATTAGATGCAATTTTAGTGAAGGTCCTTTGACTTTGACTCGTCAAGTTCGTTATATTTAAAAGACGTGATAATTGATTTTGCCAAGATGGGCATTTTATGTGCTTTTACATTTATCAAAATATACTCACGATTGAGATGAAATATTAATATGTAATATATACGAATCGAGTCCCAAGATACCCAAGATCGGATTCTCGTATTTCACGGATCTTTGTGATCATAACACAATGTATTTAACATTATCTGTTTACACTACATTTAACTCATTTTACATTTCTTACAAGCCCCAAAATGACAATACATAAAATATGCGACGACGCTTTTTCGTTTTTAAAACATCAAATATAACTGCACCGAAAGTGACATTAAACTGCATAGAATAAATAATTTTGTAAGTTTACTGAGATTATATATGTTGTTGCAGCCTGGTGGAATTTAAAATAAACTATTAAACAAAAACGAATACTGCCGTAGCCGCCAGCTTCGTTGGTCCGTTTAGTTTTTCACGTTTATGTGAGATTGAAATTTTTGAGAGTAAATTAACTTGTGTAAGTTTCACCGCAATATCCCAGGCTTGTAGCTAGTTAAAACAGCCCGTATAAATTTATGAGGAATAAACTAGTCACTTTATGTTAAAATAAAATTTCAAATGCAGCATAAGTTCCTCTCTCCAAGGGGGTGCTTTGGCTAATTATTCATTAAAAAGTAATTTTCTTAAGCTCATTGCAAGTTTATTAAAACTTGTAATTATTAAAATGTCTTCTTAGATATGTAAATTATGCTTTAAAATATTTATTAAAAAGAAAATGAAAGTGCGTTCTGTTCAAATTTTCTGAAGCGTACTACTCTATACGCTATGGAAAGTTATGTTATTACGCCTGCTTAAAGAAAGTTTAATCGGCGCGAAGCGAATTCAACCTGATTAATACGGTAATTCTATGTTTAACATTGAAACTAATTTATAATTAACTTAAAAGTGGTACGTATGTTCTTACACATTTGTCACTTTACATTTTGTAAGTTGAATCAACAAACAAATAAACTATTGAGATCTTATTTTCAATGGTTTCCCGTCGTTGAATGAATCACTTCATTACTGGGAAAGCTCAATGAAAAGTATACCTACCAAAATAACTCTACCCTTGCCGTTGTTATTTATTAACGCTGTTTTAATTATTTAACAAAGCAAAAATATAATACCGTAAATTGAAACACTTGATAAGTTAATTGTTGTTGTCTCTTGAATAATAAATGATCACCAACAACATTTAACATCTTTAACAATAGCTATTTATTAGGAAAAAGTACAGAAATGGTTAGAACTAATTTGTTAGTGTGGGTTAATTTTTGTGTTCCTCACTGCTCTTTTTCGCAAAACGGCAGTGTATAGTTTACAATGTCAGTAATGAGGTCGAATAAACAATAAATTCCTATGAATATTTTTAAATTTTATAATGTTACACAATAAATTCGTATAAATATTGTTAATAATATATTACCCCTATGATGATGAAAACGACCCCTGAATACAAAATAGAATACTTAGGTACTCAAGTATTAACAGTTATTGAAAAAATTCATGTACTTACATGTTTTTGAGGTCGCTCATTACGAATCTGACGTAAGAACTTTAAAATTTGCGGTTGCACCCCTAATATGGCAGATAAAATAGGGGTACAATGGAATAATTAGCTATATTTGTTTGTTTTGAGCAAGTAGAAATTTTACTCGAAATTTTAGGACATGAAACTTATATCCTAATAAGAAAAATTATTGCTCTTACCTCTAAGATGATGTAAACCAGCGCTAAAGTAAAAAAATCAATAATTAACGAACTACTGAAAATAAATTAATGAAGCTTATAATATTTATGTTTTTGGGATCACTGATGACGAATGTGAAGGTACAACTTAAAAATTGTATGTTGCACCCTTTATATGGCCGATATAAAAGGGGTAAAATGGGCGAATTAATTACATATTTCCTGTTTATTTTGAGAAATTAGTACCTACTTTCTTAGCAGATAGTTACATTTTGAGACATAAAACTCATCCCCTGATAAGAAAAATAATTGCTCTTACCCCTGAGAGGGTGAAAACGACCCCTAAGATTAAAAAATCAATAATTAACGAAGTACTGAGAATAAATTAATGTGAGATGTGAGATTTTACCACCAAACGAGCAATATCGTAATTTGCTAAAATGAGGCTTGTTATTTGGGTCATATCTCCTTTGCAATTACCGCTAGAAATCATCCAAAAAGACAGTTTGAAGGTCTTAATCATTTTTAAGGTCAGGTTGGTCAAAACAGTACAAAGGTTGACAGTTTTTCTATACTCATCTTACATGCGTCAATTTAAAATAAAGAGCTAACTTCAAACACTAAGCTATTATCTTTATCAAAAAAATAAAAAAGCGGCATTTTCCTCAGTTTATTCGCGAAAATCACGGAGTGGGCGACATCTATATTATTAGGCGTAATCTCAATATAATGAGTCATTCATAGTGAACAACAAACCGCTGTCACTACTGTCACTGTCAGTTCGCGGGTGTCTTAAATTTATTTTGTGATTTTTAAAATTAAAAGTGCGTTTAAAGTGTTGTTATTATATTTAACTAGTTTATAAACAATATAGCAATGCAATCAATTAATAAAACGGTTGACACGATACTTTAATAAAAAACGATTGTTACTAGAATTAACCTCTAAATTTATCGTAAATGTCAAAACACTGTCAAAGGTTTGTTGTTCACCACTTGGTTCATACATATACTAAATTGTCAGCGCCATCTCGCGGTACGTGATTTTCGCGAATTGCCATAATTTTTTTCTTAGGTAACATTCAGCTGAGATTCTTCCCTGCTAAGTTATTTAACCTTAAAACCAAAGAAATTCATATTTTCAAAAATTTTCAAAATACGTTAAGTGTAAAATCTTTTAGATAATGCATCCATCACGGTCAAAAAAATTTAGACGTATTCATAATAGTTAGGACTAGCAGAAAATATAATTGGGAATTTTTTTTCAATTTGGAATTTACAGGAACCAGAAAAATGGGAACTTTTTTGTTCAATAAATCAAAATCTTGCCTTCCCTTTCCTTGTATCATTATTGATTTATAGCAGATATCAAAATTTGCCAAAAGACAATTATTTGAAACTGCTGTAATAAGCTTTAATTTGGTTCAAGGTATACATGTCAAAAATTTTTATGACCGTTGAAGCGCGTGACCTTTTCAGGGGTACGTTCAATTCGTATCATGAACTATATCTCGCCAACGATTTGTTGTGATTTTAGGGTCAGGAGGAGTGAACTGAAAAGTGTAATTTTGACGTCTATCGTTCTGAAACCGCTCAAACCTCACGCGTTACGTCATGCGGCCTACGTCATTCTGCCTGCGTCATGCTTCATAATATGCAACATGGACCCCCTATTAGGAAACCAAAAACATTTCCAATGTTAAAATATCCAGAGAGAAAAAACTTTTGTATTTATATGATCTCTTAGATTTACCCGTCGGCAGACGGGAACCTTTCATCGTCGAATTTGCACGGCATTTCCCTTACTAAGAGCAAAGTTTAAATATTCATTTAATTATAAAAATAAACTGTAGGTACATAAAATATCTCTTAAAATATCTACCTCACATAAACAAGAATAATCAGTTGGTTTCCAATTATCCCTTCTCATTTTGATAAATCATTCTTTTCTCCTTGCTGGGTCTCTGGGGAAGCGTTTCATTAAAGAGTCCTTTTTTGCAGAGTTACTGCAATTTGCTGCTGCTCAACCAGGCATTTCGCCCCTAACTCTAAATAGCAATAACATTCGTTTGCATGGTATTTCTCACAAATGCATTAACGATAAGTAACAAAAACGACTAATTTTCAATTAGATTTAAATTGAATATAATTAAATTATTGTCGCTTTTCCAAACTTCAAACATTGTTTGCATCCAATTACCTGTCAAATGACGTTTTCACTAAATGAGCGTATAGTCCTTATAAAGTTTTGAAGCACAAAATTTACTTTGTATACTTAATAGTACAATTAAATGTCAAAGTGAAGGAAGGGCGCTATCGAGAAACCGAAAATTGTTTCGGGGTCCTAAAGTCCTCCCGAGTCCGAAACTGTAATCGGTTTCGTCCTAGGACCAATATTAAGAAATCATTAAATTTCGTTAGATCGACTCTAAGGTGTAATCTATCGGACGCACTATGGATTTTTTGGCGAATTCTGCGAAAACACGAAAATATTAAACCTTATTTCCAAACAAAAACAGGCCGCCGTTGTGGCAAGAAATCCAAGCTCAAATTTACAACTTGAAAGTACATCGTGTGCTGTGCGGTCCAGCTGCGATTTTGAGGTCAGCAAATCCCAACTAAAAAGTGGCATTTGTGACGTTAACGAAAAATTTTAAAGTTTTGGCAAGTCCTGCGCGCGCATCCATTAGTCTCGTATCTCTTTTTAATTTCGAAAATTTGACAAAACTCTTCGACATGTCGGTATTGAAACGCTGATAACTTTTTAAATACTCAAATGATCGCAACGAAATATAGCTGTTGGGCCCGTTGAGATTTTCCCGATACGAAGACGCTCATAAAGAAATAATAATAAATAAGAAACTAAATCGTGCCATATACCCCAAAAGATGAAATTAGTGCAGCTACGGACACGTGTTTTGCCGACGAGGAGCAATAACTCCGAAACACGTGTCCGTAGCTGCACTAGTTTCATCTTTTGGGGTATATGGCACGATTTAGTTTCTTATTTATTTAGAAATAATAATAACACGACTGCCGATACCACGTGATTTAGACAACCAATAAAAAATAGATTACTCTGTTGTCGCCACTGCTTCATAATATGCAACATGAAACTGATTTTCAACCCCTGTACGCTCGTGAATAGTGGGAATACTATCAATAACTTTCATACACGTGCCTTAAACATGCATTTTTCACACTCATATCATAAATAGCTATTGTGTTAAATAAAAATAATTTTTGCGTGTAAAAATTAAAAGTAGTGGTATAAAGGTAAAAAGTGGCAAAATCGCAGAAAGTAGGTAACTTTGAACGACTGTATTTTTATCAAAAATATTTTTATCGGACACCATTTTGACGGGAATTAGTCAGCTTCCTTTTTTGTGAACCGATACCTATACCTAAATTCACTCAGAAAACTGTTATACGCAAAAATTTAACAAAAAAAGAAAATAAAATTTTTCGGTTTTATTTTAAATAGTTTTCTTGACTTATTTTGTTGCAAAAAAATTCTTGTTACTTTTTAAAGTGCCATTTTGATAGGAAATTTTACTAAAAATGCATAGTTTTTGAGTTATAGTTAATAAAACTATAAAGTGGACAAATTTACTCCGTTCTCAAAAATCCAAGCCTAAATTTAATAGCACTTTGTGGATATTTTCCGGGTACAATTGAACATATGAAATAATAAAATACCTTTAACGAATTAGTTCCTTATTCAATTACATAGTCAATAGCCTAACAGGGCATATACAAATAAAGTTTGCACCAACAGTAGTTTCTGCAAGATCAAGCACCACAGGTCCGACAGGTCGAAGGATATCATCCACAAAACCAAGATATTGTCAATAAATTTATGAGATCCGTTTTTCCGCCAGCTTGAATTTCAGTTCGCACCATTACAGTTTCGCCCCTGTAAATATGCACTTTCTGTACATTGCTCAAGGCTGTTTGTAGTTCAGATTTTCTTTACAATTTACCCTTGTTGAATCAGGGTGAAACTCAAATCATGAGTCATCTGGTGTTATTCTGGCACATGCAAATTTTCATCTTTCTAAACCAGTAGTATCGGAAGTTTCAATGTTATGAGTTGGTTGAATCCAATTTGGCATGTCTGGAACACTGATTGTCGGGTTGCGTTGTGCAATTTCTTATGTAATAAATTTTTTCAGTTAAGAGATATTTAAATGGATACAGGTATTCTTTTACAAGAGAGTGATATATTATGCCGACGCTAAGGAGCAATATTTAGCATTGGGAATTTCACAGGGTTTCGATTTAGGCCCGTTGATTTTTTCATTTGTGCATAATAACTAAAGACCCCCCCCCCCCCCTGACGTGCGAGTTAGATGAGCTGTCTAAGCAGCAAATTAACTATGGATTATTAATGTTTCCATTATAAATAATTGCGAATTTTCTTCTGCAAATATGATAAGGAAATCTATTAATCAGTTAATTGCAGTTGCAAGTAATAAAAGAGAAATTATTCTTTAGAATTTACAATTTATACACACAAAATAAAAATGTCAAACTAGTCAATTTCAGTTGAAAGCATAATTTAATTCTTATAAATTAAATCGTGTATTAACGGAAATGAGATTGAAAATTATATATTTGGTTGTTTGTGTACGTGATAATGCATTTCCTGTGCAAATGAACACTGGATATTATTGTTAAGTAATACTGCAATTATTTCGTTCTAATATGTATGCAAACATAAGAAAGATTCCCGTTTCAAATGGTTGTGTGGTTATCAATTATTGTTGTTTTTTTTTGGGCCACTATTTTTTAAGCATTTGACATAATTGCTGTTATTATAGAAGTATTTGTCTTGTATTGTTAAATCTCATGTTATAGCTATTAACATATCTAGGAATGTTATGACTATCATAACTGCCGCAGATGTCGGTTTGAAATCCGAGCTCGTAGAGCGAGGATTTTAAGACATCTAAGGCTGTTATGATTCATAAAATCCGTGATATGTTCAATAGTTTATCGGTTTCAGAAAATAAAGACATTATTAATAGATATTACCTTTTGATATTCTCTTATTAATAACGTTTTCATTTCATTAGTTGGTCAAGTCTGTATGGGTTGATTTGTCGCCATGGCTACAGTTATATTTTGTTTGTTTATACATTTCAGTTGGATTTCAGTACTTAATTATTATTGTTTGGAGTTTTCTGTCTGTTTGTATTAATAAATATTATTTCATCTGTTGACAGTTATTGACAGATCTGTATTTGTAATATTACCGTACAAGTTTTAAATATAACTGTACAACTTTAGTTATGACTTGTTTACCAGCCTACTTTTGCATATGTAAACAAAGGATTAATATCCTGAAACCGATAAAATAAGTAAGTGACGCAGTCAACGTATTTAATTTTATAAATATTTTTTTTTTCAGCCTGTCAATTATCCTTAAAAAGTGGATTAGTTTGCATGTAGGATCCCGTTTTCATAATTTAAAAAAATATATCATATTTCCCAAATTTAGTAGGGTTGCATTGGCATTGGTAACTTAAAAGGAAGTTAATAAATATTTAAAAAATTATATTTATTTGCGAGCTATTTCATTTACATATTTACAAAACTGGTAGAATTATGCAACCATTTTTATTTAGTTTAAATATTTATGGATGGGGAACACAATAACTTTAGAAATGTCTTTAGAGTACCTATCGTATTATACTTTTTAATCACGTTTTTTTATGTATCTTTTTACATTGTAACTATATCTTTTGTGGAATATAATTTATTTCACAGTTTAATTACAATATAATGTCTAATTAATTTTACGTTGTAGGATTGATGATGCCAACATTATCGTAGACAATACAAGTATTAGGTAATTATCAGTGTTGTATTTGATTAACCATGTGTGCTTGCTTAAAAAATCCAACGAACGAGTCATTTAAGTATTAAGTACTGGAAAATTCTAATTTATTTGATCACCATCCACCCCCAGCTCCTCCAACTCGTAAATATTAAATGATCGGACCACAGTCTTAAAAAATAGGTTATATGAAAGACAAAACGACATTTACTTTCAAGGCTGGAGAAAAACTAGGTGGTGATTATTTTAATTCTATACATGAAATATTCAGTGTCCTCACGATATCGACAGTAAGTCGATTCATGTGATATTTTGTTTCCAATTATTTATACCAAGAGATTAATAAACAGTGGTTCGGTTTTTTTAAATTTTAATTATTTGATTAGTATCCCGAATGTAAATATAAATGTAAAAGATAAGTTTTCCAAAAAAATGCACAGGACAATTACATATTTACATAATTGCGAGCATAATTGTCTATTGAAAAGATCTCTTGGGAATTTTTGACATCTGATATTTAAGGCTTAAGGCATCCACAGTTGGATTTAGTAATAGTATAATATGAATATGAATTTTTTATTCGAATGTGTCAAAAAATGACGTTTCTCGGTCAGAAAACAAAAACGAAAAGTAGAACTTTTCTAGCTACTTCAAGTAAACAACCTGAAAAGACTTTTCCGACCTAGGCCGGAAAAGTTACAGACAAAATAAGTTTTGATTTTTCTGGAATTAAATCCATGAAGCTAAATTTGCTAGGTTTCTTACTTCTGGGGGTATTCCCGCAACAAATTCTTTACTATTATGACATAAACTACTATTGCATGTCATTTTGTCAACTTAAAAAAAAATTATAACTTCGGAAATATCAACTTTAAAAAGCAAAGAGACATTTATTGTTGGTATTATAACAAAGAATATGAAAGAAATTCAAAAATGTCACTTTTATGCAAAAAAATTCTCATGCGCCTATACATACACACAGTTTAGATGTATAATCTTTTCTGCACACGCCTTGGGATATAAAAGGGACATACAAAACAATTGGCGCTAACACATTTACATTATGACAATTTATGATTCAATATAGACACCTACATTGTTAATACTAATATTTTGTGTTGTTATTTAACGACTGCCATTATCTAATAATGAATAAATATTTGTCAAGAATGCAGGGTCAGACATAAAATACCTGACCGATATCAGTATATTTGGATACGATGTTCATCCCGGAAGCATTAGGATATTTTTAGATATTTTTATCCACAAATTCGGGGATGGTATTTAAGGTTATCTATAACCGATATATAGTTACACGTTTTTTTAATAAACGAACCACTTAGACAAAATGTGGATTAGATCTGTTTTGTTTTAAGGGATAGTTTCTTTCAAAACTAGAATTAAAATGAAAAACAAAGTGTAGAACGTAATACATAACCTAATAAATAATCTTATTTTTGTTATTTTTACGTCTCCAATATGTTTAATTTGTTTAAAATATAGGTATTAAAATCGCCATAAACATGTATCTTGTAGTAGTAGGTTGAATATAATTAAAATTTCAGAATAGTTTAAAACAACGAAAACGTTAATTTTTATTTCACATTAGTTTAAATCAAACATCAACTAGTTTTTTACGACGATAATATAATTTGGAGAAAAATTATATATTTTTACTTGCTTTTATTTAACTCACAATGTAGTTTTATTCAGTTTTCATTAGTTTTCAGAATGTTTGTGTTTAAATCTTGCAGAGCTGCCCATTATTTAAAATAATAAATACTTTTTTCTTTATTTAAACTACTCTTTCCAACGAAAGTAGTTTATTTAAATAACTTTGAAATAAATCATTTAAATATTTTATCTTAAATAAATTGTAAAAGTAGTTTTATTTAAATAATGAAAATAATTATTTAAATAATTAGAAATTTTTAAATAAATAATTATTTAAATATAGAAATATTTAAATAATTTAAATTTTTTTTAAATGATTTAATTAGTTTTAACTATATTTCCAAAATTTAAATGTTTTAGCAAATTTAGATAGGTATTATACCAGGTGGCAATGATATCACTAGCACCCCTGTTTTTCATTTTGTTTTTCAAAATATCAAAAAAATCAATGCTATTCAAGACTTATTTAAAAAAATGTGTAGTATCAGATGGAGAAAAATATGCTCTTTTTAATGGAGTATGAAAACTGAGCAATAAAAAAAAAATTGTAGGTCTTATCTGCCAAATAATAAAGACTATTTCACTCACCTTAAAATTATCACATAATCTGACCAATCACAAACCAAAGACAGCATGTATTATCGCGAAAACACCGACTGTCTTTCAATTCTAATTGGTCTATTATAAGCGTGTTGTTTTCAACGACGTAACCATGGATACGGATGGCCGTAACCATGGATGCGAATGGCAAAGCAAAGTTTGACAGTTTAATAAAAATTAATTATAGAGACAGATGTCAAAATGAGTCGCTTCGGTGAAGTGAAGTTATCAACTAAAATATTTGCTCGTGAAATAGTCTAATAAAATACTACTCGTGATTGAATTTATCTTAAGTCTGTCTTTTATTTCTAAACTCAACTCAACACGAGTCCGTAGGACGAGTGGTGTTTCCAAGCAACTCAGTTTCGTTAGAAATAAATCGACAGACTTATCGCGAAAATTCAATCTCTTGTGGTATTACTACTGACTATAGAATAGTCGAGACCATATGAACGTGATCCTTTAAAAAATTAAACAGCTTTCCACAAGGTCATTTTTCTACAAATACAATATTTACTAGATTATTGACACTACACGTGACACTTTCTCCACCCTATATAATTTATTTATTTATTTATTTATTTATTTATTTATTTAGGTTACAACTGCCCAGACAGAAATCCATTTATAGGGCAGGGAAATTTACAAATATATATATAACAATAATAATACTAGCATTATAAAGGTAACATCGAGTATATAGATACAGAGATAATAATATTATTGATAATATTAGTTAATACAAATAGACATCAAGATAATAACAAATACCATATTACAATTAGTCTTATAACAAGGGAATGTTTAGGCATCATAAAACTATATTTGGATCTGTAGGTTTAAGAACTAGTTTTTTTATTTCGGTTATTCTTGTATTGAAAATATCTATGTTATTATATAGTGAGTCATAATTGGAGCACATACGATGCAAGGGAGAGAACAATAGCAAATTTGTTCGTGGCATGGGTAGATAGAATAGAGACGAATGCGAGCGAGTCTGCGGATTTGGAACATGAAATTTAATGTAACTAAGAATTTCAGGGCAATCAATTTTACCATTTAAAATCTTATAAAGAAATATAAGAGAGTAATATATACGGCGTAAGTGAAGGTCATGCGTTCCAAATTTATGCAGCAATTCATAATGTGGAAAACCTCTGTCTGGGTAAGTTCCCAAATTTTTAAACCAGAGATATTTAAGAAAACGCCTCTGAGGCTTTTCAATGTCAGCTTTATGAGTTTCATAACCAGGACTCCATACTACTGAAGCATATTCAAGTTTAGATCTAACAAACGAATTAAAGAGAGATTTTAATGTATTTTCGTTAAATTCTTTACAGTTACGTAAAACAAAGCCTAAGTTTCTGAAGGAACTAGCAGTAATTTGGTTGATATGGTTAACAAAAGTCAATTTAGGGTCGAACAAAACACCGAGATCTTTAAAGTGATTACAACTTTCCAACGCTTCATTGTTAATTAAGTAGACAAATTTAATTGGATACTGCTTACGCGAGTATGTCATTGAATTGCATTTTGATATATTTAACTGTAAGTTATTCTCACTGCACCAGGACCATAGTTGTACAAGATCATTTTGCAATTTTGCACAGTCTTCCAGACCAGTAATAGGCGTATATAATTTAAGATCATCAGCATATAACAAAGTGCTACAATGTAGATTATCAACAATATCGTTTATAAAGATATTAAATAGTAGAGGTCCAAGGACGGAACCTTGGGGAACACCTGACGTTGCTGTAATATCGACAGACCGGAAACCACGATACTGCACAGTCAATCGCCTATTTACCAAATACGACTCAAAAAAATTTATGAAGTACTCAGTTAGTCCAAATTCGGATAATTTGCGTAGCAAAATACCGTGGTCAAGTGTGTCGAAGGCTTTAGTAAAATCCGTATAAATAACATCCACCTGATCTCCAGAATCTAAGTGTTCAGCTAAAAATTGAGTAATACATACCAAATTACTAGTAGTTGAACGACTGGGCATAAATCCATGTTGATTGAGACATATTTGAGACTTAACATGATTGAAAAGGATATCATATATTATGCTTTCAAAAAGTTTGCTAAAATTACATAAAATTACTATAGGTCTGTAGTTTTCAACAGCTCCTCTATCATTTTTTTTGAATACAGGACAAATTCTAGATATCTTCCATACTTCAGGAAAAGTGGCTGTTTTAATAGACAAATTAAAAATTACAGCAAGTGGCTTTGCAATTAAAATAGCACAATCCTTAAGCAAAAAAGCTGGAATTCCATCAGGTCCTACAGTACACTTAGGTTTGGTTTTCTTGAGAGCTTTTAATACATCTTCTTCAGTTATATAAGGGATGTATAAACTGGGAGCATTACTATGAGTGCTATCCGTATCATAAGAAAAAGTCGTGGAGGTGGAGTACGCATCATGAAAAAAATTAGCAAATGCATCAACTATTGCTTGCGGTTCGTTCAATAAAGTATCATTATGGGTCATGACGTTGGGAATACTGGATACGTTTTTTTTAGAGTTTAGATACGACCAAAAACGATTAGGGTTAGAATTTATTTGATTTTCAATATTAATTAGATATTCTTTATAGGCATTGTCTATGTCTATTTTTATTCTTGCTCTTAGAATTTTAAACTGATCGAGGTCATCTGTGTTGCCATTCTTTTTGAAATTGCGTGCATGTTTAGATTTCTTTTTAATATTACGGATAATCTTTCCGTTAAACCAGGGCGGGTATTTATTTGATTTTGCTAGAGTTTTTGGCACGTTATCAGCAAATACAGAATCTAAGATAGAATAGAATACATCACATGCTTCATTCACATCTTCACATTGTTCAATACCAGAAAAATCAGTGTTAAGTAAATCATCGTAAAGCTTGCTAAAGTTAGCTTTCCTAAAGTTGTACATAGGAGATGAGTTAACGGAGTATTTTTTATTTTTTTGAGGTGCTATTAAGGAAATGTCTAAGGGAGGGTGATGGTCATCCACGGGTAATAAGTAATCGACAGATTTGGCTACCTCAACATCGTATCTACTAAGTACTAAATCTAATATACGATTATTTATATTCATTTCGCTATTATACTGTTTGAGATTCGAAAACTCGATAAAATTAGTGAGGACGGAGATGTAATTATTGCTATTGTGATTATCATTAATAAGAGAGTTAGCATATTGAGGAATGTTGAAATCACCCATAATGATAAGCTGTTCATCACCAGTGACGAAATCAAAGTTAGCCATTTCATCAAAGAGAGCTTCGTAAATATGGACCCCAAGATTTGGTGGTACATATAAAACGATAACATACAAATGATTACGTTGAAGAGCAATTTTTACCCCTATCATATCAATATTAGGAATGCTGCAGGTAAGGTTGAGTTGAGTGGCTGTATATAAGCTCCTGATAGCAACTAATACACCTCCCCCTCTGGTTAGGTTTGTTAGATCAAATTTACGATCTGCTCTGAAAATGGTGTAGTTAGAACTAAATAATTCAGCATCAAAGATGTCCCGGTCCAACCAGGTCTCAGTTAGGGCTATTAAGTCATAATCGCATGCCAAAGAGGAATTAAACAAACAGGGGGTTTTTGTTCTTAAACCACGCACATTCTGGTAGTAAACAAGTAATTGCTTACTATCAGAGGACGTGTTAAAACAGTGATTGTTTAACATGCTAATAGACTCGCTAGCATTCTCATCTAGTTGCTATTTAACCATAAATAAGGATGATTTGTATTGCTCCAGTTTATGTCTATAAACCGGACAACTAGTCGAGTCCCACGCGGCGTGGTTACAATCATCAAATTTTGCATTAAGACAATTAATACATTTTAAATCTACGGATTTACAATCAGAGACACAATGACTAAGAGAACACTTAGGGCAAGCCATAGTTGCATTACAATTTTTTTGGAAATGATTTAAGCCACTACATTTATAACAAATTTTTAAATCAAGTGCGTCATAAACAATACAATTATCAAAGTTTACAAATAGATTACCTATATTCAAAATCTTGCAATAAGCTTCACCATCCAATTCAAGAATTGCTTGGAAAATATCATTACGCTTCTTGGTTGGCCAAATTTTCACTATTTTACATTCACTTGTTTCACTAAACACATTATTTTGACACTTAAGAAACCTTAGAAGTTGCTCTTCTGAGTATTTTTCAGACATACCAACAATTTTCAATCTAGGATTTGCGTTTTTTATTTCTTTTATTTCATAGTTTTCACATAATTTTTGCTTAGCCATTTCCTTAAGATTTTTTGCACCTTCAGTGTTATTGCAGCCAATAAGAATACCCCCATTGCGCACATTTTTTATCTTAGAAACTTTTATATCCGAATCAATAGGATTTATATTACTTACAATATCAGATTTAGTTTGTGCATTGGTCTGATTAATATTCTTCGGTCTGATAATGACAGAGCATTTGGAAGAGGCAGCTTGAGAATATAGAATGGGTTGTTTAACTTCGTTAACTTTGGGTAACGATATCAAATTAAGTCGATCATTGGCGGCTTTCATAATCTCAGATTTAGCTAGAGCAAATAACTCATCAATATTTTTAATCATGATATTAACTTTATCTTCAATCAAATTCGTAATACATTTTTCATAGTCATTTTTTAATTCTGCCCAATTCTCACAATACCAAAATAAACCTGTTGTTTTTATGTGCTTTAATATTTCATAGGGAAATCCAATACAGGAAACATGATAAGAGGATGAACAAAAACCAGAGCAAGAAACTGCTGGCTTAGTACGGCTTATCACAGTATCACACTTCTTACAAGTACCAGACATTTTATGCATTAACCAAATATTGTTTATTGATAGTATTCAGATGCATTTGTAACAATATTGCACTCACTTCACGTCCAAAATAGTTGTATAAACGTTTAAATAGCAGAGGTATAAATTAACTAGGAACTTTTCACTATAAAAATCGATAAGAAAGAAGAGCAATATAAAACACGTACGTACGTTAGAAATTTAGACTTAATAATTTCGGCTGTGAATAGTGAACAAGGATTGTACGTTGTATATATTTGTATGAAATTGAATATGTAGTAATTCAATAAAGATTTAATTGAATTCGATTGTATGTTCGTTGGAATGGTCTTGTTGTTATTAAAATAACCCCCTTGTTGATGCTTCTAAATAATATTAATCTGTGTGATTTACGTAGCTAGCTGCTAATGAAAGAAACTAGTCGCAATAGTTCAATTGTCCGAAAATAGACTTTAACACCGTATGTAATGGATCTATTTAGTACTGTAATAGTAAATAACTTTAAGGCAGTGCCGTGCAATTTCAACATCTTCCCAAATAATAAAAAAATATAAAACGAATATATTTAAGTAGGATTTTAAACAGGGATATCAAAAATGTGCCATTTCATTAATGTCGACCTTCAAATGGCCTTGGAATATCATTGGTGGATTTCTAAAAGTCAGATTTTTGAGAAAATTTACTTTGGTCAGTTGTGTACAGGGATATCCAACGAAAATTTTTCTATAAAAGTTGTAGGGCTTATTGAAAGCATTTAGAATATGTATTCAGAAAAATAAATGAAAGTCGTTTTGAGGAGATATGGGTTTAACTTGCATTTTTTCAAATGGAGCACCCCATTTTTTTGCATTTTTGAAATCAAGGTATACTTTTCTCATTTCGAATATACAGGGTGATTCACGCAAACTGTTCATTAGAAGTATAGGGACTTGTAGTGATAATTTAATTCTGAAAATTTGGCTACTTACCTAGTTTTTTATGCTCTTTTCTTTAAAAATATTTTCAAGGTCATTGCACTTCCGCTTATACCGGAAGTTACCATCAACTTCGTTATTTTAAATGGAATGATATATTTTTTACTGCATTTTTGAATTCTACTAGTCATTTTAATAGGACTTTGATCATACTACCCTATCCCTAAATCTAACCCTACTCGAGATATATTGACTTTTCTGATAATTTTTGTTTTGACATCGAGTAGTTTGAAATTTGCTGTCTCTAACATAATGAAAGTGAAAGTTACCATTTACACAACACGAATAGTGGAACCCTTAAGCTTCCTAATCATGCTTTCAAATTAACCTAATTGCTTACAGGGTGGTCAGAATTTACTGCCAACTTTGGCAAACTTCAAACGTCAAAAAGTATATTTTTTTAAATAGAACACCCTGTATAATTTAACAGTTTCTGATGTAGAATTTTATTCTGCACCAATTTGTATTAAGGTTCCCTATACTCATCTTTTACGGTTTTTGAGTTATTGATAATTTTGTATTTTACTGCGCGAAATACATCGAGGTATGTGTTGCTCTTATAATAGTCGGCTGTGGAAATGGTATTTGTTGCAATTATTAGCATCTATCAAACGAAGTTATATTGCTCTTATAATAGTTGGCTGTGGAAATGACATTTGTTGCAATTATTATTACCTATCTATCAAACACGATTTTATAAATAAGTTTGGTAAAGGTTATCAGTCATGGAAAATAAAGGAAATGGATATTCAAACAATGATATTTTAAACTTATTTTTTATTCAAGGAGAATGTCACAGAATTATTAGCAGAACTTGTCATATTATACTCTGTGAATAAAAAATAAGTTTAAAATATCATTGTTTGAATATCCATTTCCTTTATTTTCCATGACTAATAACCAAACTTATTTATAAAATCGTGTTTGATAGATAGGTAATAATAATTGCAAGTAACAAATGTCCCTAAAATTGAAAATAGCATAAAAAACTATGTAAGTAGCCAAATTTTCAGAATTAAATTATCGCTTCTAATGAACGGTTTGCGTGAATCACCCTGTATAGATATAAATCATATTATCTTTTAGGGTTTTCTAATTATTGCAATTTTGTGGCCCGAAAACAACAAGGAAATAAAATAACAGAACAAATTTTCATTTTTAGTCTTGGCTAATTTAGATATTAATTACAACTATAAATAAAAGTAATTAAAACTATCCTACATAAACTGGTCAAAATGACGCCCTTCATGTTCGATGCAAAGCTGATACCTTATTCGAAATGAGAAAAGTAACTTGATTTCAAAAATGCAAAAAATGGGGTGTTCCATTTGAAAAAATGAAAGTTAGAACCATTTCTCCTTTAAACGACTTTCATTTATTTTTCTGAATACATATTCTAAATGCTTTCAATAAACCATACAACTTTTTTAGAAAAAAATTTTTTATAGCATCAAAAATAAAGAAGTTATTAGGGGTGGTCATTTTCGTTGGATATCCCTGTACAAACAATTAACATTAATTAACTTCTTGAAGGGGGTTTGCACCGTTGAGGTGGCACTACATCTGAACATTGATTAAGGAAATAATAAGATACTCCAATGGTAAAGTGCAAGGCCAATTCTGGCGGCGAGATTCTCGGTTGGTTGCGAGCATTCCTGTGATTTTGATAAACCCGTGACGTGTCTGGTTTTATGTAATTTATAATCTATACTCGGGCCAAAAAGAGTAGTCAGTAGAGCAAAAAACTCTCCGGCAATTCTTCAAAGGATTTAGCTGTTATGGAATACAGAAGCGGCAGCTCGTTTTACCATATAATCCCATATAATTCAGAGAAATATATCCAGTTTTCTCCGCCTCCCAGAGATGAAAACCACAACTAGGTCATTATGTTTAATTGGTATAGTCAACCAAATATAGTACATGCTTGAACGTGCCGCCTTTATACCCAATAATTTGTTCGACTATTGTAAAGGTCGTCCAGCGGGTCTAGATAGCGCATTCAGTGGCGTCACATATGCTGCAACGCAACGGATGTGCATTGTTCAACTGCGTTGCTATACCTAATTCGTGGAGATAATGTTGCCAGATGTAAGCATATTATTTAAAATTTAAGACATGGTAACTCATACTCATGCATAATTAACACAATCCGCTTTCATTTGTTCGAATTATGGAATTTATGAAATTCGTAAATCCGTACGCCCCTGGCTCTACTGACTACTCTTTTTGGCCCGAGTATAGTGGTAATACAAATTGAATGTTCAGATTGACTTTGGTTTTAAATTATGTGACGGTTAAAAGGCAAATAAACTTTGAGAAATAAATGGCAGAGAGAACATACTACGTTAGTAATTTTAAACTAAAATTACATTTTTGTGTCTGATAAAATGACTCCGACGGCACCGCTCGTGTTACAGCAATGGCATTGTTAATTTAATCGTTAGCCATGATGCGGTTCACTAAATAATGCCTTCCTTAATTACTGTATCATCTCTGTAAACAACATTTTTGGTATGATTACAGAAAGAGATATTATATGGTAGAAACAAAAAATGTGTTTGCAACGTCGCGTCGCGTCGCCGACATTTGATTCCTACTAGTGCCAGCGCCGTCAAAGGTGCCTATTTTATTATACCTATAAAGTGTCATCACTATAATACTTATGTTATCAAAACATGTTTGATCTTCCACTTCAATGGGATCGCGATACTTTCCAGAAAATAACCAAAATGTTTTGCCCGTGCTATCTTGAATCTCGTTATGTCGTTAAATTGTTATCAAGTTTATTTCATGTGCCTTATTAACAGTCTAGTCTGTTCTTAGTTCATATCGAATCCTCGCAAATTTTAACTTATAGTCCTTAGACTGGGACCGATTTAATTAATCTAAGCAGGCAAACTTAGTTTGTCTTAATACAAATTAATCAAATTGAATAAATCACAAAATATTGAATAATTAAAGACTAGACTAGACGTAAGAACTGTAACAAAATTTTAGCAGTAAATTATTTAGAAATTGTACTACTGCAACGTAGAAGCATTTTCTAATGTTTCTTTTGTATTTTCTTCAATAGAGCAAGTTTCAAACTCAGTTTTTAAAAACTGATATTTAACGTCATAATCAGATATTTGGAGTTTTACTAAATTAAATTCACTTCATATATGTTTTGCTTATCGTGTACAAAGTGCTAGATAACACAATATCTTTCAGGAGAATTAGATTTTGCGAACACTCGGGCTTAACAATTCTATACATAATTCATATCAAATGTTGCCTTTTTTTATTATGTAAAAAAATGTTCCTATTTAAAATTCTTTCACAAAACTAATTGTTTTCCATGAATTTATAAAAATGGGTTTTTAATTAAGTAAAGTTTGCGTACATAGAGTGACAAAAAAGACGCCTATTTTCTATAAAATGCCAAAATAAGTGACCTGCTTGTGTTTTTCAGTTTTTTCATATTTTCGATATCATTTTTCAAACAAGTACCAACTTGTGACATATTGATGATATCAGAATTGCAGGACGTACAAGAAAATGTAAAATTATAAGATAAACGAGGCTAACATTTGCACTAGTTCCTATAAACTCTTTCTAATCAAAACAATGTTTTCCGCTTTGAACGATTCGAGCTTTAAGTAACTGAAGGATATCGTTCCTAGGTATGTCCATAAAATCTTCTACGTTAGGATACACAAATACATATAGATATTTGTCATGTATTTCTACGTTAATAAAAATTAAACAAATAATTTAAAATACGTTAATATGAAATTTCTATCCCAAAATCCCAGGAAGATTTACTTACAAAACATGTCGAATTTGATTAAAACTTGCAGCATTTTAAAGGATACTAATCTTGGGAAACTTGGCTTGCTCAGTGGTGTACTTGTAACCAAGAGAAATTAAATAGTCCACGTAGGTAAGGCTCTTACTACCTAAAATACATAAAGAATAATCAATAAATTAATCAAAACATGGACAAATATAGTCTTAAAGTGTTCAAAAGTAAATAACAAACATATTAGTAATATTTTAACTCAGAAAAGGCATATTTGAAGACTTAATAAACCATAAAAGAAAGTTAGTTGTCATCATAGCAAGTTAAATTAAGACCAATATATTGATACAAGAATTTGTGTAAAAATAAGTAAATCTGCATTAAACAAACAGAAATCATGTTTAGATATTAAACAGTGACTAAATAGTGAAATTTAAAACACAGTGTTCGTACCTTCGGAAGGACGGTGGACCTAAATAATTTTTATCGTAATATGGTAAATCGGGCATCACAAGATAGGTCTTTGAACAAAGATGCAAAAAGGAAGTGTTATCATCATATTAATTGCAAATAAAAGTAGAAAACTGGAAAATATTTACAAATCAGGAAAATTTTCCATCAAGATTGCTTTAGCAGCTGAAAAATTTCACAAAATCTCCTTGACGACAAGAAAACAAAGTCGGGGAGAGCGTCTTTTTAGTTCCATAGAAAGTTTTCGGCGTTGCTTCTGAAAAATTAAATAAAATTATAGAGAATTCTAAGAAAAATTATCTGACAAAGTCGATGTGAGTCGATTTCTTGACCATGAAGTAAATGCTGCCGCAGAAAATTAAAGAAAATTGGGAGAAAAAGAAATAAAAGTATCAGGTACTTCCCTAGTTAAGGAATTAAGATGCAAATATCCAATCAAGACTAGTTTTTCACGTACGAAGTTGAATACAACTATTTTCATGCCATTGATCAGCCATGTTTTATCGTACATAGTGATACTTAGAAACTATTCTTAAATCACAGACTGGTATAGATTTAAATCTTTTTTAAAATCATTGAAGTTTCATAAATATAACTTAATTTTAATTATTATTTGCAAATTTGTTTATGATAATAACTTAGATAAGGTGTCGTAGGTTAATTTTAATATTTCCAACAAGCATCGGTGTTCTTTAATTAAAATAAATGTAATATTGTATTCTATGGTGACACCTGGTCTTTGATTTCATGGAGAACAACCGATGGATATCAAATAAACCAGCCAGTGCCATATAGGTGCCGAAGGTTGCACTCTCCCTCGCTAGATTCTCATAGTGTGTGGTATAATTTACAGGGTGCAATGTTATCATTTATAGAAGACTTTACAGATCAACAAATAATAAATAAACCAAATTATTTTTCTATAAAACTTTTCTCCTAGATTACGAGGATCCTGGAACGCCCTAAAATATATAAAAAAAAGGGATTACAATCAACTCTAATAAGTGATGCAAGAAAGAATAACAATAAAGAAATAAGACTGAATATAGTATATTCCTGGAAAGAAAATTGTATTGTGTGGAATTTCTTATAATTAAAAAAAAATAAAAATATTAATTTACTAAAACAATAAAATCAAATCATACCCCACTACATATTCAGTGCCGCCTAACGTGGAGGGCAAGAGTTTTTGGGGAACTCAAAAATATCAAATATTCTAAGAAAATATAAATAAATTGATAAAAATAAAATAGAATATTTCTAAACTAAATTATAAAATAAATAAGTTTCTAAACTAAATACACTACAATATCGTTTCTTAGAAACTGACCTGTAGCTTCCTCATAACTTATTTTTTTAACGTTTGCAAATATGACCGATTTCCATATTTATCAACAACCCTTCCTTCATGATTTTCACTTTAATAGGTTTTCACTTGACCCATTTCCACTAAATGGGTTTGATTTTTGTACATTGTTAACTTTAGTAGAGAGCGTGTTTTGGTTTTTATCATTGTTGATCGCACTGTTTACAATCTCACTGAAGTCACACCCTTTATTTCCGATCGTTGTGTTTCTAGGGACCTCATCTTCTGTCATTTCATCTTCCCCTTCATTTCTTTCAGCTTCCAAATCCTTAAAATCGTCAAGCTCATCTTCATTTTCTGAATGAATGCTGACATCACTCTCAGATGAACTGGAGGCTGTTTATTCATTTCTGATTTATAGAGGTCTTGTCATTCTTCTTATTTGCGTTTTTCTTTTTCCAGTGACATGCTCTTTAGTCTTTCGTGCATATTTTTCTGAGTGAGGCTTTCCTCAAAGTTTCTTTTAACTTTGTTTTTTTTTTCTTTGCCACTGCGTCAATTTCCCTTTGGTTTAAGTGTCAATAACAATGAGAGCTCTAATGCTGTTCTTGGTAAGACTTTTCAGTGTCAAGTGATTCTTTTGTCACTGTTGAGGACTTTGTCAAAATATTACTAGAAGAAGTAGTAGTAGAAATAGGATTAACATGCGCACTATTTTCTCCGGAGACAATAGCTGCTACTTCTGCTTTAGGCATAATTTTGTATTTTGACAGTGGATAAACTGCAGATCTATCGAATCCTCCTATAGCGTTGCCTCGTGGCAAACATCCGATTTATGTTAGCCTTTTCATTAATTTGGGAAAATTGATTTCATCGACATTTTTGTGATCAGTCTCTTGATAATACCGTCTTCTACATTTCTCCAAGCTTGTTTTATCGATTTATAAACACCGACATTCAAAGGTTGAATTAGATGCAAAGTGTGAGCTGGAGGGCACAAAATTTCAATATCGTTTTCCATTGCTGTTCCTTCTAAATCTACCGAATTCTATGAGTTGTGGCCATCGTAAATTAGCAACTGCTTCTCTTCTTGCTTAGAGGTATGTAAGATAAAAGAGTTCACAATCCAATCGAAGCACTGAGAATATTGCATCCAACCTGATGGTGAGTAGTTATATCGATCTTCATCTGGCCCTCCATTGGACCATGTTGAATACAGATGCAACTCTTTGTAGTTGATAAACACAGGAAGTTAATCGCCAATTGCATTGCAGCACACCAAGACAGTGTATGATGCCTTGGTTACACTACTCACCAGTTTGATAGGATTGTTACTTCCTCTTTTACAAAGTACTTACTATTGTCCTGCATCGGTCTGGAAACCAGTTTTGCAAAGAACATAACTACTTTATTTGTTTATCGGCACTCACGTGGATAGATTCATAAGGATACATGTAAGTTTGCAACTGATTAAACAAATACTTATTACCAAACATTTTTATGAGTTCATTAAAATTTTCTCTAGAACTGTTATTAGTGTTAATTTAAGAGAGTAAAAAATTTGTTATAAATGGAATATTGCATGGATTTGCATGCACAATCATACAATATCTTACCTTGTAATTAATTATATTTTGTAATGTTTAATGATATATAGTGGGTAAATGGTTCTATACGAGCTATATCAGGTCAAGAGCCGGTCCTGATTTCACATCATGACGACCTCAGATCCGATCTCTATTTCTTACTGTGAGAAAGTTACCTTATTTATGACACTGAAAACAATCGGGGTAGCAATTTTCCATGAACCCATGCTGCGCAGGCGATATAATATTTTTGTAAATTAGTATAGACATGTTAGACATTTTGTTGTTGATTTTCGTGTTTGCAGAAATGTAGGTGTCTTATAAGATGTTTCTAATCACTCGGTAAATCACGTAGTTACATTGTTTTGATTTCAAAACGTCTCCTTGATTTGTTTCATAAGAAATGATAATTTGCCGTCACGTTCGAGGCCAAGTTAATTTTAATTAGTCTCGGTTCATCCAACATAAGCGCAGTGAAAATTACCATAACAAATCCGGGGAATTTTTATCAAAACCTTTTCAGAAAATCCATTAATAACACAGTTTTAAAAAACATTAATAATTTTCATCGCTATACAAGTCAGTACTTTAAATAATTTAATTATTACAAAGGAGTCGTTATCTTAACATCTGTATTGTTACGAAATAATTTCGCGGTGCATATAAATGAGATGCAGCAAAACTAATCGTTGCTTCATGTAATTTAAAACGTTCATCGTGGTTCAGAAGGTTGCAACTAATGAAGCTTCTTAAAAGATCTATTTCTGTCATAAGTGGAAAACCAAGACGAGAGAAGACAAGGAAAGAAAAATGTCAGAAATCATAATTTCCAATGGCAGATAATGAATAAAATTACACAAAATTATTTTAATAGTAAGTATGCCATCCTTCATCTTCTACACTTCGTCAATAACATGATGCGTCAGTGCATTGAAACAATTAAGTTATTGATGGTTTATAGGGGGATGCTGTCGCTTTCCTCTTGAACAGCAAGATTAAATTATTGTACAGTGTTAGTAGGATTTTTTCTGTTGTGCAAGATTTTTTACAAACGTTAATAATTTGAAGATAAATAGTTTTTGTCATAAACCCCAAGAAAGAAACATGATGCAGCGTGTTGTTTCTTGGGGTCTATGACAAAACCTATTTCTCTGTATTATTTAACCCCAAAAACAGTTCCTTTAACTGTAGAATGATAAAAACTGCAATTATAAATAACAAGTGAAGCAGATGTGAAATCTATGTTTTGGTTTAGAGATTCAGACATTTGATTATAATAATAATATCTTTTATTTAGCGTGCATTGATTGTAGCATTTTGAACTATACGTTTTGTAGTTTATTCGAATCGGTTAAGTAAAAAGAAATGGCATCCAAAAAACAAAATTTCTGATTTGGACGTATAATCTGCAAATTAATTATTGTTTAATGTTTTGAAACACTCCAACATAATGAAAATATTACTAACAGTTGGTTTATTTAGTTATAATAATATTTATTTACTTACCGATGAAAAGTGATGCCACTTTCCTTTGCAATGTGCGTTAAACCACACGATATGCAACTAACCATAATAAAGCCGTTTTATATGTCCAATTTCTCTTAATTCCGCACAAAACACGCACACACATATAAATACGATTCTTGTAAATCGTTTAACACAAAAGCCAAACTCAACAAAAAGTTTTGCAGAAGATGCTGACACCACAGACAAAACAGGTTAGGAATCTGACGCTTCAAAACACAAAAACGTGCAAAATGTGATTTATCAAATATGGCCGATTGAGAACTTTCGTTCGAATTATTGCTCCACCACCGATAGTTTACCTCCTTTAGATATTTACTCATTGATTTTGCTATTCCCAAAGCCAACAGGGTGTTTCGAATTTTTTAAAAAAAACGTAGCTTTTTGTTACGCCCTATTAAAAAAAAAAATATTTAAAATTGGCACGGCTATATATTCCAGAAGAGTTAACCTACAAAACAAAAAAAATAGAATCAGACAAATTCTCCAAATATTATAAATATCTGCGTCACAATAATTTTTTAATTTTGAGAATATTATGTAGAACTTGTGTATCTACGACAACGTTTTATAAAATTTGAAAGCGGCAAATAGTGTGTACAAAATTTAATGTTGCATTTAATGCTAAAGAATAGCTGTTTTACGCGATTCAAAGTTTAGATATTTCTTTTATATGTATATCAACGTCGCACGTATAGCTATTTGCATAAAATCGCATTTTCTTAAAGAAAATAACATAAAATTTGTGTTTGCTAATAAAAACAGTTCAAACTGTTGACTGGATTTAACTTTATATTGCCTCCGGTCTGTCTGAGACATTTAAAACTTTGCATAGTTTGTTTTTCTTTTATTAAAGTACACACAACTCTGGAAGGTGTATTGCTTTCTATATAAATACATGAGAACAAAAGTAGTTTCTTTTCAATTGTATTTATAAGAGAAAATCCGGTGTATACTAGGTCCAAGTTTTGCGAGATATTTTTATATGCTAATAATATTGTTGTACGTTTTGTTCTCGTGTTTCTCATATTGAAACACTTTGTTCTCAACTTCTCTTTATCCCTGTTTTACTACTCAATTTTGCCTTGAACCATGCAGTTTTAAAAGTTGAATTGTAACTAATTTTATATTTTCCTCTGCAATAAATTATCAAGACGTTAGGGTTTGTAATGCCCTTTTAGCTTAGGAGCATGGTACACAAACATTAATATTTTGCTAATTAAAACATACATAAAATTTTTTTACTTACACTATGAATTTGCATTAAATTACATTATTTTCTTTTTTAAGAGTGACACTACTGATTAAATGCCTAATACGTGGCACTTTTGAAGGCTTGCAATATTCAAAATTCACATTAAAAACTGTTGAATAGTTTCGTGCAAAATTTCAAATTTTCTTAAATCTTTCAAAAATTCCTCTGCTTCTTATAATATGGATATTATATTATTCCAGACTAAAATCGATACATGCTGGTTTTCTGTAACTTTCCCATGCTTTATGCTAGATATGTAACAATACCGAACATAGGTTGGTGTAAGGCTCACAATGTTTGTTTGATAATAAGTTAATGGTGCATTTTGAAAGCAGTAATGTTAAATACTGGTTGCATTTGTTTAATTCCTCGGAAATGCTGCTTGAAATGGAACACAAAGCAGTTGTATATTTGTGTAAGCCTTAAAATTGATATTAATAGTTGAACTGCCACTTCGGAATTGCAACCAACCGAGAATCGAATTCCTACTAAGTTATAATCCCTACATGCCGATAATAATAGCTATTCATTAACTAGTGCATTCTGCAAGTAGAAATATTGATAATGATTATCCATTCGTTCAAGCACCTATTGAATTGGCGTTTTGCAACTCTTGTTATTGTATTAAAAAATGATGAAGTTAGTGGAAGATTGGGCTCCATAGTATGCGACAACAGACAAACATCCAATATCCGAGCACATTTCCTCCCCAGAACAAATAATTAAAATAATATTTTGGAACGTTTGCAACCAGGTCTAATAATTGGTGAATTTCCGGAGGTTTCCTGGCTGTTCTGTTTTGAAAGCGAGTTAACATTCCATACCAAATTGAAACTAATAGTGTTTGATGTAATTTTAGCAAATTCTAAAACATCACTTCAACTAAAGAGAACCATGTAACGAAATCGGTATTTCTCTCTAGATATCCCACCAATCTTAAATACTAATAATTGAGGTAGATCGCATTTGTCTTGATCTATTTGTGATGATTTCACCTATGCAATTGTGTGCTGGCATGTGGTTAAAATTGGCACGACGAACAGAACATTCGTAACAGTAGCGTACTTTATGTGAAAGTAGCTCAGCATTGGGAAATTGTAAATAAATTAGCTTGGTATTTTGTTTTACAATGAATTAGATAACAGTATTTTTTTAGTGTAGTTCATACGTTTATAATAATTTAATAAGCAACTGCGACAAATTATAATTGAAGCATTTTTATACGCAGTTTGTATTTTTTCACGTCAAATTGTTTGGTATGGACTGTTCTTTTTAATTTCGCACAACGAATTTAAAGGATAATTTTTAAGAATAAAAATCAAAAATATGTTTCTTAGTAGATCGTTGAAAATAATTTCTGCAATAAAAACTAAATAAACTTAAATGGTTACCTTAAGTTATTGGCTTGCTTTTGCCAAACGGTCAAGATGATGTAAAAATTAGGTATCTCGTTATAAGCATTTATAGTCCAAGAAACATCGACGACATCCAACATGGGAAAAAATTGTAACGGCCTGAATTTTGGCATGCACCTTAGTATTAGGGTTCTAAATAATGTGTGAAAGTTCCTCATCGATTTAACCGCCGCGAAGCCAATTACGAGAGGCCAAGGGTCGCGAACACAGTATTTTTGCAAATATGAAAACGGTGAATTTCTCGAATAAGAATATAATATACTATACTAATATACTAATACCACTACTAACAATAACAGGCCGAATATTTCGGCGATAAGCCACAACAATATTGATGAACTAAGTGAACTAGAATTAACTGATTCAGATAGCGATGTAACCACGGTGTAAGACAATTAGGTGATGAAACGCCTCAAGTAGAGTGTCTCCAAACTGTTAACGCAAGAGACGCGAAATCGTAAGACAAAGAGAGAGTAGGTGGCCGCGAGGGCCGCGCGGGTTGCGCCTCGCATCGTCCCTAGTTAATTTCCACTTCATTTTACCAGGTCGAAAAATATACCATTCGGTCGAAAAATATGTAGAACACGATTGTTGAAAAATTATGTGTCTAAATTGTCGGCTACTGTGCAAAAAAAAAAAAATAAAAACCATAAATGAAATTGGACGCCGGCACGTTTAACTCGAAACGCTGCCAAAACCGTTAGAGTTATGAAAAAAATGGACATAAACAATTTTATAGAGAATTAAATTTCCTATAAAAAAGTCAGTGACGGCATATGTCTATCTTGAATATTTTAGGCGTGAGGGTGGCTCACGACGGTGTGGCTGAAAGTTGTGCGCTGGAAAACGATAAGTTTAATTTAACAAAAGATCAGCGCGCGAATTTGAGGCGCCCTCACACCAAAACTATTAAAGATAGACTTTTTTATAGGAAATTTAGTTCTCTATAAAATTGTTTATGTTAATTTTTTTCATAACTCGAACGGTTTTAGCAGCGTTTCGAGTTAAACGTGCCGGCGTCCAATTTCATTTCTGGTTTTTATTTTTTTTTGCACAATAGCCGACAATTTAGACATATAATTTTTCAACAATCGTGTTCTTCATATTTTTCTGCATCGAATGGTATATTTTTCGACCTGGTAAAATGAAGTGGAAATTAACTAGGGACGATGCGAGGCGCAGCCCGCGCGGCCCTCGCGGCCACCGACTCTCTCTCTTTGTCTTACGATTTCGCGTCTCTTGCGTTAACAGTTTGGCGACACTCTAATTGAGGCGTTTCATCACCTAATTGTCTTACACCGTGGATGTAACTGATGAACCTCCTACTGGTGCTGCAAACAAATTTGTATGCCACACAGACGTTGACGGAAATGAATGATGTGGGAACAAAGTCTAGCCTGCATCAATGGACACCCACAAATACGTCCGAAATGAAACAATTTTTTGGACTCTTGGGTTACATGGGGATGGTGAGGATGAACAATCTAAGAGATTATTGGAGCAAGAATCCTTTATATAAAAATGAAATTGCGCCTTCAACAAATGAGCCGCAATCGATTCGAGCTTCTTTTACAAATGTCGCATTTTGCTGATAATTCTCAGTGCCTGGAAGGAGATAAGATTCAGGTGCTCGTGGACGATTTGGTTGCCAACTTCCAAGACATATTCACACCCGTGGAAGTCATCTGCATAGGTGAAACTTTGATAACATTTCAAGGTAAGCTTCTTATGAAGCAATATACCCTCAACAAAGCCCATAAATATGGTGTGAAAGTTGTGCTGCGATCATGGATTTACACGTACAACATGAAAATCTATGCTGGGAAAGAGAGAGATAATAGACAGTTGTACTGAATTTATCAAAAGTTTTGTTGGATGCAGGACGCACCATTGTAACTGATAATTTTTATACCAGTTTAGAACTTGCTAACATTCTCCTAGATAGAAAAACTCACCTCCTTGGAACACTGCGGCCAAATAGGCGAGGAAATCTGCCTCAAGTGACCGGAAAGAAATTAAAAACGGGCGAGACATGCTGCCGAAAATAAACGAGGTATTTGTATTATCAAATGGCATGACAAGAGGGATATCCTCATTCTTTCAACGAAACACACAGGAGACACTGCTGAAGGACGCAGACGAAACGAACTTGTCAACAAACCTAAGACTACAATTATTGATTACAACTCGGGTAAAGGATCAATCGATATTTCTGACCAAATGTCAAGCTACAGTACCGCCTTACGTAGAACACTAAAGTGGTAAGTATCGTAAAATAGCGATTGAATTATTACTTGGTACCACTATCGTAAATGCACATTTTGTTTACAAAAAAATATCTGAGAAAGAAACTCCTATTACAAAATTCAGGGAAAGTATAATTGAAGGGCTATTAGCGGTAGACATAACATATGAAGATGAAGAAGAGCAAAACAATAACTTCGGCAATCCTCGACAAAGGAAAATATCAAAAAAGGCATATACATTTGACCGAAAACCTGGAAAAGCTAGAGATAACAGAAAATATTGCAGAGGATGCTATAAAAAAACAAAGGGGCTGATTGAGAAGAATAAAGTGAAAAAAGTGGTGACGTACTGTAAAATGGCAATGCAAATGCGTAATACACTATCAAGTTTAAATACTATTTACAACACAACCCACTCGATCGATGATAAAAATACCTACTACAAATATAGGCGATATTATAAAAACAATATCGAATTTACTAAAAAAAATTCTTACAGTAATTTTATAGCCAATTCTGACAATAAAATTAAAGCTAGCTGGAAAGTTGTTAACCTGGAAAGAAATGTTGTAAGTAAAGTGCACGAGTCAAATATATCAAATGGCGATTTTAATAACTTCTTTGTCACTATTGCTGGAACCATTGTAAACTCTATTACAGACACGGGTTACGTAGCTACAGATTTTTTAAGCGATACTCAAAAGTCAACCTCTTCACTTTTTTTATATCCCACTACGCCACAAGAAGTTGTTAATGTTGTTTTCTCCTTAAAAAATACTAGCTCACTTGACTTTTTTGGTATCAATTCTGCCATGTTGAAGGAAACAATTAACATCATTGCTGTACCTTTGAGTAATATTTTTAATGGCTTGTTTTGATGTTGGTTTTTTTCCTGATGTTTTCAAAATAACTAGAGTAACACCAATTTTTAAAAAAGGTGACATACATCTTCTAGACAACCATCGACCAATATCCATTATTCCCATTTTTGGAAAAATCATGGAAATCTTATTAAAAATAAGACTTGTTAATTATTTGGAATCGAACAATATATTGAATTCTTGCCAATTCGGCTTTAGGAAAAACTGCTCCACAATAAAAGCCGTTTCATCTGTGATTGAAGATGTAGTTGATGCACTCGAGCACAGTCTTTATTCCTCTATAGCCTTATGCGATTTAAATAAGGCGTTTGACTGCGTTTCTCATGAGATATTGATTCAAAAACTTGAATATTATGGTGTCCGAGGATTGCCTTTATCTCTTTTTAGATCTTATTTGATGAATAGAAGACAGTGTGTTTCTGTAAATAATGTAAACTCAGATTTAAAAGTTAACAAACATGGAGTTCCGCAAGGCTCTGTATTAGGCCCAATTTTATTCATTATTTACATCAATGACTTGCCTGTATTTTTAAACACCATTAGAAGCACACTGTTTGCTGACGACTTAACCCTAAAGACCTCCTCAAATGATATACTTACATGAACTCAAGGATCTAACTGAAGTAGCTTTAAAAAAATCCGAACTATGGTTCTCGACAAATAAATTAAAACTAAATAATAATAAAACCCAAAGTTTACAGATCAGTTCAGACTCGAACATTACAAAGGGAAATAGTGTTAAGTTATTAGGCATTACTATCGACGACAGCTTAAAATGGGATGTGCACATTGAGCAACTGTGTAAAAAATTGTCTAACGCAATTTTTGTCGTCAGAAGGTTAAGTAAATTGATTAATCAAGATACTCTGCTATCAGTTTACTTTGGCCTATTTTATTCTCACATAAGTTATGGAGTAATTTTTTGGGGTGACTCTAGTTCTTCGCATAGAGTCTTCATTTTGCAAAAAAGAATCATAAGAATTCTTGCAGGTGTCCCTTATCTTGAACACTGTAAGCCTTTGTTCATTAAACTAAAAATTATGTCACTGCCCAATCTATATATCTTCAATAGCTTATTGGAAATACATAGTAAAAAGAGTCAACTGCAGACACACTCAGATGTTCATACTCATAATACTAGGTATAAAAATAATCTTTATATTCCTAAGTACAGGTTGTCTAAATCTAAAAATAATTCATTAGACTACAATTTATATAATAAACTACCTGTAAATTGGAAAATCTTAAGTATTTCAAAGTTTAAAGCCAAAATTAAATCGTATTTACTGAGCAACTGTTTTTATACTGTAGAGGAATATTTTAATTCGAACATTGTTTGATTTTTAAATGATACTTAATTTTTGTATATGACTAATATGTTTTTATTTGTTTAATGTATTTATATACATTTTTTTTTAATTTCTTTCCATAATGTACCTGAACTATTATTGTCTTTACTTATTGTTTGTTTTTAATCTAAATTTATACTTATTGTTTTTTTTTTTTTTGTTGTAATCTATGACTTGCCACAAATGTAATTATTTATGTAAAGTGGTCAAATAAAGATGTTCTATGTTCTATGTTCTATGTTCTAAAGATTGTGTTGATATGCCTAATTTTTGTATTGACAGTTTCAATATTGAACATAAAGCTACCTAATTTTAGGTACAATATTTCGGTCATAATAATGTTATAGCTCTTATATTTTCATAACAAATGGCATTTATGTTCAGTATTTTTCAGTCGTAATATTAGCGGATATATTTCTATGAGAGCATGTTTGTTTTGTATTTTTTTGATATCTTTGCATTTTTAATATTAAAGTTTTATAATTGCAACAAATAAAGTTTTTTGAATATATTTATCTTTTATTTAATATCAAAATACTGACACTTAAAATATGCAGCACCGTTTGATGGCAATACCAATTAGATACAAGAAATACAGAAAATCAGGGAAACCATTGTAACCTCATGCACCACTGAGGCCATAGAGGTCATGTTGTATAGCCAAAATACGTGTATTAGCGGTCACGAAGCTACAAGATCACATAAATGCGAGCAGACACCGGTGTCCGCCGTGGCCTGATGGTACGTTTCGAAATAGTCACCGGTATCCACTGTGGCGCTCAACCTGTTTAGTTGGATTCTCTACCTTGGATTTCTTGCCAAAATGGCCCCCTGGCGGCGGTTTTTCGCTTGCAAATAGCGTTTGAAATTTTCGTGTTTTCGAAATTTTTTTAATTTTCTGAAACACGTCCTCCTTCCGAGCTTAATAACTCGCGGCTCCTTTGATGAGATGGACGAACGGGACATTTTGTTCTGAAAACTAGATGGAATTTATAGAAAAATGCTGGGCAAAATCGTTTTCCTCGATTTTGCCTCCTAAGAAAGTTATAATTTTTCTAAAAGAGGCGATTTTTTCGGATTTTAGCGAATTTCCAGACACGTAGGGGAAGGCGGGGTGGAACGGGGCAGAGGGCAGAACGGGGTAACCATTCTGAAAACTGAACGCGCCACCAGGAATATCTAAAACTTTGACGAACTGGTTTTCTCTACACTATTTCACTTGCTGTACCGACATTTGGGCAAAATACGTGCGTTACGTTAGTTGTGTCGTTGATGTATGGAATTTTTTGTCGCAAATATAACTTTTAACCATTTAGATCAGTACGGTAAGTATAGGCTTTTTGGGTATTAAGTTAAATATGATTTGTCATTGAAGGTAATCACTATTTGGCTTTAATTTTATGTATATATAGTTTTACTCTATACAGGGTGAATCATAGAGTGGCGGCCATATTTATATGAGGCGACTCCGTTCAACTATGGGAACACAAAACTACAAATTTTTTTTTTTTAACGCGCTATGAAAAATGAATATTGTTTAAACCCTTTTTATTTGAATTTGGGTACCCCGCCAGTGGAATGCGCTAGCGAGAGTAACGTCTAATACCTGAGACGCACACGCCTGTCTAGAACAGTGCGTTGTTGCCAAACTTCACGACTGAAATAAAATACGGGGAATTTATTGTAAAGCAAACAAGAAACTAAATAAAATGAACTATCTAAACAATAACAAAGTAAAAACTATTCTCCGTGAGTGTAACAATAAAAAAAGTAATACCTAAAGAACTTAATACTTAGTAACAAATAATGAACAGAAAATTATTTTTTCTAATAGCAATAAATCTTTACTTATCTTGGATCGGCATTTCTCATAGCAGGTGTTGAAACTGTCCTCCGTTATTTTCCAAACACGCTGTAGCTCGCCGCATCATAGAATCTCTAACTTTATTGAAGTCCGTATTCTGCCTTATGTGATTCGCAGCGTTTTCTACTATTTCCCGTAATTCTTCAACGTTGTTGACAGGAGTCGTGTACACCAAACCACCGTACATTGTACGGTGCACCAAACTTTTCATGTGCCCCCACAGATAAAAGTCGCCTCTAAAACACCACTAAAATAAAACTACACACACGTAGAAGGTACACCTCACTCAAACGCAAAACTTCCACTTTTATAAATTTCTTTCACTAAAAACTGAAACAATTTAATTTTATAACCATAATAAACCACACTAGCTGCTGTCTGACTGGTCACTAACACTAAAAACTAAAACTAAAACATAGAAAAACAACTGGCACGCCGCCGTGCGAGGCTTTTGCATTTCAGGAGAACCTTTTTTTTATCACCCTTTTTTGTTAATGCACCTGCTAAGTAACTAGGTCAGTGTCATAGTTTGTAAACAGTTCAGCGACTCTAACAGCTGATCGGTGGTTTTAAATGTCCTAGAAACTAATTCTGTTTTTAAAATCTTTTTCATTTTGTGTCATAATAATTATGCAGACTATGCAGCCGGCTTTTTCATTTTGTTTTGTATTACAATTTTCATTATGGAAGTTAAAACTGCGTATTTCAATAAACCTGTTTATCCAATTGAATTAATTAATTTTTCATTTTCACTAGGTACCCTTATCTCTCTCTCGTGATTGGGTATCTCTGAATTATTAATGAAAAGTGAAAATGTAAAATGTAATCGATTGGTTTTATATCATCTACACTTGGCAACACTGTCGACCGGGCACACGTAATGCAGCAAGTGCTTGCCCAGCGGCACCGGAATTACAGGAATTATACATGAATCGCGAATTTTTTTAAAAAATTCATAACTCGGCCATTTTACAACCTACAAAAAAAAAAATTCGGATTCATGTTCATGACGACTAGTACTATTAACCCCAAAAATATGGCCGCCACTCTAAGATTCACCCTGTATGTTATTTTAATTAAAAAAAATAGTTTTAACTGAAAAATTGCCAATGGGGCAGAATGGGTTGGGGCAGAATGGGATACTCCATTGTGCATCAATCTACGGCTGCCTTCTTTCAAATTTTGAAGTAAACATTTTTTTATTTTAGTTGGTTCGCAATTAGGCGCAAAACGGACTGACAAGGTCCAAATCAGGTGACGGATGGATTACATGCTCGGGTTGTCGTAACTGACGATGACGAAGCCGTCCTCAGTCCTCATATTATATGAATATCGGCAGTAACTGTTTTGTTTATTTAGATTTACCTTGTTTATAAGAATAACTTTTAAGTTTGTTAAACAAAAAAATATTATTTATTATTAATCTTATGCTTGTTGCAAAAAAACCAAATTATTTAATATAAATTATTAGTTCCCCGTTCTGCCCCGCCCCTGGGGCGAAATGGGGCAAAATGCATTTTTTTTAAATAAATTGTTTTAGGTTTTTAAAATCCTAATTTTGCAACTAAATGGAACAAAGGCATTTAACTAATACTCCAAAGAATTGATTTCAATTGAAACATGTTGAAATTTTAAACTCTTTGTATTTTTAAATCGACCTAAAACCTTAAGGTACCCGTTCCGCCCCCCCTTCCCCTACCTACCCTTTAGAATTGTATGTATAATTCACCGTTTTCGAAATATTTGCAAAATACTGTTTTCGCGACCTATGGCCACACATAATCGATCACGCGGCGGCGGTCAAATTGGTAATTAACTCTCACACATTATTAAGAACCCTAATACTAAGGTGCATGCAAGAATTCAGCCCGTTACAAGCTTGTAATATTTTTATGTCGATTTTTTATGGATATTAGACATCAGGACATCGTAGATCAAGCCTACTGAAAGTACCACTTACTGATAAAAAAAAAACACCTGTTACACAACCTGTACTACGCTCTCGATTCTTTGGAGCGCTATATCTCGTGAATGGCTTTTCCTATAAAAAAAAACTGTTGGATTCATTTTTGTAGCAAATTACCTCAGCCACAAATTAGTAAATTATGTTTTTCTGTTTCGAGAAATTCACCGCTTTCATGATATTTGCTAAAACACCGTTTTCGCAACGTTTGGCCCCGCGTAATTGACCTCGCGGCGGTCAAATCGATAAGGAACTCTCACACATTATTATTATTATTATTATTTTAATCACTTATTTAACGTCGGCCTATTTCCGCTACCAAGGGCCAATCACCGACGCCAGGAGACGAGCAACCCCCAACCTGGAAATTTTGCCGAACCTCTTATCTTACTAAGAGGGATTTTTTACTTGCCTAACATTTAATAGACAACACATTATTAAGAATCCTAATACTAATGTGGATGCAAACATTTAGCCCGTTACAATTTTTTTCCAACTTGCAATATTTTTATGTAGATTTTTCTTGGACTATTTAAATTGAAAGCTGGCGTATATTTTTTAACAATCATTTATTTTATTATGAGAAAAAAACAGTAATTTAAAACTCTTTTATTTCATCCCGTCCGGAAAATACAACATTACAGTACTCATTTGCGGCCGAAAAATGAGGTGTTACGGTACTAGATACTGTAAGATACCGGAAGCCACCGGAAATTTATGACGAACCAATCACAAACTGTTATTATACCTTTTGACAGTTATTAGACATATAAAAATGAACCTTAAATTAAAAAATGTCAAATGTCAAATGATCTAAGGAAATAACAAGTTTCAAATTATACAAATAGACAATTAATGACGGGATGAAATAAAACATTATTCGATACACGTCCGTTAGGTGTTGTCTCGTTTAGATATAATATCTACTCGACGGTAACAATTCACCTACCGAACTTGTAACGAAAATTACTATTATATTACCAGCTCTAGATTACTTTTATGACTTAAAAATTCTACTTGCTACACCTCATACAAGCTTAGTTCTTGCTTTACATAATGAAGGAAGTAGTCTCGTAAACAATGTTTTCTATCAATAATTGGAACGTTCCCCAGAATCTATTTCTGTACCTACTTCGATTTCTTTTCATATGAGCGACTGGAAAATTTTGTAGATGACATAGCTCCATGTAATTTTTTTCTTTCACACATCCAGCACTGCCATTAAATCCTACACTTTTAGATTAAACAGCAACATAAATTAGACACATCCCAATTTAGAGGCAAAGTCTGTTATGAACATTTGAAAAAACGTAAACACATGTTCATTACATACTGACATTGCTAGCGTTGGAGCCATTGATTCAATGGTTGGAGCTGATGAGTATCGCACCAAACCCACGATAGACAGCGTAACTCAGCGTGTTTATTGCAACATGTCCTAGCTCATTAAACTGAAATTGGTAGTCTTGTCGAATGGCAAATTTGATCGGTATTTTTTCACCCCAGATATAAATCATACTAGAATCATAGCAAGGAGAATCATAATTAATGTAAATAAGATCAATTTTTAGTTAACACAAATCGATAAACCTAGAGTGAGTTCTTGCGATTTTTCATACAGGATATTGTTGGGAGTTCTAAATGATGGTATGAGTTTTTAGAAGATCAACTTAGTAATTATTAGAGATTTTTTTCAAAAAGTGTAGATAAAAATATCAATGTTTTAGAAAATTAGAAAAGTGGTAAAAACTCTTAAGCACGATTTCAACTCTGGTGGGAAGACAAAGGTGGTTAAAGGTAATTTCGTAGAAGATGTATGAGAAGTTGACAAAATTGCGGTCGATGTACCATTGCAATTTTAGGTAACTCAGGAAAAGAGAAACGATACTTAACAGAAAGCCACCACTGATGGTATTCATTTTTGACCCAAAGAACAAATGAGTCGGTTGACGAAGTTTTAGACGCAAAAGCTTAGGCAGTTTTAAGTATCCAACCAATCAGAGAGAAATAAAAATGAGTCGAACCTTGCCAGCCCAACAAGAAGCCAAATCCAAGATTAAAACAGAAGTAAGTCTTACGGAATACGAAACATAGAGTCCAAGACAATCCGTGTTACGACCGACGACTCAAATCTAACTGAAGTAAAGGGACTGAAATAAGGAAAGTTGAGTCCATCCGAATTAAAGGGCGCGAACTGAAGTAAAAGAAGTTAAATCCAATGGAAATAATAAAAGCTAAGTCGAGTTGAATATTCATGGCATTTTTGATAGGTTCCAGACTTAAGCTTTCGAATTTTCATTACATCATTAACTTCTTCAAAGACAACAAATTCAATTTATTTTCATTCATCTCATTATAACTTAACGAACATTTAGTTGTAGCTTCCTCGACAGACCTTTTCCTTCCTTTGTACTAAATGGTAATTAATTTTAAAAATTTAATTGAATAGATATAAACAAAAAAGTCTGGGTGATTGGTATGCCATCGAACCATATCCAACCAACCAACCTCGTAGTAGCTGAAAAATTTCGATTAAACCTTATTCTTTGACAACGACCTTTATTATGGTGCACATCATAACAACATGCTTGAAATAAACGCGACTGGACTAGTAAGTGGCATTGACCTGATGAGTTCGTTTTAAGAATTTTGTTTAAATTAGCTCTGGGATTTGTTAAAATAAATAATTCAACTAGGTGTTAGTTAGAGCTACTACGAGGTTAGCGATCTCTTGAGGCAGGTGCTAATAGTCACATTAATATTTAGATAGTTGATTGCAGTGTTATTCGCCTAGTCGACCGCTGTCGCTGGTGGTAGCTAATCAGTTGGATTGCTTTATTGAAATTTTTGAAACTTGCAAGGAATCACTAACGTTACATTACGTTAACAAGTGTTGGATTTCTCAACAACCACTAAGGATTTAGTCTATGAAAAAGAGGAAGCATTAAATCATCCCAGTTATAGATTGTTATCTCAGGATGTTCCCTGTACATGATTTTTTTTACAGATATAATCAGTATAACCTTAAGGTCGTAACGATATCTTGCGGATTGTCATTAATCGGAACATTCAAGTTTAAAGAACCTCTTGAACACAACTACTGACTTTATATTATTAAACCAAAGAGCAAATCGATTCTTAAGAACTTCAGTATTAGTCCAATCAATGGAGGTTAAATAGATCGATTAAATCGTGTAATTCTGGATTTTTGCATTGAGGTAGGTGGGAGCGTCCTGAACAACCTGCAATAAAGTCCCAACGGATGGGAGTGACGCGGGGGGTAGGGGGGCGTTCAAAGGCACTTTTTCCCAGTTTTTTGCAATTATCTCGAAAAATATTGGACCTACCGAAAAATTGTTTACGTAAAAAATAGTAAATAGTAAAATTAACCTACATAAAATTCCCCGAAAATATGGTCCTATTCATTTTTATCGTACGATCAATGGTTCAAAAGATAATAGGGAAAGAAAAAGGAATTTTGTGTAAGTTTATTCATCAGGAAGACTTATCTACTGTTTTATAAAGAGGAATCTACTGCTAAAATAGTGTTTTGGTACAAATACCAGTAATCTCGGAACAAGCCACTGTTGTACCTGTAAGTACACTCTCAACAAGTGTTGCTCTGCTGCGCCATTGGTAGGAGAGATTAGCTTTAACCTTGGTCGATGACTTGAGGAACGAAAAATACCTTAGTTTATCCAAATCACGTTCGCGTGGGCCTGATACCGCACGAGGAGCATCTGCGCTACAGCTTTGAGTGATTGCTTCTGGTGTTGATGTTGGTTCGTAAAAGATATCAGCAGTTCCTTTCATTTTATGTGGTTGTTTTTGAAAACGGAAATGAAAAAACTGAAGACAAATTATTTTCAACAAGAAAATTACAAGACCTTCCTTTTCATGAGTTGATGCTCTTTCTACATAGCTTCACCGGATGCGATACAACATCCGCTATTTACAACAACAGCAAAGCGACAATCCTCAAATGCTTCCAAAAACAACTACATGAAATGACTCTACATCAACACCAGAAGCAATCACTTATGCAGGGGAGCAGGTACTCCTCGTGATGCACCAGGCCCCTGCTAATGAACGTCATCGACCAAGGTGAAAGACCTCACTTCCACCTACCAAAGGCGCAGCAGAGCAACACTCGTTAAGAGTGTATTTACAGGTACAACAGTGGCTTGGCAACCACTCGTCACTCGTTACCTCCAGAACGTTGGGGTTGGGCTCGAGAAGAGGATGGATTGCTCATCCCAGTTAGAACTAAGGTACCAGCAGCTCCTGAAACTATTTTGAAGACCATATTCTACTGGCTGTGGATGGAGATGTGGGTGCCAAAAAGCTGGCACACAATGTTCAGCTACCTGTGGCATTTGCCATGGACCGTGCTCTAACGGTGCACCATAAGAGGACGAAGAACTGGAGTATGATCATGTAGAAGAAGACAAATTATTGTAATCGTGAAAGTTACATATTACTCTTTTGTAGTACTTTTTTAGTTATGGGTAAGATACACTTATTTTACTACGTGTTTCATCACATCAATAAATGTTTTTATTTTTGAGTTTAGTTCTATCTTACGTTTCAAAATTACTGGTATTTATATCAAAATACTATTTTGTCAGCAGATTCCTTTTTATAAAACAGTAGATAAGTCTTCCTGATGAATAAACATGATTATTTCACTCAGAAATTATTAACCAATGAAACTACTACAATTTTTAAATTTGGAGTAATTTGGACCAATGACAGCAGTATTATATCGATAAAATCCCTGAAACAGTTTTATCGCGATAAAATCATTCTTTATGTCAACTGTCACTTAATACGTTACTTTGACATTTCGTCGTTAAAGATATGTTTTTGTATTTAAATAATTTATTCGTGAAATATTCTCCGCAAATACCATTCGTGCTTGAAAATTTTACCTATAAATTTTTTCTCGAGCGATATTGCCAACAGTAATATTACTCGTGTAAATTGGTCACTTTATTATCAAAAATTAAATCCCTCGCGCTAAAGCGCTCGTTATTTAATTAGATAATAAAGTGGCCAATTTACAATATTACTAGGCAATATCGCTCTCGAAAAAAATTTATCGATAAAATTTTAAGCACTTATGATATTACATACGATAAAATGTAAATTTTCCCAAATATTCATTTTTCTTTCCCTATTCTCTTTTGAATTATTGTTCCTACGAAAAAAGTGAATAGGTCCATTTTTGTGGGGAATTTTATGTAGATTAATTTTTTACATGAACATTTTTACGGTAGGACCAAAATACTTTTCGAGACAATTGCAAAAAACTGGGAAAAAGTACTTTTGTTTTGGGGCTGTAGCACCCTCCCACACAAAGCTCTACTAGAGTCTTCCGGGATAAAGGGAGTCGTAATTACATGTGGTTATTATAATTCTATTTACTGAACAGAAATAGTTAAGCTCCTCTCCATTTGCTTAGACCAATGTATGAAATAACCAATTTTACACGCTACAAATTAATAAATTATTAATTAATATGAATCGATGGAATTTCTAGTCTCAAATAGAAAATGTGGTTCTGACATTTAATCAACATTAATTATTTTCATTACATAGTTTAATATACGCAAATGTACACCAAAGTATTGAAAAATACTATCTTATTAGATGAATAGGGAATAACAGCAAATGAAAGACAGCGAATAACTAAACAGTAATCTTTTACAAAACAGTCAAAACCGCAGAACCAGACATTGGGGTAATCTGTGCACAGAACGTCAAAACATCAAAACGTAATGGCCGACACAGATCGAATTTGCTCTTGGTGCACAGTGTGGCTGGTTGCATTATGGGTTTGAAAAATTCTAGTTAAATTTAGCGCGCATTTGTGGGTAGGCGCTTAACCATTTCCGGTCAGTAAATAGAGTATGTTTCCTCTGTTTTGAAACACTTTATTGTTGGACGCACGGTACATTTCAAATCACTGATATCATTAGTAGCTTGGATATAAATTTATAAAATTTAGCATTCTACATTTTTATTTTTTGTTGATTTCTTTTAGGTTTTATACAAGCATAATAATAACAAATATATCCAATTTGACACATTTATATTGATGTTTCATATCTAAACATACAATTATAAAATCTATTGGACTATTTTAAAACTTGATAAAAATTGGATTAAAAATTATAAAATTCAAAACATCTAAAAATAAATTATTGAAATAAAATTTTTTTTTTTCTTCCTTTTCTTTTTTGGGATTTATTACCACATTCCTTGAGATTCCTATCCAAAAAATTCGATTTATCTAAAAAATATTCAAATTAACCAGTAAAACTAAAAATGTTTTTCACTTGCCACAAAATTCATTCATTATGGTTACCAATCAAAAAACGATGTCCCCAAGAAGATATACATGCTCTTTCGCTCTTACTTAAGCTCGTCAGGGAGACACCACGTTAATATATCAAAAAATCCTCGAAAAAATCTATCTATAACTTGAAACTTACACTTAAATTTGCATTTGGCATTATTAAATTATCCTGTAACCATTATTACGCTGTATAAAACCGAAATAAACAATGCGTATCAAGCAAAGAATGATAATTGTTGTAAAAAAGATATATTTTAAAATTGTCGTAATTTCCTTTTTTATGTTGGTCTTCAAGAAAAGTCAGTTTTCTTACATAAATACTTCGAGATTTGATTTCTTTATATGTTTTGTTAATTTCATGTCTAAAATATATTATGCAGGAAATAATTAATCTGTCTAAATACGTATAGGTACGTCACTGATGCTTCGTAAATTAAATTCTGCGATATTAAAAATTCGTTCGCGGTTTTATATTTTAATAATACATATTTCCTTACAATATTATTTCGATGATAACTTTGTAAAATATACATTTCCTCTATTACTGATAAACATTTATTGCAACTAAAATATAAATCTAAGATAGGCGGTGACGCTGCTTGTAATGTCTCTACTATCTGCATAAAAAATATTTACATCTCTCGATCATAAAGTTCACGTTAACAAAAGCAGCGACGAGCATCAACGCGCAATTATTAAGAACATTCAGACTAATCAAGGTCCAGCCACATATACTATGGAATAATCAAGAGAAAAAAATATCGAGGAATGTATTATAGCAATTTCAAGAACATCAGATATACCAATCCCAACTCCAATAGCAGCGAATTGGACCAGCAATGCTTACATCAATAATAATTATAACAGTAACAGTTGCAGCTACAGCTGTAGTACGTTCGTCAACAAGAGCCCAAAAAGTAAATTGAACTTCATTATGCATGTGACAATATTAAGTTTGCCAACTTGTTTTCACTTTGATTAAAAAAAATATTCAATTAACAGTAAACAGATAAACCAAAACTTTCGTATTTTATTATGTTTTCCCAAAATATTAGAACAATTATTCTGATGATAAATTGTATTACTGCAGAAGCCTTACAGTTTAAAAATTTTTGGTTTAAAACTAGTTTTTTTTATTGTCATATTCCAATAATTTAATCCTGTAATATATTGAAAGATATTTATAATACAAATATCACTTTACGATAATACATTTAAAATGTATGAACATCAACACAAACACAATGTAATAAAATTTATGTATATCCGATCCGAGCGCTCCAGATTTTATCGTGTTTGTATAAATATTTACTTATTTGAATTTTAGAAACTGCTTCCAGAACAGTCGTTTAAGTTGTTATTTGTTCTGTTGCAATTTAATTTCTATTTGAAAAAAGTATTATTTCGTGATTACTTATAAAATTAATTGATTTTGAACAAATAATTGTGCGTTAATATTGTTATCTTAAACTATTCGGACTTAATTAATTGTCAAATACTATATTCTTACTATCTTAATCCTGTATTTTATCCTAATATTTTAAATTTGACTGATTACGTGCACTTTATAGACCAAAGCTGATAACGAAGTTAAAGGCACATCATCCCTTTTGATATTTCGTTTAAGAAAGGTGTTAAAAAATGCTATTTAACAGTATCAAACAAAATAAATATCTGGTTGATAATAGGTAATAAAAATATCCCGACAGTTTCTGTTGTTTTGTCAAATTTTGTTTCTCTAAGAACTGCAGTAAGATCCAATGAACTATGTTTGCCGAAAACGTGAGTCATATTTATTATTTTCAAGAGTTGTTGCAATTGAATAAGCTACTCAATGAAGCCATTCAATTTACAAAAGATTCCACTTTATCACTTCGCCAGGCATCTAGATTAAGAGGATGTGAATCTCTCAGACAGTCTTGAAAATTCGCAAGTTGTATTTTACAAAATGCATTATATTACACGAGAAGTTGACGATGAAGATCCAAACAGTTGAATTGGGTTTCGCCAAATCATGACTAATAAAAGTACAATTGAACTAATTACTAAAAAACATTTGTTCGTATATGTATACTTATAACCTTAATGGTAATATCAGCATACAAATTGAAAATTGTCGTATTGGAGCAATAAAAGTCCTCATTTCATCAGAGAAGTGAATACATAATTCCGAAAAAGTTAATGCCAGGCAGGTATTTTTGGAGGTTATTATATATTGTTCAAAATTTGAATGGCGAAATTTATTATGGATAAAAACAGCATGAGCACCCCTCATTATGTAATCTATGTAATCCATTAGCTTTTGGTTAGACTAGATGATCCAGATCAATAGATTCGTAAATGAAAACCAATATATTGACCCTTATAATCTTATATCTGATTTCATTAGACTTCATATGGGATCACTTAAAATTAGTGACTTATAAATCTTTGTGAATTTGTGACAATGAATAAACAAATCAGGAGTAACGAATATTTCCGTGACAAACTGCATTTTTATTTATTAATTACAATCCATAATACTGGAGGACTAAAGTGCAATTCGGAGAAAATTCCTGGTAAAAGTTTTATCGTTTTAATCACTTCAGTATGTTTCAATATGACTACTCTAGGTTTTACCACTTCACCGGCTCCTACGTTATGAAATGTGACCTGAAGTGGGATTTTCTTGCGGTTTTTTGAAGATTTCTTAGAAATAACCCATCAAATCAGCAAAGTAATATTAGAAACTTGTAGAGCGTTAAATTCTGCGCAAAATGAGTCTCAATGACTCAATATTTTGTTCTAACTAACTAATGAGCTCTTCTCAAAGTTGCAATAATTTTTTAACTTGCTGAAAAAAAATAGTTTTTTAGAGAAAAATAACGTGAAATGGGTCCAATGTAAGTGTAGGTATCATTTACATTACAATGCGAATGATAACCCAATTTTCTATCCGCAAATTTGTGAAGAAAATAAAAGAATTCAGTTTATTTCGTAACTTAAAAAAGTCAACATTAAAAGTTTTACATAAAGATCCTTTGGCAGTTGTTGTGCATTTATTTCTATATTGTAGCTTTATTATTAAATTTACATAATATAAAAATGCTTTGTACTCTTCTGCATATTTAAAGTTGTAAAGTAATGAAATAACTTATTTTCGTGGTTTTATTTTATATAAATGCAGATCTGAACGCCTCTGGCTCCATACTCCTTAATCTCTTGGTTATTGCACAGTTGGAAACTCGTGCAGCCTGCACACACTGCACTACAAAATCGGGACCACCTTCAACTGCAATCTAACACACATGTTGAATACTTGCCTGAGGCAATCCATTTCAATCTATACTTTTAATTATCGCCAACTTGTTAACGGCAAGGTCTTGAAATGTAATATATTAATTCAAACGATCGACATTCCAACAATGTTTTAAATAAAATATGGCTCGGCAAACTGCTCATATACGGTGCTACACTTAAAAACAAACAAAATAATTATTATTTACACCATTTATATACATACTTTACCGTATGTTCTATAAAATAATTTATTTCTAATTGAAAAGAAGGTTTAATGCGACAAAAGAATTTTATTCAGTTGTTTGGGTTCAATAGCACCCTCTGCTTTAATCCTTTGGAAGTTAGTTGAAGATAGAGTACGAATTAGTGAGATGTACCAGAAGATCGGCGAACAAAGTAGCTGACAATGGCCATCATTGCGAAAGTGAAAGTGTTCTTGCAAATACAGAAACCTGAACTCCCGGACGTTGTGCTGTTGAGTGATAGGCCTGTAGAATTAGACGATGTGAACGAGAATCTGTAACTAATTCGTTTCAGATAGCCGTAGGTAAAAACAGGTGTATTTAGTTATAAGGAATATACCTCTGCGATTCCTCCCAAATCAAATAAACAGAACATTGTTTAAAAGTCACTTTTATGTGAAAAAATCATGAAATTTGGAGTTTTTTAAAAATTGCAGTAAGACTGCAGTAGATTAATTTTTTTGAATGTTTCTGTTTACTAGGTAATTCCAAACCGGTTAATTTAAGCCCCGGTTGATTTCATTTCATTGATTATTTATTTAAATAATTGCCGAAAACCATCCAAATTTTCGAAAATTTCAAGCATTTTTTACTCTGAAAGGAAAAATGCTAGACTCTTGAAACTTTGGTGGAATATGTGTCTCATTACCCTCAACTTACAAAAATAATTTCGTTTCAAAATGTTTATTAGTTTTCGAGAAATTATATTTGTTTATTAAAAACGTCCCAAATGTTTAATGAAAAATTGACCTATTAACGTTATCAAAAATAATTCAACCACAGCAAATTTTTTTCGTCAAGACGTCAATTTTACGAATCTGTTATGGGCGCATCGATTTTCAATAATTTTGACCGTCAAAATGACGTTAACAACATTGCTACTTTTCGGAGCAGCGTTTTTTGCAAATAACTTTACAACAAATGAACGTATCTGCACAAATCTTTCATATTTGAGTTGCTGGTATTTTTCTACAAATTTATAAAAAAAAATTGTTGCTCTGGGACATGTAGGAGCCGAGATAATTTTTTAAATTGTTTAATGCGCCAAACGTTTGTTTATTAATATTTATGGCCAAAATTGAAACTGGTTGTTAATAAGATCTTGAATTTTGTGAATTCATCAAGTCCTATTGAAAACGGGCCCTTTTTGAGGTCAAAATATAATTTTTAATAATTAGTGATTTTAGAGCGTCTTCAATTTGTTTGGCTCAAGGGACAGGTGAATTTTTGATCAAACGAGTTTCAAATTGGGGTAGCGAGAAAAATTCGTCATATCTCCGTTATTTTCCGGCCAATTTCGACATTTTTTTTTTATTTTGGGGTAGCTCACGAAAATAATAACAATGGGCACATTTGCAATATCCAAATAATAAACATATAATTGTTATAAACAATTTTTTATTTTTTTTTAATTTTTTCTTTTTTGGGCTTATGCAACTTATAATGTGCCAATGTATTAAATATAAATTTATAAAGATTATATCATGGTAACAATGCTGTAACATCGTATTTTGTTTGATGGAGAAATAGTTTGTGCATACATTGTTACCATTATACAGGGTTGGGCAAATGTGCCGGAACACCCTATTTTTGGATAAACTATAAGTTCGATTAAAAAATACCCTTAACAAAAGTTGTTGTAATATTTTCGTTCTATTCAGTGACGTACTTTGATTTCCAATAGCTACTCCATTTTTCGAGATATGACGTCATCGGCAGTATTTTTAAATGAATAACCCTGATATTTTTACATTTTCAGATAGACAGTTTTTCAACAATTACAATGATATAGGGTTTGGTGGGTGTGCGACTTGTGGTTTTTTAAATATTAAATAAAATAATTAAATAAAGAGTTGGCTGTTTATTCTTTTTGTCACGTCTATCGGATATTGTCAGACTGCTGAAGTTCTCCAGTTTGAACATTTATTATGAATATTTTTTTCTCAATATTAAAGTGCTCGATATTTTGTAATAACAAATTTCATTTTCATTAAATAGGCAATGATTATTTACCACTCTTTATTTAATTATTTTATTTAATGTTTAAAAACCCACAAGTCGCTCACCCACCAAACCCTATATCATTGTAATTGTTGAAAAAGTGTCTATCTGAAAATGTAAAAATATCAGGGTTATTCATTTAAAAAAAACTGCCGATGACGTCATATCTCGAAAAATAGAGTAGCTATTGAAAATCAAAGTACGTCACTGAATAGAACGAAAATATTAGAAAAACTTTTGTAAAGGGTATTTTTTAATCGAACTTATAGTTTAACCAGAAATCGGGTGTTCCGACACATTTGCCCAACCCTGTATAATCTTTATAAATTTATATTTAATACATTAGCACATTATAAGTTGCATAAGCCCAAAAAAGGAAAAATTAAAAAAAAAAAAAATTGTTTATAACAATTACAATTTGTTTATTATTTGGATATTGCAAATGTGCCCATTGTTATTATTTTCGTGAGCTACCCCAAATTAAAAAAAAACGTCGAAATTGGCCGGAAAATAACGGAGATATGAGGAATTTTTCTCGCTACCCCAATTTGAAACTCGTTTGATAAAAAATTCACTTGTCCCTTGAGCCAAACAAATTGAAGACGCTCTAAAATAACTAATTATTAAAAATTATATTTTGACCTCAAAAAGGGCCCGTTTGCAATAGGACTTGATGAATTCACAAAATTCAAGATCTTATTAACAACCAGTTTCAATTTTGGCCATAAATATTAATAAATAAACGTTTGGCGCATTAAACAATTTAAAAAATTATCTCGGCTCCTACATGTCCCAGAGCAACAATTTTTTTTTATAAATTTGTAGAAAAATACCAGCAACTCAAATATGAAAGATTTGTGCAGATACGTTCATTTGTTGTAAAGTTATTTGCAAAAAACGCTGCTCCGAAAAGTAGCAATGTTGTTAACGCCATTTTGACGGTCAAAATTATTGAAAATCGATACGCCCATAACAGATTCGTAAAATTGACGTCTTGACGAAAAAAATGAGCTGTGGTTGAATTATTTTTGATAACGTTAATAGGTCAATTTTTCATTAAACATTTGGGACGTTTTTAATAAACAAATAGAATTTCTCGAAAACTAATAAACTTTTTAAAACGAAATTCTTTTTGTAAGTTGAGGGTAATGAGACACATATTCCACCAAAGTTTCAAGAGTCTAGCATTTTTCCTTTCAGAGTAAAAAATGTTTGAAATTTTCGAAGATTTCGATGGTTTTCGGCAATTATTTAAATAAATAATCAATGAAATGAAATCAACCGGGGCTTAAATTAACCGGTTTGGAATTACCTAGTAAACAGAAACATTCAAAAAAATTTATCTACTGCGCAGTCTTACTGCAATTTTAAAAAAACTCCAAATTTCATGATTTTTTCACATAAAAGTGACTTATAAACAATGTTCTGTTTATTTGATTTGGGAGGAATCGCAGAGGTATATTCCTTATAACTAAATACACCTGTTTTTACCTACGGCTATCTGAAACGAATTAGTTACACCGTTTTTTCTATTTCTGCAGGCCTATGAAGGAATCACGATTCCTTCACCTAACGCTTAGAGTTATAGCGCGTCGCTCACCACAGAAATCCCTGCAAAAATTTAATCATGTATACTTTCAGTTGTTTGCAACACAACCAACATTTAGCAAAGAGTATCTTATTATAGCAGTTGGTAAAAGGTCATAGCGATCTAATAAAAAGAGACTGCGCTACATGACCATTTTGAAACAAGCGATGCGTGAACAAGGAAACAAATGTCTTGTATAATTGGGTAAAATTTTGAAACCAGGCTAACGGGATCAAAATTTGGAAAATTGAGATCCGTACCAAATAACTGAAACATTCAACGTCTAAACGAACATCGATGGAATAGTGTTGCTGATCGCTTGGGAATGTAGGTATGTCACTCAATGGGATATGTGAAAAATATGTGAGGAAAACAGAAAGGAGATTGACAGTGCCGATCTACCAAAAGATCTTAAATATCGGCTTCAAACGGACTGCTGAAGAATATTAAATTATTTTAAAACCCATATCGGTAGCTCTTGATAATTCGCAGAGAAAAAATGCCTCAGATGCGGTAGAACAATGTGTAAAATTACCACATATTTTCTATGATCGTCAGGAGTCCTGACAAATTGATGCGAAAAATATTCATGAATTCTTGGTGTGCTCTGTCAGGACAGATAACATAGGTACCACCTTATATTATAAAAGGTTGTTCAGAATGGATAGAAGCGCCTCTTCTATACATATATTTAACTTGGCTTTAAAAAATAATACTTTTCCGGGTTTATGGAAGGTAGCATTGGTACCGCCTATCCATAAATCTGAAAATATTTCTAATATTCAAAATCATAGGCCAATAGCGGTTTTATCCACTTTAGCTAAGATATTTGAACAAATAATATGCAAAATATGGTGTTTTGTGGTGCCTAACATTTCTGATAAACAACATGGTTTTGTGCCTAAAAATTTAACTTTAACAAACTTATTAACTTTTACTAACGATGTGTGTCATGCTATGGAAGAAAAATTGTAGATTGATGTTATATACAGATCTCCAAAAAGTATTTGAGACATCGTTTTTTAATTGGTGACCATAATGAATGAATTTTGTGGTGAGTTAAAAAATTTTTTATTTTTCAATAATTTATTTTTAAACGTTTTGAATTTTGTAATTTTTTATCCAATTTTTGTCATGCATTAAAGAGAGTCCAATAAACTTAATAATTTCTTACTCGTCCTGCAAAATAGAGATGAGAATTTTTCCCACACGATCTGTGGTGGTCTAGAAAAGAGTTTAAGGAGCATTATGTTTTCATGGCGCTGCCCCAAAAGGCCTATTCCTCGGCCTTAGATTTTATTAATCCTTTTTTTAATGAGCTATCTTGCTCTGATCTTTGTTAGTGGTTCCGATTGATTCTCGTAAATTTTTTCGTCGACACAAGCTTTACTTATAGGCATCATCACATCACCTTTAAGTTGCTCAGTGCCTTTGTGTGTTTTTCTTCTACCACTACAATTCCCTTTGTTGTCGATATCTTCTTTATCAAGCACGACTGGCACATTTTCGCATGTTTCTCTGCTGAAGTTTTAACAAATGATGGAATACTTCATACTAGTTTTGCAACAACCGCAAGTTTCCCGCATTTTGTTGTTTTTGAAAGAAAACTTAAAACGGGAAAAATGGGGAAAAACATCTTTTACCTAATTTTTTAACTTGAATTTACACTCGTAGTAAACTCTATAAATCCCCAACACAAACAAACCTGCTTGAAAATTCCACAGGAAGTATTTCATATTTTCCATAAATTTATTTATTGATACTGTTATAACGCTGTAATACAATTCCATATAAATAAAAAATCGTTGTTATCAAAAACTGGTTATATAACAAATATTGAAAGCTGTGTCTACACATTATATTATCCTAAAGTAATAAAACAACCAGTATATTTGTAATGTTTTCATTTCCCGTCACTATAATAAAAGAGTTACAAGACATTTTGCAATTGTCTATCGTACGCAAAATATAACGTTAGAAATCCAATTACTCCATACAAAAATATATTACGTATAAACTATACTTAAGTATATTTAAGTGAAAAATAGACTAGTAGGTATTACAACTAGATTACAACTGGAAACAATTTTCTGAAAGGTTAATTTATGCAATTTTGTTGCACCACAATGAAAGCGCTCGATCTGTATGAACAGAACAAGATACACATATACAGGGCCGACTTTGCAACAAAATTTAGCGATCCTTATGTAAAACATGCAAAACAAAACTCAATTTAGAATATTGTTAAAATTTCAAATTTGTTTCGGATTTCTCGATTGTTTACATTCTTGCAGATGTCTAGGCAATCCTTGTAAATTTTTATTAACTTGCAATAATTATATATTTTATTCACGTAGTAGTACGTCTACGGTCAGGGCCGTTATGTGGACCTTATGCTTATAACAATGTCTGTTGTACACTATTGTACAGGATGTCTGTTCTTGGCTCATAATAATTGAGGAGAAGTTGTCTTTTGCAACTTTGACGTGTAGTAAGTAACTCTTTATTGACGGATTTTTGCATAACAATATTCGGTAGAGTAGGTAATTTATGGAAAGGTAGTACACAAAAATAATATTATTATAAATGCTATTAATTCTTGTACTACTTTCAAAAAGTCAACCAGAAAAAATTATAAAAAAACTCCATGGATAACACATGGTTTAATATAATCAGTGCATAAGAAAAGTCTTATGTACAAAAATTTGCAAAAAGATCCTAATAATATTGAGGTCAAAAATGTGTATAAAAATTATAAAAATAAATTAAGTAGGTACTATAATATAAGACCAAAAATTGTTATTACAGAAATGAAATAAATAAAAATACAACTGATTTTAAAAGTCTCTGGAAAGTAATACAAAAAATAACAAAATGTAAATCAAAATTTGCACACATCGAGTCAATAAAAAATAAAGATAGAGATATGTTAACTGAAACTAAATGTGTAGTAAATGAATTTGTAAAGGCCTTTACAGAAATGGGAAAAATATTAAAAAAAGACTCAGATTTCTCACCTCAAAGATCCCAAAGCAGGCAGTCATTTTTCTTACTTCCAACAGATAAAGTTGAAATAAAAAAATATAATCTCCAAGCTAAAAACAACAAATCTACAGGGATAGATCATATAAAAGCGGAAACCTTAAATGCCGTTTCAAAATACATTACTGACCCCTTCGTAGTTATAATTAATAAATGTCTGGAAGTGGGATTATGGCCGTCTGCTTTTAAGGAGTCAGTGATAACACCGATCCATAAGAATGGCGACAAATCCCAAGTACAGAATTATAACCAATTTCCCAAATAACAACCCTAGCTAAAATATTTGAAAAGGTAATTAAAGCCAGACTAAACTTAAACTTAAACTTACAAAATTCAACATCCAATCTGATAAACAATATGGTTTTAAAGAAGGAGTCTCCACACAAGATGCAATAATTACATCTCACAACTAATATTTATTTGGCCCTAGGTGGTGGAAAGCCTTGTCTATGTACACCGTCTTCAATCTAAGGCGCACCCCTTTTGAACGTCATTTGCACAGTTATTAAAGGAAAATGTTTGTAACGTTATATGTGGACCTATGTAACTTTTTCCAGAGAATTCGAATTTGTTATCAGAAAAACAATTGAAAGTCAAATAAAAAAGTTGCAGATATAAGTTGGAGTTTTTTAAATGGAACACCCTGTATATTTTTACGTGGTTGGATAGAGAATTGAATTTCCTTTAAGAAAACATAATATATGAAATATCTGGCATCAACCGTTTATGAGTTAGAAGTGTTTATAATGTGCATTGTAGATATTTCGTTATGTGCAAAGATTGCCATGATTTGAGATTGAAACAATGGATTTCACATTGTTGTGGGTTATAGTTTGACATTTCTCATCGTAATTGATTATAATATATTTCTATTTGGAATACGACGGTGTGGAAACTTTCTGTGATAATCTCTTAAAGCAGCCGACCTATTCTTGTTGTTTAATAAATAACACTGAAATAAATCTTTTCGCTCTTCTGTAGAATACATTATTTTATACGAAAATACTACGCAGCTAACTTAGCAATAATCAATTACGATGAGAAATGTCAAACTATAACCCACAACAATGTGAAATCCATTGTTTCAATCTCAAATCATGGCAATCTTTGCACATAACGAAATATCTACAATGCACATTATAAACACTTCTAACTCATAAACGGTTGATGCCAGATATTTTATATATTATGTTTTCTTAAAGGAAATTCAATTCTCTATCCAACCACGTAAAAATATACAGGGTGTTCCATTTAAAAAACTCCAACTTATATCTGCAACTTTTTTATTTGACTTTCAATTGTTTTTCTGATAACAAATTCGAATTCTCTGGAAAAAGTTACATAGGTCCGCATATAACGTTACAAACATTTTCCTTTAATAACTGTACAAATGACGTTCAAAAAGGGTGCGCCTTAGATTGAAGACGGTGTACATTCATCGACCTTAGTAAAGCATTTGACAGTTAGTCATGATTTGCTGCTACAGACGTTGAAGGATATTGATTTTAGACCTCCCTAAATTTTTTCAAAAGTTATCTAACAAATGGACCTCAGTCTGTGAGGGTGAATGATGAACACAGCAAGTCACTAAATATTGAATATGGAGTGCCGCAAGGTACGGTATTAGAACCCCTTATTGTTTCCGATTTATGTAAATGATCAATATTCAGGTAAGTTTCGCTGATGATACAGCAATTTTTCATAAAGCCGACATCGACACATGAAGTGAACTGAAAGATATTGTAGAAACTGATTTAGCCACTTTAAAAAATTGGTTCGATCATATACTTTTAACACTTAATTTTGAGAAAACTTTTTACTTACCTTTTAGCTGAGTAGATAGGCTATGGGGCTACGGGGCCAAAACCCCATGTTATTTCTTATGGAGGTTCATCCTGGTCATTTTTGTTCCCATTTACCCCCTCCACTCCTACCTGCTGAAGACCTGGAGGATGTCTTCGTGGAGGTAGAGGTCAAGGCTACGCATGCGCCAGGTGATGATGAGGGGTGTGGCTAGGATGATAGGCCAGGTAAACAATGTAGTAATAGGTATGGATAGGTTACAGAATGTTTAAGTCCAGCTTTCGATGGCCGGCATAGCCGGTGTAGAGGAGAAATCGGGCGCGCGATACGCGAGTTCCCCACATTAGAATAATAAATTATTGTTTAAGTCATTGTAATAATGTAGGATCAATTAAAAATTAAATAGGAATACTAGCAGTCTAGAATGTAATAATTACAAAAGATCGTACTTGCATCAATAACAAACGTAAGCAATCTTTGAATTTATTTCATATCATTGAAAACGCTGATGTAGAATAAAACCTATTTTTAAGTTCTGAATATACAGATTGGACATTCTTTTAATGTTTCGCGTGTATGTGTATTTACAGCAGATAGTTCCTTGCGTATGAAGTTTAATATTCTTGGGTTAACTTTATAGACAAAAAATATTCCCTCACAATTAAATTAACAAATATGTAACATTAGAGCAAAAAGCACATAGACACCACAAAAGATATTTATATTTTAAAACTGTGGTGTCAGCAGGAGACTTATACTTTTAACAAAATGTTATCAACTTGGTTACAATTTTATTCTTTAGCAAATCATGTTTCAAGTATTTTTCTATTTGAACATATTTATATGGCTCTGTAGCTGCGATAGCGAGGATTATTTAAGTTAATCGATTTAAGAATGTCATAAGAGAACAAAAAGCTAAAAACTTTTATATAAAAATCTATACTGCACGCACATATAATTTTCCGGGGAATTTACAAATCTATACTGCATACACAAAATAATAAAGTTTTCATGAGTAGCTGGAGAGAATTTAAATTAATAAGCTAATCAAAAAACAGATATAAGGAAATAGAGGAGACAAAATGTAAATAAGCAGAACAAATATTTTTCTACTTCTTTTATTCACAATAAATTCATATTTTTTGAAAAGGTTTTAAATTAATGAATTTTTATCCTCGCTCTTCATTGTAGTAATGGGCTTAACTTTATAGACAAAAAATATCCCTCACAATTAAATTAACAAATAAGTAATAATTTTATATGAATCGCCTATGATTTATGAAGAATTTTAAACATGAATAATATTAGGTACTAAACCTTACGTACTTATTATTGTTAGAACGACGTATTTATTTCGCAAGTAGTTAGCCTTTCAAATACTCTCAAACAAATCAAAGGATTTATTAGACAAATAAGCAAGACAAGCATTTTTCAATTCTTTGTTCATATGTACATATTTAGCTATCCTGAAGATGAAGGTTGCAGAGAGAGCCCCCAAAGCAAATCTGTAAATAACCAAAGAGCATTAGGTAGTAAAAGTTTTAAAATAATATGGCAAAAGATTCAAGTCAATGTATCCAGAAAATATTTTTAAATAAGGAATTAGTCAAAACATGTACACTTTGCACATTTAGCAAAAACGATATTCCAGGAATTTTAGCTCATGCATAATTAAAATTTGGGTTAATATAAACAATTTAGGTCATTTATCATAACACATGTCAATATTAAACAAATCAGCGCCTTTAAGCTTAAATGCCGACCTATGGGAAATAAGTAATTGGCACGTATTTTTCTTAGAAAAAAAGCGTGACGTATCAAGCAGCTGCAATTGTAGAACAAAGGTATACGTAATCAAGATGACGTCACAAATCACATAAATAAGCCGTACGCGTCACTACAAGCGCAATTTTCATATAGCTACGCATCAGTTATCTCGCGTGCTTCTGTGTTCATTAATATTAACTGATAAGTGAATTTTATAATACAGACATTTTAAAAAAATACTTTTTATAAATTTACATTGGTGTATGCATTGACAATATTTTAAATAATTCAAACGTGCAGTGTTACAGCGGATATAACACGTAAGTAAACTTATTATTTTGCCTGTTTAGATTTATTCTAATAGTTCAATATTTCATGAAGTCAAGCGAATTTAATTACAATGACCAAATACAGCATGAAACTTATTTTAAAATTATTTGAGGGACTATTAAAGAGTTTTTCTTTAAAGACAGTATCAAAGTAAGTCAGGCACTTAAAGACTGCTATATATTGAAGTAAACCATACACATAAACTTAATTACGTCTAGCAATTATTTAATAATTTCAAAATTATTCGAGATACTATTATTATTATTATTTCTTTTTCATTTAAGACTAATATATTTTAGCAATTCATATTTATTTTTTAATATTAGCCATAGAAGGCTGGAACTTAAAGTTAATCAGCCTATTATTTATTGTACATTTAGGGATATCATAACTGATCAAACAGCCAATATTGGACTCGAGAGTTAATAATGTATTAGAATATTTTATAAAGTAAACCAAATTAATATTTCTTTATCATTTAAGATTTTAGCATTCTCAACGTTTTCATCTAGACATAAAGGCTATTATTTAACCATTTTTATATTTTTAATATTAAGGTAAATCATTTATTAACCCAAAAAATGGCTTGACAGTTTATTAAAGTAATTTAAAACATACACGCATTTAGTATTGGTATTTCAAGCAAAAAAGCACCCAAAGCACTTTAATATTGTAACTCGAAAATTTTTTTATCTGGTAGCTCATTCACAGCAGAATGTAATTTCATACAAATAACATTGATTATAAGTAGATATATTTAGAATAGGTATTTATAATCTTATATAGTTTAAATTTCGCGGCAAATCCTATTGATTAGCTCTATTTAAAATTAATTTCACATCCTAAATTCCAAGATAAAAACCTCTTTTAATTTTAAATTTCGCATCAAAGCCATCATATTTCATAATAAAGAATCTCTTTCAATTTTCAAATTTCCTGCCAAAAACCAATCATATTAGATTTCATAAAAATCGTTCTAGAATATTTCAATTTAGCAATAAAAATTTCTGAACGTACTAAAATTTCTGAACACGCTCTAATCACGTGATCTATTTTCAGGTTATATCTCACCGCTACTCATCGGCTGAACATTAATAAAACCGGAGGAAAGGAAGACTTCTCCTCATTCAGCAGTTTGTCATTGAACAAGCAACATGTCTGCTAAAGATTTTTTTAAATATTTGTGTGCGAGCATTGCTGCTCTGCTTAGTGTTCTGTCCACTACGTATAGTGAAGATACAGCCAAGGACGGTCTTAGGCAATGTGCTAAGGCTGTCCGCAATATAAAAAAACAGATGAAAACGGTCAAGACAATGGGCGAGAAACAGAGTTTGATGTCTTCCCTGGCCCAGATCAAAAGTTTTAGGGCTAAAATTAAGTTTGAGCAGAAACGCGGAGCAGGGATAGAGTCAAGAAAGGAAACTGCAAAACATAGGGTTCATTGGGATGATACAGATGCGGCGTTCACTAGTCGCATCCGTACTGGAGTCATCACCAATTTAAAACATACCGATTCCAAGCTGTTCCTCAAAGACTGTTTTGATTTGTTTAAACGTCGCATCGCCAATGCTTTGAAAAAGGACGAGTCCATTAAGGTTAATGCTGTGTTTGGGGGGCAGTTTATCCTTCAGAAAGCAGATAGGGTCATAGAAGAATTTAAGTATTTTAATACTAAGAATGCCCCAATCTATAGAGACACTGATATAGAACAATGGTTCCAAAAGTATGTTATTGACCCTATTTTAACGCAGCTGGAAGAGTTCCAGGAAAGAGACTCTGGATTTTCGTTGAAGGCCATCATCAATTTAGGCATTAACATAAACAAATTTACACCCCAGCTTGGATCATCGTACATTGATTTACCAGAAAAAATTGCTAAAAAGCAGGGGTGTATCAACATCAAAAATGATGACAACGCATGCTTTGCGTGGGCTGTCACCTCTGCTCTTTATCCAGTTGATTGGGGATGCCACCCAGACCGTACTGCCTCCTACCCCCAGTACTCTGAAGTTTTAAACCTAACCGGTATCCAGTTCCCTATGACCTTGAAGCAGATACCACGCTTTGAAAAGCAGAACCAGATATCGGTTAATGTTTATCAGCTGCAGAAGAAGAAGAAAGCATTTGATGTGCACCCAGTTTATCTAACTAAAAATAAGCTGGCTAGACATGTTAATCTTCTATTGGTCCAAGATCGCTATGATGAGGAAGAAGAAGAAGAAGAACATGACATACCCAGCAACCCCCTCCAGTACCACTATGTATGGATTAAGGATCTATCCAGGCTGGTATCCAGGCAGCTAAGCCACCACAAAAGCAAAAAATACTTTTGTGACCGCTGTCTGCACTATTTTTACACGCAACCCAGCTTGGATAAACACACAGAGGACTGTATTAATATGAATGATTGCAAAATCCGGCTGCCCACCGAGGACCAGAAAATGGTAGAATTTAAAAATTTTAAAAACAAAGAAAAGACGCCATTCATTATTTATGCTGACCTTGAGTGTGTACTGAAGCCAACAGAGGGAGGGGGCAAATATCAAGAGCATGTGCCATGTAGTGTAGGCTACTACGTCAAGTGTTCCTATGATGACTCATTGTCCTTTTATCAATCGTACCGAGGCGAGGACTGCATGTCTTGGTTCGCACGCGAAATGAAGGAATTTGCTGAGGATGTGGAAACCGTTTTCTTATGTCCCTTTGATATGACATTGACAGCTGAACAACAAGCTGAATTTGATAAAGCCACGCATTGCCACATCTGTGAACGGACCTTCAGTCCGGAAGATGTTAAAGTACGGGATCATAACCATTTAATACCTGAAAATAATTATAGGGGTGCAGCACACAATTCTTGTAACATTAATTACAAGGATAAGGTGAATATACCGATTGTCTTTCATAATTTATCAGGATATGACGTACATTTCGTATTGGAAAATATCGCGAATGATATGCCGGGTCGCATTGATTTATTGCCCATAACCAAAGAAAAATATATTTCATTCACAAAAAATTTAGAACAAAATTTAATTAAATTCAGGTTTATAGATTCATATAGATTTTTAGCTTGTGGGTTAGAAACATTAGCCTCATATCTGACCGACTTTCCAATCTTAAAAACAGAATTTTCGACATTGACAGACGAACAATTTGAGTTATTGAAAAAGAAGGGTGTATTCCCATACGATTTCATGGACAGCTTTGAAAAATTCAATTTTGACGCTTTACCGGAACAAAATCAATTTTATAATCGTTTGGAAGATAAAGATATAACAGGCACACAGTATGAACATGCACAACGGGTTTGGAATGCTTTTGACATTAAAAATTTAGGTGAATATTCAGATCTGTACATGAAAACGGACATCATTCTTTTAGCTGAAATTTTTGAGCAATTTAGGGAAACCAGTCTAAAAAATTATGGGTTAGATCCGGCACATTATTATACCTTGCCGGGGTACACTTGGGACTGCATGCTCAAGTATACTCGGGTAAATCTTGAGCTCATAACCGATATCGATGAGGTCATGTTTATCGAAAGGGGTATTCGCGGCGGGCTAAGTCAATGCTCTAAACGCAAAAGCATTGGCAACAACAAGTATTTACAAAATTTTGATTCAAGTAAACCGACTAAATATATATCATATTTCGACATTAACAATCAGTATGGTTGGGCGATGAGTCAGTATTTACCATACGGAGGGTTTGAGTGGGTAGATCCAAACATCGACGTTACAACTGTGTCGGACACATCGAGTGTGGGCTATGTATTGGAGGTGGATCTCGAGTATCCCGAAAATCTCCATGACCTTCATAAAGATCTGCCGTTTTGTCCTGAACATAGGGCTCCTCCCGGATGTAAAAACAATAAACTTTTAGCTACTTTACACAACAAAACGCGTTATGTTATTCATTACATGGCTTTAAAACAAGCATTACAACATGGTCTAAAGATAACAAAAATTCATAGAGTCTTGGCCTTTAAACAGAGTGCCTGGTTGAAGGATTACATTGATTTGAATACTTCGCTACGTCAGGCAGCAAAAAATGAATTCGAAAAAAATTTGTTTAAGCTCATGAATAACGCAGCATTCGGAAAAACGATGGAAAACATCCGCAAGCACTCTAATGTAAAGCTTGTTAACAAATGGGAGGGGCGCTATGGGGCAGAGGCTTTAATTGCTAAGCCCGAGTTCAAGGCGGCAACCATTTTTAATGAGAACTTGGTGGCTGTTGAATTAAACAAGACGGAAATTTACTTTAATAAGCCAATATACGTTGGAATGGCGATTTTGGATCTCGCAAAAACCACCATATACGACTTTCATTATGATTACATGAAACCCGAGTTTGGTGACGACTGCGCCGTCCTCTATACTGATACTGACAGCCTTATATATGAAATAGCCGATAAAGATATATATGAAGTCATTCATCGCGATTGTCATTCACGATTCGACACTAGCGATTACCCCAAAGACAATAGGTATAACATCCCCCAAGTCAATAAAAAGGTTTTGGGTATGATGAAGGATGAATTTAATGGTGTAC